>JAILYA010000122.1:0-568987 GCA_021437795.1 Rhodamnia rubescens | reverse complement strand
GAGAAAAACCTCCATGAAGTGTCAAATTGCAAATGCAATCTTCGGTTCATACCATCCTCGAGCAATGATGGTATCCTAGAAGGCCACGATCGATGATAAGATTGTAATGATCACCAACATCAAGCCCCTTCTCAAACATCTTCCGAGCCAAAACGAACCCTTTCGTTTCTCGGTCCCCAAATCATTACTTCCATTACAACACTTTAAAAGCCTTTTCTGGTTAGGGCACTTGAATTAATGTGGAGTTCCATGATTTTAAGCATCACTTGAAGAAGTTCGAGCAAGATTACTTCTCTCTCATTTTTGCAGAGTTCTTGACTTGTAAACCCGGAGAGATGACGAAGAAATTCATTTCGAGCCTTGACTCAACTAGAGTCCCCTTTGTAAACCTTTGACCTAGCCCTCATTACGGTCCTAATCAAGACCTCCCGATCGGCTCCGGTCGTATCAATTGCGAGATTACTCCGATCCTTATCGAATGCGATGATGGAAAGATTGAGTGATTTCTTTTGAATCCCGCAGACAGGATAAATAACTTTTCTTGAGAGTGAGAGAAAATCCTTTCTGGACCGAAGTCCCCCATTCAGCTCACATTCGAGGTATTCATAATGTGAGAATATCCCTGGACAAAGATTGGTAATGCAAACTTGATAGAATGGTTATGCATAAACCATAGTATGAGTGATTGCATTATACACATGTTATTTCTAATCATTGCAAGCTCGGTAGGAAAGTTTTGCATGAACTCATTGTTGAATATGTTTGCGCATGTTACCTCAGACATTCTATGATGGGTAATACATTCCCGATGTTCGATGTCCCTCCCAAGATCTCGAAATTCATCCAAGGATTATTGAATGAGCAAGTTCTCCGGCAAATGCCTACCATGTATGATACTGAAGATCTGTTTCGTTCTTTGATTAATCGTTCGGAGAACCCGGGTAAGTTTTCCGAACCCATTTTCAAATCAACAACTCCTCCGATGATAGTTGTTACGATTCAATTCAGCAATATGCCTCTCTGTCGCCGTGTAGACATATGCACCGGCGATCTTGACATCTTATCATGACGACGTAGCTCTTATGATTTCGGTCCCCGATCACGAAGACATATGCACTGGTGATCTTGACCTTTAGTCGGCTCATAATGACATAGCTCTTATGATTCTCGGCTCCCTTTATCAAATCACGAAGACATAAGCACCCGTGATTTTGATCCAAACCAAATCATAACGACGTAGCTCTTAAGATTTTGGTTCCCCTTTGTCGAATCGTGAAGACATATGCATTGGCGATTTCGACATTTAATCAACCACAACGACGTAGCTCTTGTGAACTTGATTCTACTTCTTTTGACTCACAACGACGTAGCTCTTGTGAACTTGATTCTACTTCTTTCGACTCACAACGACGTAGCTCTTGTGATCCGGAAGGATACATCATATCTTGCGCCTGCCTCGCATTAGGGAGAAGTCTCGATAACAGATAGGCCGAATACCTTAAGGTCCTCGTGTTTGCAAGAAACTTGGAAATTAAGGGAATCACTAGCTTATGAGGTATTTGGTAAAACAGTATTCTCGTATGCGATCCATATGCAGTTTTCTCTAACATGGAAAAGAGAAATTATGACACATGTTATTTACTGATCTCGCATATCATGCATCACTTCATTACAAAAAATGGGATTAAAACTCCCGCAAAAAAAAAAAAAAAAAAAAAAATTTCATTTATCATTTGCACTATCAAAATTTAGGGTTCAATTTTATCTTTGAGCGGAACCTCTACGAGCCTCCACTCAAAGAGGGGCAATGCCGACACCTAAAATTTTGACTAATCTATTTCTTGCATAAAAATTAGAACTAATTTTAGTTCTAAACAAAAATCATCCCACATAGCATTGGCATATAATTCAAACTTAATTCAACAAAGGCCTGGACTAGGCATGGGGTGAAAACGTACCAAGAATATTTGGGCTTGAAAGAAATATTTTTTTTCGTGGACTGTATTGCAAATACTAGAACTTCAAGGACCGTATTGCAAATACTAGAACCTCGGGACTCAGTATTGCGGATACCAAGAGAAGAGGATGAAGAGAAGATGGAGAAAGGAAGATGATGAAGAGAAGATAATGAAGAGAATGTGAAGAAAAGAAGATGAAAATGGAAGATGGAGAAATGAAGGTGAAGAAGAGAAGATGAAAATGGAAGATGGAGAAATGAAGGTGAAGAAGAGAAGATGAAGATGAAGAAAAGAAGATAAAGATGGAAGATGAAGAAATGAAGGTGAAGAAGAGAAGATGAAGATGAAGAATGAAGGATGAAGAACTTTGCCTATAAAAGAAGAAGAGTTCTTGAAGAGAAGGAGAGTTTTTTGGTGGGAGAGAATTGAGGGAGTTTTTGGAGTGAAAGAGAATGGAGAGAGTTTTTGGGGTGAAAGATAATTGAGAGAGTTTTTGAGAGGAATTCTTTAGAGAGGAAAAAGAGAATTCTTGAGGAAAATTTGGAGAGAGTTTTGAGAGGGCTTGAGTGTTTTGAAGCTCGGTGCTACCATTGCCAATTTCTCGCACCCATCAACACAAGCCACAAGTTCATCACCATCGTTCAAGCTCGCAGCAAAGAAAAGAAAGTTAAGTGATTCCCTAACTTTCTTTAATTTCGAATACAAATTAGCTCAGATTTTCTACACTCGATTTTTTTCTCTCTACGTTTTTATGTTAAATAACAATTGCATATCAACGATGAGACATCAATTGTACAAGAATAGAAGGAGAGCAAAAGAGAAAAATTATCAATGCCCGGATTGCATCTAATGGAATTCTAGCGAGATGAGAAAGAAGCGTCGAGGAGAGATAGGACCAAGAGATTTCTCGGTCTAACGAGTCACCAAATCGGTCCAATGATCAAGACAAGCCCGGAGCATAAGTTTAGTGCACGAGTTCAAATTGGGGAGTAATCTTGAACTTATTTCATCATAATTCCATGTAATTTCTTTATTTCAAACAAATGTCAAGAGAAGAAAAACCCAAAAAAATTGATTCTTTGATCTTCAAGTAGAATTCATCAAATTTGTCAAATACATTATTTTTTTTCATGAATTTTAAGGTACCGAAAGGGCATTAGTTGTAATTAATGTAACCAAGTCCCCGGACTCTTAATCTCCGGTTCGCAGAAATAAGATAGTTTTCTCCCGCTATTTTATTTAGGTTTCTAATCGACCTACCGAAAATGATTAGTGGCGACTCCAAATTCAAATCACATTGCATGTTAATCATTCGAATCTTAAGTTGCGATTTGGTATGGACTTGGGAGAGTCCGAGTTAGGTTAGTTAATTAATTAACCCGATAATCCATTAGCCCGAAAAAGATGACCTTGTTTTTTTTTTTTTTTTTAGGTCGCGACATGTTCTTCCGAAGGTTTTAAGTGAAATCTATACGAAACCTGGAATTGCCCACCCCTATTAAAGATTAAAAGTGGTTTCATCACGATGGAGTCAAAGAACACGCACCATAAGTATAAGAGCATTTTTCTAAAACTTGTACGGAATCTGAACTGTATGGATAGGTTTCAAGTTTTGGGTGAAACATGTACGGAATTTGGAACTGCTCATCTCTATTGAAGATTAAAAGTGGTTTCATCACGATAGATTCGAGGAACACTCACCATAAGTATAAGAATATATTCTCCCGATGAAATCGGCCGTCTTCTAGTACATGCAAGTTAAGGAACAAATTTTCACATCCACAAGGAACAACAAAACACAGAAATACACATTTGGAAAACATCTCCGAGCGCTGAAACGATTTTCTTCTTCTTCTTTTTTTGGTTCAGAAGCGCTGAGACGATGTAGAAAATATGATTCTCAAACCATTTAGGCAGTTGGATAAGAAGCTTGCATAGCAATGCCACATAGCCCTTCCTCGGCATCGATATCTCTTTTCATCCTTATGTATCCATTCTCGCCCCATCCCGCGCCCCACGAGTTCTTTACCAACCAGTATTTGGTTCCATCATCGCTCGTCCCGTACCCAACTGCGGTGACACCGTGGTCCAGATCGGTCCCGCAGTCGCCAGGAAAAACTCCCCCGAGTAGAACTGAAAAGCAGACCCTCCGGCATCAATGGCGACGGAGACCGGTTGGTTGGCGACGGCCTTCAAAAGAGCCGACTCGCTATTAGCAGGCACGTCTTCATGGCCAGTGATCTTGGCAGCAGGAGATGCCTCTTTTTTGCATTGCATGTACCGTCGACACCTTCGTAGGGATAATTTGCTTCGGTCGTGAGGCCATGGCTATTGACGATGAACTCGAAAGCATCATCCATGAGCCCACCTTCGCAACCTTGATCTTCGCCTTTCGTGTCACAATCCACTAGTTCTTGCTCGGATAGAGAGACCAGCTTTCCCGACGTGAGCTGGTTGATCCCTTCTGTAGCTGCCACGGCAGAAAACGCCCAACAGCAACCTGAACGTCAAGGAAAATAAGAAGATGGTCAGTATTGATATCTAAAGGATCAAATCCGGTGAATGTTAGATTGATTAGGGTTTCGAGCACGAAAGTTTGTTGCCACACCGCATCGTCCTTGGTCCTTAATAGGTGTGACTGCTCCTTTCTGTCTCCAATCCATGGTAGGCGGAACTGCGGTCGCATTTTCGTAGCGAAAGGACTTAGCACCAGATGACCTCGCAGAGGACGACTTCCTGTATCCATTTCGCGAGGCCGAGAACTCCTCGTTGGTCATATCCGCGAACCCATTGATGCGCAGCTTGTAAGGCTTATCACCGTCTTCGTTGAAAGACTCGACGACTCGACATTGTTCTTGAATACCGTCAAGCGCCTGGCCTTCTCGGCATCGTCTTTGTACACACGGCCGTGACGAGCCATCCACTGTTCATGCCTCTCCTGCATGGACAGCTCGGGTAGCTCGCGTGACCATGCCTGCAAGGCATAAAGCTCCACAACCAGCGCGGCCACGATGACAAACTTACGATCTAGGAAGAGGGCCATATCCTATAATTTCGCTTCCAAGATTGTGCTAACGAATGTCGCTGTAATTGAAGGGTGAATGAGGAGCTCTTCATAGAGACATGTATTTATAGGTGTAACATGAAATCAACTTTTGAAAGATGCAGCTAAAGTTGTATTCTCGAATTAACTTCTTTTT
Source organism: Rhodamnia rubescens (assembly GCA_021437795.1). Lineage (NCBI taxonomy): Eukaryota > Viridiplantae > Streptophyta > Magnoliopsida > Myrtales > Myrtaceae > Rhodamnia > Rhodamnia rubescens. The sequence continues at coordinate 563,829 of JAILYA010000122.1, read as the reverse complement.
ATTTGGACCCTTGTGAACGTAGGAAAAATTCCCCTGTAGAACCGGCAAGTTGCTCAAGACATGGTTGCATTAACGTTCACGCACTGGAGTTGCTCTTGAATTTCAATTATGAAGTGCTAATTATTTGTATGGTCGTAATAAGCTGTTTGAACCACGAATAAAATATTTATTATAATGTACAAGTAGACAAACTCAAGTCTTAATTAGTGACCGGCTGGATTTTCCTTTGTTTACTAAGGTTGTCAGATGCTACAAGTACCATCGACCCTAAAATGGAGAAAAATACCAAATAAAGGCATTATCTGTCTTCATTTTCTCAAATAAAGGTATTAAGTAAACACTCTTTCAAATAAGAATTTGAAGTGGCCAAATTGTCTCAAATGAGGGCATGAAGTGAACAAATCATCTCAAATAAGGACTTTTGGCTGGCCGACGAGCATATGACTATTTTGACAATCGGAGAAGGGATATGTTAGTAAAAAAATAGCTAGGTATATATTTCTTTGAAATTTTTTTACTTTTCATTTCTTTTATTTTTTCTTTTTCTCCTTTTCTCCCTGGCCATCGATTGCCTTAGGCGAGGGTTGCCCTCGCTAGTGTCTAGAGGGTCATCCTCCCCCAAGAGGATGGCTGGGAGAGGGAATAAGAAAAAAAATAGAAAATATAAACAAGATCAATAAAAGCAAAAGGGCAAAAACGCACTTTGACCGGCTAGGTCAGGCCCTTCTTTGCAACTGAAATGGACATTTCAGACCCTTATTTAATAAGGTGCACTTCAGAATCTTATTTAATAAGGTGGCGGATATGTTGATGGGCTCAAATTATAGCTCTCACTTGGCAATCTTCACGAATGAAGATATCGAACTTCAGTTCCGGCTCCCAACGCCAATTACATATATTGTTCCTTGAAGTTTTTCTTTTGCTTTTTCGTTGTATGCGAATTTCAACACATCTTATCCGATCTTTATCACAAAGGAGGTGGGCATTAGTGAAATGTGTCCTTATCTCTGCAATGACCCTAATCTAATTCTGATATTGTTTGCATAGCTTGATATGGGCTCTGAAACCAGGCCCTTTATCCCTCAAGACACTTGCTTATGTTTCATCTATGCTTAGGTTACAAGAGGAGAAATCAATCATTTGTGTAAAAATTAGTAACATCTGAGTGCTTTTTTTTTTTTTTAAGTATCTTAAGGAATTACTTTTTTAAAGCTATGCGTCCCTTACGGGCACGCAACTCGTTTCCTATAATTCTTGCACCATTCCTCTAAGCAAGTTACCTTTCTTGACATTTAGGTCGATTTATCAAATTCCATTTAACCCTCTCTTAGGGGCGGGCACACTCTTACTGACTCAAACCATTCAATCCATCATTGAAAAATTTATGTTCAGAAAAGTTTGAACTCCTTATGGACAGAGATTTCTATATGTTGCTCTCTTATCAATTGAAATTTCTCCTTATTACGCAGAAGAGAAATTTCTCCCTCATCAATTGAAATTTCTCCTTATTGCTTTTCATCTAATGTTAGTCCGGAGTGTATTTATAGCCTCAACAAGACGGTCGTTTCTTGAATTTTAAATTATTACCGAAATTCATGTGTACATACTTTAAGATCAAGGATGAGTATGGTTCCAGGGCAGAATGTAAAACCCGACCGGTGGTTCTAAATTATGTAGGGTAACTTTCAAGTTTAAAAATTAGAGAACCTGTTCCAACGGGTAAGTTTCACGTTCTAGATAGGTTTTAATTTTCAAAAATTAAAAAACCTGTTTTGACGGTTAGGTTTCATGTAGGTAGGTGAAATCTGGAACTTGGAACAAACTTTTGTGTGCTTTTAGATATATGTTTTTGCGCAATCTTGCAATATTCCAATGATGAGTGTGTAATCTGGAGTCAATAATCCGAGCTTCCATTTCCCGCCATATTTATGACCGAGACTTTCATATTATTGATGTTTCATATTGATTTGTATGTCTACAATTGTTGAATTAAGAATATCGGGAACAAAGTAGGTTTCGGGCTCTAGAGTAGGCAAGGTAGGTTTCAGATTCTAAAATATAAGGAAACTGTTCTTATGGATAGGTTTTAGGTTTCGAGATGAAACCTATACTGAACCCGAAACTGCCCATTTCTATTGAAGATTAAAAGTGATTTCATTAAGATAAAGTCAAGGAACACCCACCATAAGTATAAGAAATGTTCTCTTGATGAAATCGGTTGTCTTCTTGTAAATACTGTTGGAGTTGGCAAATACTTTGGATACGCTTGTTTTTCATATCGAACACGCCCACATGAGCTTAGGGAAACCGAAGTATGATCCAACGACATGTGACCCCTACACACGTAATGCGGGGATTTGGGGGCAGCACCTTCAAACGGGGTCTCACCGACCGGTCAGCGGGCGGGGTTTGACTCGTTTGTTATGAGATCAAAGGAATTATGGTAGGCATAGGTTTTGGACCCATTTTAGATTTTATATATATATAATGAGTTGTGCTGCTTGAAAAATCAATATCATAGTGAAATCTCTCTGCGGGATATAGCTCTATTCTGTGATGAACCCGAGTAAATTGTTCGTCGTCTATTTTTCTTCTATTATCTCGTGTGATCGTTTTGAATCGGTTTACGATATATCCCTTCAAATACTAGTTAAGGAACACATTTTCACATCCACAAGGAACAACAAAACACAGAAATACACATTTGGAAAACATCTCCGAGCGCTGAAACGATTTTCTTCTTCTTCTTCTTCTTCTTCTTTTTTGGTTCAGGAAGCGCCGAGACGATGTTGAAAATATGATTCTCAAACCATTTAGGCAGTTGGATAAGAAGCTTGCATAGCAATGCCACATAGCCCTTCCTCGGCATCGATATCTCTTTTCATCCTTATGTATCCATTCTCGCCCCATCCCGCGCCCCACGAATTCTTTACCAACCAGTATTTGGTTCCATCATCGCTCGTCCCGTACCCAACTGCGGTGACACCGTGGTCTAGATCGGTCCCGCAGTCGCCAGGAAAAACTCCCCCGAGTAGAACTGAAAAGCAGACCCTGCAGCATCGATGGCGACGGAGACCGGTTGGTTGGCGACAGCCTTCAAAAGAGCCGACTCGCTATTAGCAGGCACGTCTTCATGTCCAGTGATCTTGGCAGCAGGAGGTGCCTCTTTTTTCGCATTGCATGTACCGTCGACACCTTGGTAGGGATAATTTGCTTCGGTCGTGAGGCCATGGCTATTTACGATGAACTCGAAAGCATCATCCATGAAGCCACCTTGGCAACCCTGATCTTCGCCTTTCGTGTCACAATCCACTAGTTCTTGCTCGGATAGAGAGACGAGTTTTCCCGTCGTGAGCTGGTTGATCCCTTCTGTAGCTGCCACGGCAGAAAACGCCCAGCAGCAACCTGAACGTCAAGGAAAATAGGAAGATGGTCAGTATTGATATCTAAAGGATCAAATCAGATGAATGTTAGATTGATTAGGGTTTCGAGCAGGAAAGTTTGTTGCCATACCGCATTGTCCTTGGTCCTTAATGGGCGTGACTGCTCCTTTCTGTCTCCAATCCATGGTAGATGGAACTGCGGTTGCATTTTCGTACCGAAAGGACTCAGCACCAGATGACCTCGCAGAAGACGACTTCCTGTATCCATTTCGCAAGGTTTTGAACTCATCGTTGGTCATATCCGCGAACCCATTGATGCCTAGCTTGTAAGGTTTAGCACCGTCTTTGTTGAAAGACTCAATGAATTGGACATTGTCCTTGAATACCATCAAGCGCCTCGCCTTCTCGGCATCATCTTTGTACACACGGCCGTGACGAGCCATCCACTGTTCATGTCTCTCCTGCATGGATTGCTCGTGTAGCTCGCGTGACCATGCCTGCAAGGCATAAAGCCCCACAATCATCGCCGCCACAAAGACAAACTTACGATTTACGAAGAGCGCCATATCATATAATTTGCTTCCAAGGTTGTGCTAATGAATGTCGCTGTAATTGAAGGGTGGATTGGGAGCTCTTGAGAGAGACATGTATTTATAGAGTAAGATAAGACCAACTTTCGAAAGATGCAGCTAAAGTTGTATTCCAGAAATATATTTTGTAACCCTTGTGAACGTAGGAATAATTCCCTAGTAGAACCGGCAAGTTGTTTAAGACATGGTTGCATTAACGTTCATGAGCTGGAGTTGCTCTTGAATTTCAAATATGAAGTGCTAATTATTTGTATGGTCGTAATAAACTGTTTGAACCAATAATAAAATATTTAGTTTAATGTCCTCTTGGACAAACTATAGTCTCAATTAGTGAACTGCTAGATTATCCTTTGTCTACAAGCGTTGTCGGATGCTGCATGTACAAAAATGAAGTCAATGACGTAGACTCATCCTTCCCAATTAGTCAAAAGTGTATTTCCTAAAAAAGTCAAAGAGCAGGAGAAATTGTTTGACCGTACTAAGAAATTTTACTGAAACTTATTTCCTAAATGAGGCGATTGGTACTTTAATTGACTCGTGAGTAAGTACGCATCGTGCGTTAAATGATTAACTTGTTTAACCAAAATGCAATTGCCACTTCTTCCCAATCAGAAAGCCATGTCTTTGTGCTTTCTTGCATTCTTTGAATGACAAATTTTGCACAAATCGCCGCGCACAAGTTCAGCAAATGGTAATGGCAGTACAAATTATAAATTTCACTCCGGAAGTCCAATCTATTTTGGACAGTTATGATCGTGTCGATGAGCAAATATTCAACAGGACAGCCTCCTTCGTATTACAGCAATAATGCTGGAGAAACCCATCGGATGAGTTTGGTTTCAGCAAAAGACAGAACTTACGTTTAATCTCTCTGCTGATGAAGCAACTGAAGATTAAGAATAGTTAGTAGCTGTAATCACTATCTTCGATACAAGAATGGCCACATTATCAACTGAATGATTCCCATGGTTGCGTGAAGCCCTCGTCCCTTTTTCACTAAGGAGCAAAAAGACAAATGTCTACAAAAACAAATTAGCCAATATTCGAGATTTTCCGGCACAAGCAAAAAGAATAGATAAAAGTTCCCTCATCTGCATCCGTCGTCTGGTGTGGTGATATTTCTGAAATTGCCTAGCTATGTTCTGGTCACGTGTTTTCCTTATCCATTATCTGTACGCACACTTAACAGAATAATTATATTGGGTACGAACTTCATTATAAAATGGCAGAAAAGAATGAAAAACTTCAAGTACGATCTTTTATTAAATATAACCAAGTTGTACGAGTACAATCATCAATAAAAGTGACAAAATAACGAAGACCAAATGAAGACTCTCGACTAGGACCCCACACATCGAGTGAACTAACTCGAATGGTTGAGAAGCACGACTCGAAACACGAGGGGAAAAGGACACCCGATGGTGTTTACCCAGTGACAAGTTTCACAATCAAAACGAAGACCCGAACTAGACACAAAAGGAAAATGTCCGAGAACGTCTGCTGATGGGTGACCAAGGCGACAATGCAATCGATATGGATCATTGACAGCTTTATTCGAACCGTGGTAGTAGCAGCAATAATATCGGGGTCCAAGATGTACAATCCGCGGACTCACGCCCACCACCTATTCGGCGTCCGGTCTTCCGATCCCGAAAAACACACGAAGATGAAGAAAAGATAATATCGCAGTCAAGATCACGAGTAATAGAACTAACAGATAGTAAGTTGTAAGGAAAGTGTGGAATATGGTAGACGGAAGGTAAAGAGACAGAGGAACTCAATGATACACAACTTGTACCGGTTACTTTGGACCGAGAACCGTCTCGCTAAAGTGATCGACATAGAAGGAATAGACGAGGCGGATGTGAGAAGATGAGAATCACCAGTCATATGATGAGTGGCACCGGAATCAATAACCCAAGAATGAGGAGTAGTGGTACTTGGATAGGAGGCAAGTAGGATCATTGTCTTTGTGCCAAAGTAGCGAGAGGACCAAATACAACACCACTCGCACTTTGTCGTGCTTTAACCAACTCATCATATTCAAGCACGAGTCAAGTTCACTGCACCCTGTCCCGAAGAGGGTCCAGGAGAAGGAGCCCATGGTTCGAGTATCCAAAGAGGCATGTAGACCCCGCCGCTCGGGGTGGAGATCATAACAATAATCGATAGTATGCCCGAAAGCCGACAATGAGTACAAAAACGGTTTCCTCGACCTCCTCTAGAAGTATTACTACCGCCACTACGAGTGACACCTCGGCCCCGAAAACCACCACGACCACAACCACGGTAGGAACTATCGAATTCCAATGTCCACGACCATTAGTACGACCACGAGTCCCTTGACCTCCACGAGCCACCATAGCACTACTATCTGAAATTGCTTGAAGTCTTGGGACCGGATGTGTAACGAGCAGCCCGAGAATAGACTTCTTCTATGGAAGGAAGAGTGCTCGAGAAGTAATCTGTTGTCGAAGGGCACCGTGATCCGGACCAAGACTACGGAGAAAGAGCACTTTGTCATCATATCCGCTTCTCGTTCTGCATATCGAGCAAGCGTGGTAGCGGTGGGAAATAAGACTTGAGACGCCGATACAAAGACGCAAAACGAGCATAATGTTCCGCCAACCCGGCTTCGCCAATTTTGGCTTCAAATAAAGCCTCCCACATATCACAAACTCGACTCATATTATTCTGTCCAGAATACAATAAAGCACATTTTGTCCATACCTCACGAGCCGTCGCACAGTCCATGAAAAGATGGCGAACAGATTCAGCCATACTCCCCCATAAAAGTGTACGTAGAGTAGCGTCAACGAACTTCCATTCTTCTAGAATAGCTGGATCTTCAGTGTGGTTCTTCCGCAAGCCATTTAGACCGGCGATTGGAGTAAATAAAGGTTGAAAGCGCCATTGACCAAGAAGGATAATTGGTACCATCCAACTTGACTAATGTATTATGTAAACCTGTCATGCTATAAAATGGACCAAAGGATCCCGAACTCGAAGAAGCACTAGAGGAGACCGACCCGAAACAATAGACGGAGAACTTGATGAACTAGTAGACATCTCCACAAACCTCTAATCACTCAATAAGAACTTGACACGTATGCAATCAAGTAAAACACACCACTATCACTTCTTCAAGTATCCACAAATATCACTTCAAATTCAAACAGAACATTCACACTTCGACATCGTAGAACTCCAAATTCAGTCAAATCCAAGTACCATATTCAGTCAAATCCGGACCTAGCTCGAGTCCCAAAGAGCCACACCAAATTCACTTCACAAATTCACTCCAACCGATCACAAATTCAGTCAAAAAATAACAGCAAACACAGCATTCACTCAATCTACATAACAAGAAGCCTCGGAAACTTCCCCAAGTACAGCCATTCGTGATCCACACCGAGGAATCAACACATGGAGAGGTTCGAGGCTAGAAGAAATCACATTCAACAACACCGATTTCTAGGTTTTCCGACCTAGACGACGTCTAGCAACATCACTGGGAGTGCACAACCCCGCATTAAGATCACCCGGTGCCGGGCGACGCCGGGCAAGGTTGCTGGTGGGTCGCCGGGAGCCGGGCGACTCGAGTAGAGAGTGCAATAACCATCAACTTTGAGGAGTCCTCCACCGCATTGAGGAGTCCTCCACTGCATTTACCTCTTCTCGCATCAACTTTGCTTGCATGGTGTAGAGAGTGCATGTCTTCTTGCCCTTTGCCACTACCATAGAGCCTTTAGTCAACTTCCATTTGCCATCATAGAAGGAATTGCAATAACCATCGTCATCTAAGGTACCTGTGGAGATCAAGTGAAGTCGAATATCTGGAACATGTCTCACATTTTTCAAAAGTAAAGTACATCCCATATTGGTCTCCAAATAAACGTCTCCCATGCCGACAACCTTGGAAACACAACTATTTCCCATCCTAACACAACCGAAGTCATTGCTGCGATAGGATGTAAAGAAGTCACGCCTTGAGGTGACATGAAAAGAAGCTGCGGAATCCACTACCCAGCTAGAGTCTTGGCATGTGAGGTTTACACAACCGTCGTCACAAATGAACACGGTATCACCATCGATGCAACCGCCGCTGTAACTTGATTCTCTTCTTTCTTTCTATCTCTATTTCTGTCGTGGGATTTATCTCGCTTTGGTTGCCAACATTCTTTGGCATAATGTCCCATCTTACCACAATTATAACACTTCACACTCCTCCTTGGCCTTGACTTCGACCTTCCTCTTGACTTGCCCCTATCATTACTTTGAAACTTTCTCGATTGATTTCTTGCTCTGTTTTCTACAACAAGTGCCTCCGATCTAGAAGCATAATTCAAGCTTTTTCTTCTTGTTTCTTCATTGAACAAGCTTTCTTTAACCATGCTCATAGAAAGCACACCGTAAGGAGCCGAATTGTTCAATGCCACAACCAAGGTGTCCCAACTATCGGGAAGAGTACCAAGCAACAAACATGATTGCAATTCATCCCCAAGGTCAATCTCAAGATTTGTCAATTGATTTACAACATCTTGAAATTCGCTCAAGTGCTCCGACATGCTACTCCTTTCCTTGTATCTCAAATTCATGAGTTGTTTAACTAGAAGAGCTTTATTTTGTGGAGTTCTCCTCTCATAGAGATCTTGTAGTTTCTTCCACAAAGTATCCGCCTTCGTTTCTTGCGCAACATGGTGAAACACACTATCATCAATCCATTGTCGGATAAAGCCAACCGTTTTCCGATTCATTCGCTCCCCACTCTTTGTCTTCCTTATCTCCTTTAGCTTCATCACCATCGACGGGATCAAACAAATCTTTGCAATATAACATATCTTCCATCCGAGGTTTCCATATGGAGTAATTCGAGGCATTTAGCTTAAACACAGTGCCACTCGTATCCTCTATTTAACACTAGAATCTCAACTCAGCTCCGATACCACTTTGTTGGGGAAAAACGGGCAGCACTTCGATATAAACTAAACCAATCCAAGATCAAACTCTCCCCCGAAACTACTCCAACTTAATTCAAGTATCAACCAACAAGATATATATCCAAGCAAAAACAAACTCGCAACATATAAATACGATAGCGGAATGATAAAGAGACAATGCACCAAGATTTACGTGGAAAACCCAAATCGGGAAAAACCACGAACGACCCAAAAACTTCCACTAATCATCAAGAATAGTAGGCACACAAAGTATTTCTCCCTCGTCACACACTAGAAGCTCAACATCAAGCTTACAAGAGCAATTTTTCACCACAAAGGTGGAATAATATAAAAAGAGGGCAAGAAACCCTAACCGCAGAAGGAGAATTAGGAGATGAATCTCGGTGAACGAAATAGATCAACTTGTAGACCTCGGCCTCACGAACAACATACTCAAATTTGAGCTAATTCCGTCAACAATTGACCTTCGAATCGGGACCGCAAAGGCGCGAGGCCTTTTTCTTCTTTTCTTCTTCTCGCGCTCGGCTCCCTCTTTTTCACCGAACCAACTCTCTCTCCTCCCCTGTTTTTTTTTTTTTCTTTCTTGGTCTGCCCCCTTTTTACGAAGATGGTCCCCCTCATTTCTTTCTTTTTGCTTTTTCCTTGCTTTTTGTCTTTTTGTCTTTTTGTTTTGACTTTTCTTCTTTCTGTCTTTTTTTTTTCATTTGAGAAAAAGAAAACCGCTGGGCCCCACAAAGAGGCGGACCCAGCCAACACTCGGCCATCCACTGCTCATGCTTCAGCTGAATGGCAGCTTCAGTAACGATCCAGGCGTTGCGCGCAAAGCCCTCGAAGCCGACATTAGTACCAAGCAAAGAGAGAATTTTCCAGCAAGAGATAAAGACATTGCTTCAAACGCCAATTACAGATGGTTTGTCTCAGGGTTAACTATCTCTCTAGGCTTTGTATGATGATGAAGGAAATAGAACTTAAGTTGGGGTTTATATATAGATCACTATTTTTTCCAGTTGTGGCATAAGATCAATACAAAATCTAATGCTGGAATGTTTTCCTGATTGGACACGGGAAAAGCACGAGATTAGTTTAATATTTCACCATTTTGCCTTGAACTTAGTGGAGACTCGACACTATGTGTAGAACATTGTCTCGTTTCCATCGCCATTACATGGACCTTCTCTTTCTGAATTGATGGAATGGTTCCCTTCTTCTTGTTTTTCTTATGTTGCTTGTCCCACGTTTTATGTTCTATTTTCGAGATGACATGGTAGGTTTGCCTTTCTAGAATAACTTTTGTACATGGTTGTCTTCCAGGTTGGTAGGTTTGGTAAGGGCATCGCCAACAGTGGTAACGATGAGAGCAATTCGAAGAAGAGGCAAGACACAATCACAACCATGCTAAAAAAAGTTCAGAAAGAACTCTCTTAATATAATTGCGGATCAACTATACGGACTGTCATGACCAAATTTTTTTTTATAGGAACTGCCCTCCTAAAAAAAAATTGGGTAACCGTAATTAGCGGAGGTAATCCAATGTTAGCAAAGAATTATGACAAATGGGTCGGAAATATGCAAATGAATACTTGACTAAAACAATAGAAGACGGCCCCGAGGCTGGAAAAACGATCTTAAATGGATTTCCCGACTTGGCCAAGTAGTAATACTCCGAATCGGCCTTTCGAATTGGTATTATGGCCGGCTCTTATGTCGCCAAGAAGTACTAATTTCATGTCTACGTAGTGTCATCGAGAGAACATAAAATGTCAATCGGACTCACTCTGCATTCTTAGTGAATGCACATATTTGCTAGTGAAACATAGCATAAGCCAAAAGTGAAATACCTCATCGAAGCCGTCACCAATGGAACTTGCGTCGCAGATGTTGTACTTGTACCAAGAAGAAGCACAAATTTCATGTCTGCATATCATCGTCCGGAGAGAATAAATGTCAATATGACTCAGCATAGGAAACATAGAGATAGCAAAATGAGTATAAAATCTTTATTTTAACCAAACTTGATGGGAACTTTGTCAAAAATGTCCTAAACCTATTGCGCTTTGCCAATTCAGTTTTAAACCTTTTAATTTTGTCGGTTCAGCTCTTAACCTTTTGCATTTGTGTCAATTTAGTCTTGAACGTATGAAAAGAGAAAGAAAGAAAAAGTTCACTTGTTGTGGGGGTACGCATTGGTCCCGGTCCAACCAGGGATTTGGATCGCACCGGCCGATTTTGGGTGGTATCAAGGGGACTGGTTCGGTTTCTAGTTAAAAAAATTTGAAACTAGGAATAACCAATTCGGCTTCCGATTCCACATAAGGAATTGGACCGAACCGATGGATCAACCGACCACAATTTTGTAATCTTTTTAATTTTTTTTCATCTTGAAGCAAACTCTAAGTAGTAATTTTTTTTTAAATGTCATGAAACTCTCACTTATAGCGATCGGAAGAAACCAAAAAGAAGAAGAAGAAATCATTGATTCCATATTTGACCCCGGAACTAGACTAAGTGGCCGGTTCTCGATTCACAACCGGCAAGCGATCTTACCGGATCCGATTCCAGGTTTCAAGGTAAGAACCTACCCATCTTAGAAATCGATCACTCCTAACTTTTAGATGAATAGTAGAGATGTGGAGTTAAGCACCACCTAGGAAGCACGAACACTCTCTAGGGGCCTCCGTGTCGTGTCGGACACTAACACGCATCCGATATGCAACTAACATGTGGTCTGCGCTTGAACATACTAGTGATATACGAATCCAAGATCTCAACATGTCATTTCGACATGCACAAGATCAATTTTAAGCATTTTCAAAAAATTAGGGATTAAAATATAGATCTATAATATATGTGTGTGTATACTCTAGTCATATATCCAATCACCCCAAAATTAATATATCCAACCAACCCCAAAATAATAGTGTATCCCTAACAAAAGAAAAAGAAACTCACCCCCCCCCTCTCTCTCTATATATATATATATATATAATATACAATGTGTTCCTATATGTTGAAATTCTCTATTTTTTTTTTTTATAGAAATGACTTGTTGATGTGTCGTGTCGTGTCATATCACGTGTCTGGTGTTAGTGCTACTTTGAGTACTACCTCTATACAAAGCATCTTTGTCATTTTGGCCATGGCAAGACATTTCCTAATGCTGTTTAACATGAGCAACTTATATTGCATTCTATGCTTTCATTTTGGAAAAATTACCAAAAATGTCCTAAATCTATTGCAATTGTGCCAATTCAATCATAAATCTTTTTTGTGCCAGTTCAGTCCTAATTCTTTTATATTTGAGTTAATTCAGTCCTTTGGATTAACTTTGACTAGCCAAGCATTAATGTGGACGCCAACACTAATGTAGACAGTATTTAATGATATTTTAAAATTATCTCAATTTTTTTATTTTTTTATTCTCTTTCGTTTCTTGTCTTTTTCTTTTTGTTATTGACTCGTACTATTCAATCCATCTTTGAAAATTTAAGTTGCGAAAAGTTTGTGACTCCTTTTGGACTGAGATTCCTACATGTGTCTCTTGTCGATGAAATTTTTCCTTATTGCGCAGAAGAGAAATGGAAGAAATTTTGAAATTAACTGCGTCCGATCTAAGGTGTTAGTATGGAGTTTATTTATTGCCTAAACAAGATGGTCATTTCTTGAAATTTTAAGTTATTACCGAAATTCTCGTGTACATACTTAGAAGATCAAAAGTGGTTATAAGTATAAGAACATGTTCTACTGATGAAATCCGCTGTCTTCATTTACATACAAGTTAAGGAACACACTTTCGCATCCACAAGGAACAACAAAACACAGAAATGCACATTTGGAAAACATCGCCAAGAGCTAAAACGATCTTCTTCTTCTTCAAACCATTTAGGCAGTTGGATAAGAAGCTTGCATAGCAATGCCACATAGCCCTTCCTCGGCATCGATATCTCTTTTCATCCTTATATATCCATTCTCGCCCCATCCCGTGCCCCACGAATTCTTCACCAACCAGTATTTGATTCCATCATCACTTGTCCCGTACCCAACTGCGGTGACACCGTGGTCCAGATCGGTCCCGCAGTCGCCAGCGAAGACTCCCCCTGAGTAGAACTGAAAAGCAGACCCTCCGGCATCGATGGCGACGGAGACTGGTTGGTTGGCGACGGCCTTCAAAAGAGCTGACTCGCTATTAGCAGGCACGTCTTCATGGCCAGTGATGTTGGCAGCAGGAAATGCCTCTTTTTTCGGATTGCATGTACCATCGACACCTTCGTAGGGATAATTTGCTTCAGTCGTGAGGCCATGGCTATTGACGATGAACTCGAAAGCATCATCCATGAGGCCCCCTTCGCAACCCTGATCTACGCCTTTCGTGTCACAATCCACTAGTTCTTGCTCGGATAGAGAGACCAGTTTCCCTGTCGTGAGCTGGTTGACCCCTTCTGTAGCCGCCACGGCAGAAAATGCCCAACAGCAACCTGAACGCCATGGAAAATAAGAAGATGGTCAGTATTGATATCTAAAGGATCAAATCAGATGAATGGTAGATTGATTAGGGTTTCGAGCACGAAAGTTTGTTGCCATACCGCATTGTCCTTGGTCCTTAATGGGAGTGACTGCTCCTTTCTGTCTCCAATCCATGGTAGACGGAACTGCGGTCGCATTTTCATACCTAAAGGACTTAACACCAAATGACCTCGCAGAGGACGACTTCCTATATCCATTTCGCGAGGCCGTGAACTCCTCGTTGGTCATATCCGCGAACCCATTGATGCCAAGCTTGCCAGGCTTGGCACCGTCTTCGTTGAAAGACTCGATGAATTCGACATTTTTCTTGAATACCGTCAAGCGCCTGGCCTTCTCAGCATCATCTTTGTACACACGGCCGTGACGAGCCATCCACTGTTCATGCCTCTCCTGCATGGACAGGTCGTGTAGCTCGCGGGACCATGCCTGCAAGGCATAAAGCTCCACAATCAGCGCGGCCACGATGACAAACTTACGATCTAGGAAGAGGGCCATATCTTATAATTTCGCTTCCAGGATTGTGCTAACGAATGTCGCTGTAATTGAAGGGTGAATGAGGAGCTCTTGAGAGAGACATGTATTTATAGGGGCAACATGAAATCAACTTTTGAAAGATGCAGCTAAATTTGTATTCCGGAATAAATTTTTTTTATTTGGACCCTTGTGAACGTGGGAAAAATTCCCTAGTAGAACCGGCAAGTTGTTCAAGACATGGTTGGATTAACGTTCATGTACTGGAGTTGCTCTTGAATTTCAATTATGAAGTGCTAATTATTTGTATGGTCGTAATAAGCTCTTTGAACCACGAATAAAATATTTATTATAATGTACAAGTAGACAAACTTAAGTCTTAATTAGTGACCGGCTGGCTTTTCCTTTGTCTAATAGGGTTGTCGGATGCTACAAGTACAACCGACCCCAAAATGGCGAAAAAATTCAAATAAAGGCATGATCTGTCTTCATTTTCTCAAATAAAGATATTAAATGAACATTCTTTCAAATAAAAGCCTGAAGTGATCAAATTGTCTTAAATGAGGGCAAAGAACAAATCATCTCAAATAAGGGTTTTTTGCTAGCCGACGAGCATGTGACTATTCCGACCATCGGAGAAAGGATATGTTAGTAAAAAAATAGCTAAGTATATATTTTTTTGAAATTTTTTTACTTTTCATTTCTTTTATTTCTTCTTTTTCTCCTTTCCTCCCTAGCCTCAGGCGGGGTTGCCCTCGCTAATGTCTAGAGGGTCACCCTCCCCCAAGAGGATGGCTGGGAGAGGGAATAAGAAAAAAAAAGAAAATATAAACAAGATCAATAAAAGCAAAAGGACGAAAATGCACTTTGACCCGCGAGGTCGGCCCTTCTTTGCAACTGAAATGGACATTTTAGACCCTTATTTAATAAGGTGCATTTTAGAATCTTATTTAATAAGGTGGCAGATTTGTTGATGGGCTCAAATTATGGCTCTCACTTGGCAATCTTCATGGATGAAGATATCGAACTTCGATTTCGACTCCCGCCGCCAATTACATATATTGTGCCTTGAAGTTGTGATTATTCGACCGTCGGAGAAGGGATATGCTAGTAAAAAAAATAGCTAAGTATATAATTTTATGAAATTTCTTTTACTTTTCATTTCTTTTTTTTTTCTTTCCTTCCTTCTATTTTCTATTTTCTTTTTCTCCTTCCCTCCCTAGCCATCAACGGCCTCGGGTGAGGGTTGCCCTCGCCCGAGAGGATGGCCGGGAGAGAGAATAGGAAAAAAAACAAAGAACAAAAAGAAAACAAAAAATAGAAAAAAAATTCAATAAAAGCAAAAGAACGAAAATGCACTTTAACAGGCAAGGTTAGGCCCTTTTTTGCTATTGTGTGGAACCAAGCGATTGATTAATAAATAGACGGAACAAGAAAATAAATCGGACACCGGATGTACGTGGTTCGGACATAGAAACCTACGTCCACGGAAAGAGCAAAGAACGAATTCCACTATAAAACAAGCGATACACATAGATTGCATATTACACTTGAGTCACTCAAATGCTCTTAGTGTTTCTCACCAATTACATCCAATACCGCACACAGTATTTAGGCTCCAATTCTTAGTGAAATATTCTCTTAATCTCACAAAAGAATTATACACAAATTTTTACCACAAAAAATTTAATCAGCTACAAAACACCTTAATACTTGATGTAATTCCACTAGCGAAACTCCTCTTTGATAATCTTCACAAAGAACATATGCTTCTTATTTATAGGTAAGGGTTAGATTCAAAATGGGAAAACCTTCTCCAACTAGGATTAGGAAACCTATTCAAAATAGGAGATATTACATCGATTCCATCGAGCATAGATTTCCAAGGGATTCAATAAGAAATCTTATCCAATGCAGAATCCAATATTTCATGCTCCTTTTTCTTATCTTTAACTTCACGATCCAGATATATCTATTTTAAAAATTCAGATTTTCGTTTTGGGCTTAAACTCGAGACATATTCTAATATTTGCAATTGAAATGGATATTTCAGACCCTTATTTAATAAGGTCTATTTCATGCTCTTATTTAATGAGATGACAGATATGTTGATGGGCTCAAACTTTAGCTCTCAATTGGCAATCTCCACGGATTAAAATATCGAACTTCATTGCGGCTCCCAGCACCAATTACATCTATTGTGCCTCAAAGCTTTTCTTTTTCTTTTTCGTTGTAAACGAATTTCAGCACATCTTATATTATCTTTATCACAAAGCTGGTGGGCATTAGTGAAACGTGTCCTTATCTCTGCAATGACCCTAATCTAATGCTGATATTGTCATATGAAGTTTTTGTTTGCATAACTTGATATAGGCTCTCAAATCAGGCCCCTTTATACCTCAAGAAACTTGCTTATGTTTCATCTATGCTTAGGTTATAAGAAGAGAAATCAATCATTTGTGTAAAGATTAGTAACATCTGAGTTTTTTGTTTTTAAGTATCTCAAGGAATTACAGCTTTAGTTTCCCATCATTCTTGTGCCATTCCTTTAAGCAAGCTACCTTTCTTGTCATTTAGGTCGATTTATCAAATTCCCTGTCGCGCTGCGCTCTTGGGAGTGGGCACCCTTATTGACTCACACCATTCAATCCATCATTGAAAAATTTATGGTCCGAAAAGTTTGAACTCCTTCCTGGGCAGAGATTTCTATATGTTGCTACAATTGACATTTCTCCTTATTGCGCTGAAGAGAAATTTCTCTCTCATCAATTGAAATGTCTCCTTGTTGCATTCTATCTACTGTTAGTCCGGAGTGTATTTATAGCCTTAACAAGATGGTCATTTCTTGAATTCTAAATTATTATCGAAATTCACGTGTACATACTTTAAGATTAGGGGTGAGCATCATTCCATGATAGAATCTAGAACCCGACCGAGTGGTTCTAAGTTATGCGGGATAAGTCCTAGGTTTCAAAAATTGGGGAACCTCTTCCAACGAGGTAGGTTTCACATTCTAGGTAAGTTCTAAGTTTAAAAAATTATGGAATCTGTTTCGACGGGTAGGTTCCACGTACTAAGTAGGTGGAACTTGGAATAAGCTTTTATGTTTATTTAGGTATATGTTTTTGCGCAATCCTGCAGTATTCCATGGCCTCCGATGATGAGTGTGTAATCTAGAGCCACTAGTCCGAGTTTCCATTTTTGGCGATATTTATGACTCGAGACTTTCACATTGTTGATGCTTCATATTTATTTGTATGTCTAAATATGAGTAATAATTAGTGGATTATAACAGCAAATGATAATCATTAAAAATAATAATTAATTACAGTTATTCAATTAAGAATACATGTGGAACTTGTAACATAGTAGGTTTCACGTTCCAGGATATATAAGGTAGGTTCCAGGTTCTAAAAAATGAGGAACCTGTTCCTATAGATAGGTTTCGATTTTAGGTGAAACTTGTATGAAACCCGAAACTGCCCACCCTTATTGAAGATTAAAATTGGTTTCATCACAATGGAGTCAAGGAACACCCACCATAAGTATAAGGACGTGTTCTTCAAAGGTTTTAAGTGAAATCTATACGAAACCCGGAATTGCCCACCCCTATTAAAGATTAAAAGTGGTTTCATCACGATGGAGTCAAAGAACACGCACCATAAGTATAAGAGCATTTTTCTAAAACTTGTACGGAATCTGGAACCGTATGGATAGGTTTCCAAGTTTTGGGTGAAACATGTACGGAATTTGGAACTCATGCTCATCTCTATTGAAGATTAAAAGTGGTTTCATCACGATAGATTCGAGGAACACTCACCATAAGTATAAGAATATATTCTCCTGATGAAATCGGCCGTCTTCTTGTACATGCAAGTTAAGGAACAAATTTTCACATCCACAAGGAACAACAAAACACAGAAATACACATTTGGAAAACATCTCCGAGCGCTGAAACGATTTTCTTCTTCTTCTTCTTCTTCTTTTTTGGTTCAGGAAGCGCTGAGACGATGTAGAAAATATGATTCTCAAACCATTTAGGCAGTTGGATAAGAAGCTTGCATAGCAATGCCACATAGCCCTTCCTCGGCATCGATATCTCTTTTCATCCTTATGTATCCATTCTCGCCCCATCCCGCGCCCCACGAGTTCTTTACCAACCAGTATTTGGTTCCATCATCGCTCTTCCCATACCCAACTGCGGTGACACCGTGGTCCAGATCGGTCCCGCAGTCGCCAGGAAAAACTCCCCCGAGTAGAACTGAAAAGCAGACCCTCCGGCATCAATGGCGACGGAGACCGGTTGGTTGGCGACGGCCTTCAAAAGAGCCGACTCGCTATTAGCAGGCACGTCTTCATGGCCAGTGATCTTGGCAGCAGGAGATGCCTCTTTTTTGCATTGCATGTACCGTCGACACCTTCGTAGGGATAATTTGCTTCGGTCGTGAGGCCATGGCTATTGACGATGAACTCGAAAGCATCATCCATGAGCCCACCTTCGCAACCTTGATCTTCGCCTTTCGTGTCACAATCCACTAGTTCTTGCTCGGATAGAGAGACCAGCTTTCCCGACGTGAGCTGGTTGATCCCTTCTGTAGCTGCCACGGCAGAAAACGCCCAACAGCAACCTGAACGTCAATGAAAATAAGAAGATGGTCAGTATTGATATCTAAAGGATCAAATCCGGTGAATGTTAGATTGATTAGGGTTTCCAGCACGAAAGTTTGTTGCCACACCGCATCGTCCTTGGTCCTTAATAGGTGTGACTGCTCCTTTCTGTCTCCAATCCATGGTAGGCGGAACTGCGGTCGCATTTTCGTAGCGAAAGGACTTAGCACCAGATGACCTCGCAGAGGACGACTTCCTGTATCCATTTCGCGAGGCCGAGAACTCCTCGTTGGTCATATCCGCGAACCCATTGATGCACAGTTTGTAAGGCTTATCACCGTCTTCGTTGAAAGACTCGACGAATTCGACATTGTTCTTGAATACCGTCAAGCGCCTGGCCTTCTCGGCATCGTCTTTGTACACACGGCCGTGACGAGCCATCCACTGTTCATGCCTCTCCTGCATGGACAGCTCGGGTAGCTCGCGTGACCATGCCTGCAAGGCATAAAGCTCCACAACCAGCGCGGCCACGATGACAAACTTACGATCTAGGAAGAGGGCCATATCCTATAATTTCGCTTCCAAGATTGTGCTAACGAATGTCGCTGTAATTGAAGGGTGAATGAGGAGCTCTTCATAGAGACATGTATTTATAGGTGTAACATGAAATCAACTTTTGAAAGATGCAGCTAAAGTTGTATTCTCGAATTAACTTCTTTTTATTTGGACCCTTGTGAACGTAGGAAAAATTCCCCAGTAGAACCGGCAAGTTGCTCAAGACATGGTTGCATTAACGTTCACGCACTGGAGTTGCTCTTGAATTTCAATTATGAAGTGCTAATTATTTGTATGGTCGTAATAAGCTGTTTGAACCACGAATAAAATATTTATTATAATGTACAAGTAGACAAACTTAAGTCTTAATTAGTGACCGGCTGGATTTTCCTTTGTTTACTAAGGTTGTCAGATGCTACAAGTACCATCGACCCTAAAATGGAGAAAAATACCAAATAAAGGCATTATCCGTCTTCATTTTCTCAAATAAAGGTATTAAGTAAACACTCTTTCAAATAAGAATTTGAAGTGGCCAAATTGTCTCAAATGAGGGCATGAAGTGAACAAATCATCTCAAATAAGGACTTTTGGCTGGCCGACGAGCATATGACTATTTTGACCATCGGAGAAGGGATATGTTAGTAAAAAAATAGCTAGGTATATATTTCTTTGAAATTTTTTTACTTTTCATTTCTTTTATTTTTTATTTTTCTCCTTTTCTCCCTGGCCATCGATTGCCTTAGGCGAGGGTTGCCCTCGCTAGTGTCTAGAGGGTCATCCTCCCCCAAGAGGATGGCTGGGAGAGGGAATAAGAAAAAAAAATAGAAAATATAAACCAGATCAATAAAAGCAAAAGGGCAAAAAACGCACTTTGACCGGCTAGGTCAGGCCCTTCTTTGCAACTGAAATGGACATTTCAAACCCTTATTTAATAAGGTGCACTTCAGAATCTTATTTAATAAGGTGGCGGATATGTTGATGGGCTCAAATTATAGCTCTCACTTGGCAATCTTCACGAATGAAGATATCGAACTTCAGTTCCGGCTCCCAACGCCAATTACATGTATTGTTCCTTGAAGTTTTTCTTTTGCTTTTTCGTTGTATGCGAATTTCAACACATCTTATCCGATCTTTATCACAAAGGAGGTGGGCATTAGTGAAATGTGTCCTTATCTCTGCAATGACCCTAATCTAATTCTGATATTGTTTGCATAGCTTGATATGGGCTCTGAAACCAGGCCCTTTATCCCTCAAGACACTTGCTTATGTTTCATCTATGCTTAGGTTACAAGAGGAGAAATCAATCATTTGTGTAAAAATTAGTAACATCTGAGTGCTTTTTTTTTTTTTAAGTATCTTAAGGAATTACTTTTTTAAAGCTATGCGTCCCTTACGGGCACGCAACTCGTTTCCTATAATTCTTGCACCATTCCTCTAAGCAAGTTACCTTTCTTGACATTTAGGTCGATTTATCAAATTCCATTTAACCCTCTCTTAGGGGCGGGCACACTCTTACTGACTCAAACCATTCAATCCATCATTGAAAAATTTATGTTCAGAAAAGTTTGAACTCCTTATGGACAGAGATTTCTATATGTTGCTCTCTTATCAATTGAAATTTCTCCTTATTGCGCAGAAGAGAAATTTCTCCCTCATCAATTGAAATTTCTCCTTATTGCTTTTCATCTAATGTTAGTGCGGGTGTATTTATAGCCTCAACAAGACGGTCGTTTCTTGAATTTTAAATTATTACCGAAATTCATGTGTACATACTTTAAGATCGGGGATGAGTATGGTTCCAGGGCGAGAATGTAAAACCCGACCGGTGGTTCTAAATTATGTAGGGTAACTTTCAAGTTTAAAAATTAGAGAACCTGTTCCAACGGGTAAGTTTCACGTTCTAGATAGGTTTTAATTTTCAAAAATTAAAAAACCTGTTTTGACGGTTAGGTTTTATGTAGGTAGGTGAAATCTGGAACTTGGAACAAACTTTTGTGTGCTTTTAGATATATGTTTTTTCGCAATCTTGCAATATTCCAATGATGAGTGTGTAATCTGGAGTCAATAATCCGAGCTTCCATTTCCCACCATATTTATGACCGAGACTTTCATATTATTGATGTTTCATATTGATTTGTATGTCTACAATTGTTGAATTAAGAATATCGGGAACAAAGTAGGTTTCGGGCTCTAGAGTAGGCAAGGTAGGTTTCGATTCTAAAATATAAGGAAACTGTTCTTATGGATAGGTTTTAGGTTTCGGATGAAACCTATACGGAACCCGAAACCGCCCATTTCTATTGAAGATTAAAAGTGATTTCATTAAGATAAAGTCAAGGAACACCCACCATAAGTATAAGAAATGTTCTCTTGATGAAATCGGTTGTCTTCTTGTAAATACCGTTGGAGTTGGCAAATACTTTGGATACGCTTGTTTTTCATATCGAACACGCCCACATGAGCTTAGGGAAACCGAAGTATGATCCAACGACATGTGACCCCTACACACGCAAGCGGGGATTTGGGGGCAGCACCTTCGAAACGGGGGTCTCACCGACCGGTCGGCGGGCGGGGGGTTTGACTCGTTTGTTATGAGATCAAAGGAATTATGGTAGGCTTTGGTTTTGGACCCATTTTAGATTATATATATATATAATGAGTTGTCTTGCTGAAAAATCAATATCATAGTGAAATCTCTCTGCGATATAGCTCTATTCCGGGATGAACTTGAGTAAATTGTTCGTCGTCTATTTTTCTTCTATTATACAGTGTGATCGTTTTGAATCGGTTTACGATATATCCCTTCAAATACTAGTTAAGGAACACATTTTCACATCCACAAGGAACAACAAAACACAGAAATACACATTTGGAAAACATCTCCAGCGCTGAAACGATTTTCTTCTTCTTCTTCTTCTTCTTCTTTTTTTGGTTCAGAAGCGCTGAGACGATGTTGAAAATATGATTCTCAAACCATTTAGGCAGTTGGATAAGAAGCTTGCATAGCAATGCCACATAGCCCTTCCTCGGCATCGATATCTCTTTTCATCCTTATGTATCCATTCTCGCCCCATCCCGCGCCCCACGAATTCTTTACCAACCAGTATTTGGTTCCATCATCGCTCGTCCCGTACCCAACTGCGGTGACACCGTGGCCCGGATCGGTCCCGCAGTCGCCAGGAAAAACTCCCCCGAGTAGAACCGAAAAGCAGACCCTGCAGCATCGATGGCGACGGAGACCGGTTGGTTGGCGACAGCCTTCAAAAGAGCCGACTCGCTATTAGCAGGCACGTCTTCATGTCCAGTGATCTTGGCAGCAGGAGGTGCCTCTTTTTTCGCATTGCATGTACCGTCGACACCTTGGTAGGGATAATTTGCTTCGGTCGTGAGGCCATGGCTATTTACGATGAACTCGAAAGCATCATCCATGAAGCCACCTTGGCAACCCTGATCTTCGCCTTTCGTGTCACAATCCACTAGTTCTTGCTCGGATAGAGAGACGAGTTTTCCCGTCGTGAGCTGGTTGATCCCTTCTGTAGCTGCCACGGCAGAAAACGCCCAGCAGCAACCTGAACGTCAAGGAAAATAGGAAGATGGTCAGTATTGATATCTAAAGGATCAAATCAGATGAATGTTAGATTGATTAGGGTTTCGAGCAGGAATGTTTGTTGCCATACCGCATTGTCCTTGGTCCTTAATGGGCGTGACTGCTCCTTTCTGTCTCCAATCCATGGTAGATGGAACTGCGGTTGCATTTTCGTACCGAAAGGACTCAGCACCAGATGACCTCGCAGAAGACGACTTCCTGTATCCATTTCGCAAGGTTTTGAACTCATCGTTGGTCATATCCGCGAACCCATTGATGCCTAGCTTGTAAGGTTTAGCACCGTCTTTGTTGAAAGACTCAATGAATTGGACATTGTCCTTGAATACCATCAAGCGCCTCGCCTTCTCGGCATCATCTTTGTACACACGGCCGTGACGAGCCATCCACTGTTCATGTCTCTCCTGCATGGATTGCTCGTGTAGCTCGCGTGACCATGCCTGCAAGGCATAAAGCCCCACAATCATCGCCGCCACAAAGACAAACTTACGATTTACGAAGAGCGCCATATCATATAATTTGCTTCCAAGGTTGTGCTAATGAATGTCGCTGTAATTGAAGGGTGGATTGGGAGCTCTTGAGAGAGACATGTATTTATAGAGTAAGATAAGACCAACTTTCGAAAGATGCAGCTAAAGTTGTATTCCAGAAATATATTTTGTAACCCTTGTGAACGTAGGAATAATTCCCTAGTAGAACCGGCAAGTTGTTTAAGACATGGTTGCATTAACGTTCATGAGCTGGAGTTGCTCTTGAATTTCAAATATGAAGTGCTAATTATTTGTATGGTCGTAATAAACTGTTTGAACCAATAATAAAATATTTAGTTTAATGTCCTCTTGGACAAACTATAGTCTCAATTAGTGAACTGCTGGATTATCCTTTGTCTACAAGCGTTGTCGGATGCTGCATGTACAAAAATGAAGTCAATGACGTAGACTCATCCTTCCCAATTAGTCAAAAGTGTATTTCCTAAAAAAGTCAAAGAGCAGGAGAAATTGTTTGACCGTACTAAGAAATTTTACTGAAACTTATTTCCTAAATGAGGCGATTGGTACTTTAATTGACTCGTGAGTAAGTACGCATCGTGCGTTAAATGATTAACTTGTTTAACCAAAATGCAATTGCCACTTCTTCCCAATCAGAAAGCCATGTCTTTGTGCTTTCTTGCATTCTTTGAATGACAAATTTTGCACAAATCGCCGCGCACAAGTTCTGCAAATGGTAATGGCAGTACAAATTATAAATTTCACTCCGGAAGTCCAATCTATTTTGGACAGTTATGATCGTGTCGATGAGCAAATATTCAACAGGACAGCCTCCTTCGTATTACAGCAATAATGCTGGAGAAACCCATCGGATGAGTTTTTTTTTTTTTTTTTTGACCGAGGACTCCACCACGGGCCCTCCGGCGCCCCGGTAGGCACCAGGAGCGCCGGGCCCCTATACCTCGGGGGGGCTAGCAGACCCCACCACCACGGCCCCCACTTAAGACGCCTAGCAATCGCGGGTTTCGACCTCTCGACCTCTCGCGAGGGAGTTGGTTTCAACCAACGCAACTACCCACCGGTGGGTCCCATCGGATGAGTTTGGTTTCAGCAAAAGACAGAACTTACGTTTAATCTCTCTGCTGATGAAGCAACTGAAGATTAAGAATAGTTAGTAGCTGTAATCACTATCTTCGATACAAGAATGGCCACATTATCAACTGAATGATTCCCATGGTTGCGTGAAGCCCTCGTCCCTTTTTCACTAAGGAGCAAAAAGACAAATGTCTACAAAAACAAATTAGCCAATATTCGAGATTTTCCGGCACAAGCAAAAAGAATAGATAAAAGTTCCCTCATCTGCATCCGTCGTCTGGTGTGGTGATATTTCTGAAATTGCCTAGCTATGTTCTGGTCACGTGTTTTCCTTATCCAAGTATGGCATCTTGAGTTCAAACCAACAAGGGAAGCAGCCACCTGCGGATACACGGTTTTCCAGCCTTGAAAGCATCAATAAATAACGCAGAAAATTCATTCAAAGTCGACTTGAATTAGTTCCCCTACCTCATAAAGCGGGAACCAACTCTTACTTGGCAATGATAAGAAGTTGTTAACGATAAAAGAGCGATTAATTTTATTTCCGGGATAAAAGAAGTGCTTATAGGCTTAACCTAAGCCTAGTACAATTACACATATACCCCAACTTGCTAATACTCTAAAGTAATAAATCTAACACTCCCCCTTAAGTTGGAGCGTACATATCAAAAAGTCCTAACTTATGACAAATATATGAAACCCGTCCACGTCGAAGAGGCTTTGTGAAAATGTCTCGCTAGTTGCTATTCGAAACGTGTGTGTACCAACCGTATGTCTCCACGGTTCACCTTTTCCCGAACAAAATGACAATCCACCTCTATATGCTTCGTTCGCTCATGAAACACCTGGGTTGCTTGGCAATATGAATAGCAGATCGATTATCACAGAGAGTAGACGATCCGGTCATCGGCAATCCAATCTCAACTAACAACATACGAACCCATTGAAGTTCACCGTAACATTAGCCATAGCACGATACTCGGCCTCTGCACTAGATCGGGAAATAACAGATTGTTTCTTGCTTTTCCATGACACAAGATTACCACCAAGAAAGACACAAGATATCCGAAGTAGATCGACGATCCATAGGGCAACCAGCCCAATCTGCATCAGTATCCCGTCACCTCCAAAGACTCAAGGTTGGAATAACCAGCTATACGAAGATGACCCCGATTATGGAACACAAGTCCTTGACACTGGAGCTCCCTTCAAATATCGAACAATTTGTAAAGTCGCTTGCCAATGAGTAGTACGAGGAGAGCTCATAAATTGACTCACCACACTAACGGCAAATGAAATATCCGGACGGGTAATGGTAAGATAATTTAACTTGCCTACTTAACCGGCGATACTTCTCCGGATCATGAAGAAATTCTCCCTGTTCATTGTCAAGTCTCACTCCGGGATCCATAGGTGTGTCACCAGGCTTAGAATCATGTAAGCCAACCTCCTTAAGAATGTCAAGAGCATACTCTCCGGGAGAGAGCAATGCTTGCCATTAGCATAAGCAACTTCGATGCCAAGAAAATATCGAAGACGACCTAAGTCTTTAGTGTTGAACTCCTTTTGAAGAAACGCTTGAGTCGTTGTATGCCTTCAATATCGCTTCTGTGACAATGATATCATCAACATAAACAACAAGAATAATACATCCTTTTGAAGATGACATACTAAATCTTGAGTGATCCACACTGCACCGATGCATGCCAAAAGTGACAACCGCATCATTGAATCGGCTAAACCAAGCACGAGGAGATTGCTTAAGTCCATAAAGAGCTTTTCGCAATCGGCGCACCTTCTCCCCCCGAGCAACAAACCCAGGTGGTTGCTCCATATATACTTCTTCGTGAAGATCACCATGAAGGAATGCATTTTTGACATCAAGGCGATGAAGAGTCCATTGAGGCCAGAGCGACCAAGGAAATAACTATACAAACCGAAGGAATTTTGGCTCTTGGTGAAAAAGTTTCATCATAGTCAATACCATAAGTTTGAGTATAGCCTTTTGCCACAAGACGCGCTTTTAAGCGCTCAATGAACTCATCCTGGATGGTGTTTGACAACAAAGACCCAGCTGACAACCTACCAATTGTTTATTAGCCGCGGTGGAACGAGCTCCCAAGTCTTATTATGATGTAACGCAGCCATCTCCTCTTCCATAGCACGGGCCCAACCTGGATGGGCCAAAGCCTCCCGCACACTACTAGGCGCAGACAGAAGCAAGGGATGACACGAAGACGGACATCCGAGGGCTTAAGTTATGATAAGACACAAAATTAGAAAGAGGATACCGAGATCAAGTACGGTGAGCAATAGGAGAACTGTCGGGAGACCGTGGAAGAGGATCGGAAGCTTTGGACCGAGAGGTGGTGGTGGTGGGGCGCTCGGCGGCGGAGATGTATGGCTCCAAACAGGTCGAGGACCACGTGTATAGACTCGAAGAGGAGTTGATCTTTGGTGTGTCTAGATCCGGTGGAGCAAGCATTAGAATTAATAGGTGGTAGCTCCGGTGGAAATGTTTGTGCTTTGAGGGTGGTAGAAGGTCCATGGTTAATGGTGCCCGAGGACGAACATCACCAAAATATGCTTGATCCTCAAAGAAAGTTACATCGCCAGAAATATACTCCCGACGACGAGCGGGACTATAGCGGACATACCCTTTCTAGGTACGAGAGTAACCCACGAAAATACATTTTTCAAGCACGAGGCGATAATTTGTCCAACCCAGGAGACAAAGAATGAACAAAACAGACACACCCAAAAATACGAGGACGAATGGACCACAAAAGGGCTATTAGGATGGAGAAGAGTATAAGGAATAGCTCCTTTCAACACGAAGACGGAAGACGATTGATAAGATGACAAGGCGTAAGAAGAGCATAGCTCCGGAAGGACTTAGGCATATGAGTGTGAAGAAGTAGACAACGAGCAACATCTCAACAAATGACGGTTCTTACGTTCGGCAACTCCATTTTGTTGCGGAGTATGAGCACAAGAACTACGATGTAAAATACCATGAGATTCAAGAAATGGAATGAAGGTGGAAGAAGAGAAGTATTCACGAGCATTATCTCGTGCGCAGACACTTAACGGAATAATTATACTTGGGTACGAACTTCATTATAAAACGGCGAAAAGAATGAAAAACTTCGATACGATCTTTTATTAAATATAACCAAGTTGTACGAGTACAATCATCAATAAAAGTGACAAAATAACGAAGACCAAATGAAGACTCTCGACTAGGACCCCACACATCGAGTGAACTAACTCGAATGGTTGAGAAGCACGACTCGAAACACGAGGGGAAAAGGACACCCGATGGTGTTTACCCACTGACAAGTTTCACAATCAAAACGAAGACTCGAACTAGACACAAAAGGAAAATGTCCGAGAACGTCTGGCGATGGGTGACCAAGGCGACAATGCAATCGATATGGATCATTGATGACTTTATTACGAACGTGGTAGTAGCGCAATAATATCGGGGTCCAAGATGTACAATCCGCCGGACTCACGCCCACCACCTATTCGGCGTCCGCCTTCCGATCCCGAAAAACACATGAAGATGAAGAAAAGATAATATCGCAGGTCAAGATCACGAGTAATAGAACTAACGAGATAGTAAGTTGTAAGGAAAGTGTGGAATATGGTAGACGGAAGGTAAAGAGACAGAGGAACTCAATGATACACAACCTTGTACCGATTACTTTGGACCGAGAACCGTCTGCTTAAAGTAGTCGACATAGAAGGAATAGACGAGGCGGATGTGAGAAGATGAGAATCACCAGTCATATGATGAGTGGCACAAGTAATCAATAACCCAAGAATGAGGAGTAGTGGTGCTTGGATAGGAGGCAAGTAGGATCATTGTCTTTGTGCCAAAGTAGCGATAGGGACCAAATACAACACCACTCGCACTTTGTCGTGCTTTAACCAACTCATCATATTCAAGACGAGTCAAGTTCACCGCACTCTGTCCGGAAGAGGGTCTAGGAGAAGGAGCCCAAGGTTCGGGATCCAAAGAGGCATGTAGACCCCGCCGCTCGGGGTGGAGATCATAACAATAATCGATAGTATGCCCGAAAGGCGACAATGAGTACAAAAACGGTTTCCTCGACCTCCTCTAGAAGTATTACTACCGCCACCACGAGTGACACCTCGGCCCCGAAAACCACCACGACCACGACCACGGTAGGAACTATCGAATTCCAATGTCCACGACCATTAGTACGACCACGAGTCCCTTGACCTCCACGAGCCACCATAGCACTACTATCCGAAATTCTTGAAGTCTTGGGGCCCGGATGTGTAACGAGCAGCCCGAGAATAGACTTCTTCTATGGAAGGAAGAGTGCTCCGAGAAGTAACTGTTGTCGAAGGGCACCGTGATCCGGACCAAGACTACGGAGAAAGAGCACTTGTCATCATATCCGCTTCTCGTTCTTTGCATCCGAGCAAGCGTGGTAGCAAGTGGGAAATAAGACTTGAGACGATGTACAAAGACGCAAAACGAGTATAATGTTCCGCTAACCAAGCTTCGCCAATTTTGGCTTCAAATAAAGCCTCCCACATATCACAAACTCGACTCATATTATTCCCGTCCGAATACAATAAAGCACATTTTGTCCATACCTCACGAGCCGTCGCACAGTCCCATGAAAAGATGGCGACAGTTCACCCATACTCCCCCATAGAAGTGTACGTAGAGTAGCGTCAACGAACTTCCATTCTTCTAGAATAAATTGGATCTTCAGGTGGTTCTTCTTCAAGCCATTTAGGCTCAGCGATTGGAGTAAATAAAGGTTGAAAGCGCCCGTTGACCAAGAAGGATAATTGGTACCATCCAACTTGACTAATGTATTATGTAAACCTGTCATGCTATAAAATGGACCAAAGGATCCCGAACTCAAGAAGAAGCACTAGAGGAGACCGACCCAAAACAATAGACGGAGAACTTGATGAACTAGTAGACATCTCCACAAACCTCTAATCACTCAATAAGAACTTGACACGTATGCAATCAAGTAAAACACACCACTATCACTTCTTCAAGTATCCACAAATATCACTTCAAATTCAAACGAACATTCACACTTTGACATCACGAACTCCAAATTGGCAAATCCAGTACCATATTCACCAAATCCGGACCTAGCTCGAGTCCCAAGACCACACCAAATTCACTTCACAAATTCACTCCAATTGATCACAAATTCAGTCAAAAATAACAGAAACACAAGATTCACTCAATCTACATAACGTAAGCCTCGGAAACTTCCCCAAGTACACCATTTGTGATCCACACTTGAGGAATCAACACATGGAGAGGTTCGAGGCTAGAAGAAATCACATTCAACAACACCGATTTCTAGGTTTTCGACCTAGACGACGTCTAGCAACATCACTGGGAGTGCACGACCCGGATTAAGATCACTTGGTCCGGGCGACGCCGGGGCAAGGTTCTTGGTGGGTCGCCGGGAGCCGGGCGACTCGAGTGAGGTAGCAGGGGCGCGCCGGGACCTAGGCGACTCCGAGCAAGGTCAGCGGACCTAGGCGACTCGAGGAAGGTCGCCGGGACCCGGGTGACGGTAGACAAGGTCGCGGGACACAGGCGACTCGTACGAGGTCGCCGGAAGGTCGCCGGGACACGGACGACGCCGGGTGAGGTCGCCGGAGCCTAGGAGACGCCGATCTTGAGTCGCCGGTGAGATCTACGAAGGCCGGTTGCTTGATCGACGATGGTCTGTAGATTCTAGGGTTTACGTTTTAATTTCGCGGCTCGATACCATGTTAACGATAAAAGAGCGATTAATTTTATTTCGGGAGAAAAGAAGTACTTATAGGCTTAACCTAAGCCTAGTACAATTACACATATACCCCAACTTGCTAATACTCTAAAGTAATAAATCTAACAGTAAAAACACTATGAAGATGATGAACTTGAAGCTCACCCCTTGCCGCGATTCTGCTCATTATCTGCCCATCAAATTGGCAAGCCTGAATCAAGGACTTCGGTTCATAGACAACACCAACCTTTGGATCATGTATGGAATCAACAAGTACCTGCAAAGATTATAAAACATATGAACAAGAAGTCTGATGCGGTTAGGAGCAATAGGTAGCCTATTGGATCCCTGCTCGGGTCTTTAGTCATACTGGCTGTCATCAACATGACAAACACAAATGAGAAGAGGACATCACATGGGGCTTCGAGGACAGTTTTAACAGACGATGAGGCATGGATCATGAGACTCATGAGGACGGTGCTTCAAGATAGTATCCCAGGCAAGATGGCAAAGTTGGGGGCAAAAGAAGGCAGTCAGATGGTTCTGCCATATTTCTTTCAAATTTGGGTCAGTAGCTTGACGAAACTATATCACCAACATCCCACCATTATATTCTAAATCAATGTATAGTCAATGAATGTCAATGAAGCAAACATTAGGCAAAAGAAATGGTCAAACTTGCTAGAAATTTCAGGCATGTCATATTAACATAACAGATCTACCAAACAGAAAGTACAGCCAATATAAGTTCAACTGAGTATTTCTGCTAGATAAACAAATTAGAATGCTAAACATGGAGAAAGACTTGGCAGATCCACATACGTACCACATTTGATATACCTTGAGTAGCCAAGTATTCAATGTCCACTGGAATTGCACCGTCTTTTGGCACAAAAAGTGTATTAATGTACTGACTCGGCTGCAAGATATCACAAGTGCAATGACAAACTGTCAAATTACACCCTGCATCATCAATGTAATGTGCCTATAGGCCATCTACCTTGTTTAAACATTATCCCATAGGGGTAAATATTTAAAAGGGATACCTATAGTATGGCCATGATGAATTTTACAAAATAAATGTTCGAATCATATAAAATATCCTCAGAAAAGCACACCACTTATTCTTCGGCTAGAATAATCGCACTAATCTAGTACCATTCAAAATTGATGGTAGCAAGAATTATTTTTTAAGAGCTACTTTGGGTAAACAACATTAGGGACAGCATCATACAGAGACACTAATGCCTTTTTTCTTTTTTTTGGGGGGGATGGTGGTGTGGGGGGCGGGCAATATTGTAGGTGGAAAGTTGAGAACAAGTTGAGAAATTTGTGAGTAAAAGGGAGGAAAATTTAAAAAAAAATTAAATATTTCCTCTCCTATTTTTCTTCCCCCACCCTTTTCAAACAAAGCCTAAGACTTATGATTTCAATATCATTAACAAAAATAATAATAATAAATAAAGAGAGAGGCTTCCAGCTCCTTGAACGATGTACCATATCTAGCGGTTAGAAGCCAAGCACGATTAGTCTATTGCCAGTTAAGATCATTCTTGATTCATAAGAGGAGACACAGATCATGTTTTAGCAAATGAACAGAATAAAAAATATACACTGAAGGTACATTCCTTATATCAAGATGAAATGATGTAATGGTCCGTCTGCGCAACTAGAGCATCGGATAGACAATGTGCAAAAAAATGCTGAATTCAAATTCAGCTCAAAAACTAGATAAAGCATGCTGAGGAGGATTGTAGTTATCTTTAAATTCAAATGTGGAAGTATCTAGAGAAAAAATTAAATATGCTATCTGTTTCTTGCATTAAGATGGCAGAGTTGTATCATCACATCCACAATTTTTATGGTACTCTAGACACTGTAATTAAGATGTAATTGGATCATGCAACTTACAAGATTTACAAAGGAATTATTGGAATGCCCGTAAGTCTGATTAAGGGCATCCGTAATGGCAGTTACAAAGCTTGAAGCAGAAAAGCCACCCGTCTCTCGATCATGGGAACCATTCAATAACAGCACCTAGATCAAGACAATACACAATATGCTGAGATAGCAGAAAAAGTTGTTCCCAGACATGAGAATGTAATTGTCATAACAACAAGAGAAATGCTAGATGAGCATGAAATATTCATTAAATCTGGTATACAAAATATGCTGTGAAACATGTATCGGTAAAACTCACAACTTGTCTCAGGCACCCAGTTTCACTAGACAATCAAGCACCTCCAAGTGTATTGTCACCTTGTTTAGTAGGAAATCACTGACCACAGTAATACTAACATCTAATGTAGGACAAATAGCTTATAGTGGAAATTAAACTGCACAATTAAAAAAGCACGCCAATATCTAATGCTACGAATCAACAGCTGAGTTAAATTGACAGAATCAACAGCTGAGTTACATATCTAATGCACTTGTGACCTTATTCCTTTTTTTTTTTTTTTGTTTTCACAAAGATCACTAAGTTAAATTGACAGAAAGATACCTTGGGACATGTACGGGAAGAAATAATCTCTCCAACTCCTAATAGTACCTGGAAAGGAGGGCAAGTGGTTTAATTTCAACCAAAACGAAAAGAAAAACTGTGCTTCTAAACAATGAACGTCTGCTAGGACACTGTAGGAAAACTATTGCCACTAAATACATGGTTGAGTTGCAAAAAGGAAACGATTGCCGAAAGCTCACTAATTAAAAGTATATCCATCATACAGAATTATAAAGCTGCTACTTTTAGGAGCATACATATGGAGAGTGAACAAAGAATGATTTACTATCATCCCAAGGTGAATTCATTTATCCAGAGAAACGAAACATAGCTGTTCTGAGTACTTAGTACCAACCACGTCAACTCAATCACAAATGATAAGAGCAAACTAAGGGGTGACATATTGGTTTACTTTCTCAGATGAAATATGTTCATTAGAGTCAGAGACACAGCAGAAATAGGAAGAAAAATCAAAAGATGGCAGTTATCATATAAAACTCGAGACACAATCATTGCCATGCATGGGGAAAACCTAATATTATCTAAATAAAAATCACGACATGTTTTATCATGATAATATCAGGTATTACTTGAAAGCAAATTGTAATTGGTTAACCATGAATAAAAAATTCAGTTAATCATACTATGCTTTGGACACTCTTCTTGCACTTCCATATTAGTTATGATACTGATTTATACTTGTTAATCTTACTCATTCGACATAATTCTCTTTAGGAAAAGCTGTTAATTCTTAATTTTAATTAATTGTAATTTTAACGTATATCCATTTATTCTTATTTGATATTTCGAAAAATAATAATTTATAAAATATATTTTATGCATTTTGACATGAAAAAGTTCGACCGAACTAATTCTCCATTACGTTAGAGGTAGATTTTAGTGTAGATCTCTTAATTTTCTTTCGGATTACAAAAAACAAGACATTCTCCCAAAAATGGGAAGTTGCATTTGAATTTTATTAGACTTTTTCTCTTTCCTTCACCCCACCCCCTCCTCCCCCTCCCCCTCTTCTTTTTTTCCTCCCTCCTCTTTCCTCCTCTTTCCTCCTCTTCTCCCTTCCTTCTCTCGCTCTCTCTCTGTCTCTCTGACAGCTCCCTCTGCCCAGTTCTCTCTCCCTCTTTCACACAGACTTCTATTTAATTTCCCTCAACTCCCCTCTCTCACTACACCTCCTATGCCCAATTCTCTCTCTCTCACAAGCTAACACATGGCCTTATTGTGGGAAGGGACTTAACGCATTAATACTTAGAGCTGATAACCTACTTTGTTAAAGTTAACTAAAATAACTTCCTAACTAGTTTTGGGAGAAGGGAGGTAGGGAGGAACAGAGGAAGGGAAAGGTAGGGAAGCAGATGGAGGGTGGGTACAAAATGGGTTTGCATAATGGAATGTCTAGAATCCAACTCTTGGATGTTTCAGTTTCAAAGGTGAAGGGAGATTGATCATAAATAACGAAGACAAATTCTATGAGAGATTTCAGCAATACATAACACCCTCCATAGGATGGAAACTTATCAGTCTCACTATGGTCGTAGACAGTACGCACTGGAACCACAAAAGCAAACAGTAATGATTAGAAATTGTAAGTTAGGCAATTGAGAATCAATATCTCAAAGTTATTTGATGCTGAGGGGTGGGAGAGGATCAACAAGTACATGAGAGAGGGCATTAGATCATAGATCGGAGCTACATATGCAACCCTAAAAGACCCAATCAATAACAGATTCAAGCTACATATGCAACCTACAAGACTCTAAAGCTGTGGGGTCACACATTTCCAAGGAAATAAAAAGGTTCTAATAGATTGACACTCACGCAGCAACTGAAACTCAGTGCAGGAAGGAAACAACATAGATATCCAGCAAAAGACAATCTCCAAAGTTTTAAAGAGTGGAGTTGAGATTATAACGGATTAACTAGTTCACGAAACCAGAACATAAAGAGCACCGTTAGATACAAAACCACACTATTCTTACCAGTGAAGGACAAATGGATGTGAAAAGAGATCCCATGGCATAAACAATGCAATCGACAGTTCTCAGCTCGTCCAGAACAGCTGGATTTGCTGAGGGGTAAACCTATCACCACTAAAACATTGTAAGTTCAATATGAAATAATGAAATGTGCATCGAAACTATCACTTATAATTCATTGTGTTTAAGCATAAAAGGAATGTTGAACCAGTATTCCTTGTGCAGGCGAAGATGTGCATGAGAAGGAAGAGAAAGAAAGCACTTTTACATGCATGCGGTGTTTTCCATGCAGGAAGACCAAAAAAACTAGCCAGAAACAGCTGTGCTTGATCTAGGAGCATAAAACTGCAAACTTAAGAGAAACGTAATAATCATACATATCCTCCAACAACCTAAATTGAAGCAAGTAGTACATTGAAACTATCGTAGTGGCCAGAAATATGTGAAAAGAAGGAAGAAGGCATTATTACGATAAAAAGGAGCCCGTATTCGTATAACTATGCCTTAAAAGTTACTCATGTCAATTAAATTTCTCTTGATTGCCTTGCTCAACCTTTTCCTTGCTTCAAGAGGATTTTAAGAGCAAAATTCAAAAGACGCTGAAAAAATGGCGGCAAGTCTAAACTATGGTTTAGATCCCATGGTCATCCTACGCTACCCAACTTCAATTTCCATAACAAAATAATAAGAGGAAGGAAGAAACTTAAAGAAAAGCACTCAAGATCACGAAGCTTCACAACCTTAGTAAAAACATCGAGTTTGAAGACCTATTTGAGAATGACAACACAAGTTTACAAGTATATATAATCAAAGCGCCATTTAACTCGTGTCATGTGAAACAACAAATGATGTCGCGCATGTCCTTACCTCATGCAAAGAATTTGTGCCTTCTCTTGACAGGTAAAATACTCGTTTTACTCTTGAAGGAAGCACAGGAGATGAAGAGCATTCCTATACAAAAGCGAAAAGCAGCATAATACATCGACTGGTTGTTACATGAAGCTAGCAGAAATAAATGATTGAATGAGAATAATACTACAGTTACACTTTGATACATACCTTCTTGACAAGTTCCACTGTCCCTGTGGTTGGATGAGAAATTTCATTCTGACCGCGAATGACACTGCCATCCTACATGCAACACACAAGGTAATCATGGATACCGACTGGCACAATAATATCAAACTTTGCTTCCTTTAAGGATGGGATGAACCTCCCTAATCAGTTGGTGAAAGTAAACCTTTTGGAAAGAAGAATTATATTCACAAACTTGACTTGAAAAAATAAAATAAAGACATGTTCACGCTAACCATCCCTATGTTTATTTGATTTACGGGCAAAACTACTAAGCAAATTTAATCTGCTGTAGTGCAACCCCTCATCTCAAACTTTTTGGCTTCCTTATGGCAAGTTTCTAGCAAGAAAATTCATCAGTGCATGATCAATTAAGTGATTAACTTATTGTGTCACTAGAAAAAAGGAAAACAGGGCTGTTATTAAACAGGTACACTGAGAAGATAAGCGAGAACTTTAATGATGCAGCCTGTGTCTTTTTTTCCTATAGAGAAGCCTATGCGTGTCCTTGATATGACCGAAAAACTATTCATTTCCAGGTGGGCTATGGTCATATCATTTAAATGAAGATATTTGGATGATCTGTCGAGCAGATGTCATCAGGAGATGGAGAGTCAAGTTGAAAGAAGAAAAGAAAGACGTAAAAAGACATGAAATAAGACAATAACGAAAGAGAAGGAGCATTTAGACCTTGCATAAAGTTTGATAGTTAGAATAAAGTCGAGCCCAATGGCATAAAAGGAATCATTTAACTACTCCATTTAGTGGGATGAGCCTTGGGTTGTTGTTGCACAAATGTCAACATGATGTAAGAAAAAAGAAGAAGACAAAATCAAGCTTCGTCCCCGGAAAATTGTCTTTTTCTTCGCAATTGTGGAGCAAACATCAAAGACAATTTTCGACAGAGCCAGCGGAAGATGGTATAATCTCAAACTTGATATTCCTCAAGAAGTTTGCTGGAGTAAAGTCATGGAGAATATAAATCCTAGTTCTTTCCAGAAAATAAGTATCCGTGTTCAAGAAGAAGGTCTAAACTTAAGATCTGGCAGAAAATCATGTATCAAATCTAGAGTCTTAAATGGGAAACAAGAAAATAATGCCAATGTATCTCAAAGCACAAATTTATAACTTATAAGGACCATTAAATGGCATTAATGGGACATGTAACCATGTCAAAAGGTAATTAAGAGTAAAGAAATCATTTTCAAGCAAAGGTCGACAACATCAGTCGTGAGATAGAAATTGATACCCATAATTCACATCCCAGGGTGAGCCTATCATTGGTAGAAATTACTGGGAGAACCAAGCTTTCTGATGGAATCTCTGAGACGCGTGAAAACAAGAAAATCGCAGCGTCTAAAGACTGAAAAAATATGCGAGCTCCTGCAAAGAAAAAATTTCCAATGCTGCAGGAATTAAAGAGTCAGTAAATCTAGAAGATCATAAATTATTGATATTGATGAATGGGTATGCCAAATCTTCCTTTTTTCAACCAAATAAATAAGAAAGCCAAACCTTTTAATACCAGAAAAAAATTTATGGGAAGTCGCAACATAAAATGGCCCACCCCATGTGTTTGCAATTAGGCGTTAGTTTCAGACAACTACAAAAGTAATGCATTGGTTAAATGTTATCACATCAGATCAACCTCATATCATGTCGAGTACTTAACATATATTCTCTAGCAGTGAAGACAAAAAACAACTCAAGAGGGACTATATAGGACAACCTTAAAACTGCTCTCACAAGTTCAAATAGAGTGAAGAGTGATCTTAAAAGTTCAGGAAAGGGTTAATTCAATGATATGGGTATTGTAAGCACTGGGTCAAATACGTCTCCCAAATGCTCATTTTCCTAATGGGATTATCTCAAGTTATACTCTTTCAGTCAGATTTTCTATATGCCAACAATAATTCATCACAAAAGCTTCCCAGATAAAACTCTATGCGCAAATATTTCAAGCATAATGTAAGTTCATTGTTCACCTCACAATGCATCACACAAAAAGAGAGCCTCTGCATGATCTCACCTACATACCCACTGTCAGCACAGACATCTGTAAAATTTATCAACAATAATGTCTACAAAGCACTCATCAAAGATATGGTCTACTTTCGACCAAAAAACAAAAGATATGGTCTACTGTTGTATTCTTAAAAACAGTCGAACAACAATCACAATATACAGTGGGACAATATCAACAATTACCTGCCATTGCTAAAACAAAATGATTCATTAGGACGCCGAAGGATCTGTATTAACAAAACATGTTACCACTTTTGAGCCATACATCCACTGAAGAAGATCAAAAGGCACTTAAAATTCAAGAAAATAAATGCACTAACAGGGTAGCAGTCAGAAGAATCACAAACATGTAGGTAGTGCAGCATTATACAACAAATACAAGATATCTACGACATCACGACAGTCTGTAATCAGAGCAGAGTTTGTTGACACAATTTATAGACAAAACTATTCGCATAGGTACTATAAAAACATTTTGGTTAAATGAATAATTTTTAGAATAAATGGAAAAAATCATGATCCAGTCAAATCTAATTAGAAGTACAGAGTATGAGGGGAAGGTGTCCATAATTGACAGAACAAGGAGGCAAGTGTTGACACATTGTCACGACTACACCGAGTAAACATACCTCATTCTGAAAGTAAACCAGAAAAGCTCTAATTGTTTCCCGATAAGGTCTTGAAACACCATCCCACAAATAATGATCTCCTTCAACAACCTCATACCTGCCAAATCCCCAACTCATAAATCTCACCAGCACCCCCAAGACAGTAAGACATAACAAGATCCGAAGATTCATTGAAGCAATCTATTCTATGCAATGAAATATTCAATAGACAATTGAAAAAAAAAAAAACAGCTTTCATATGCAAAACTGTGCAAACTGCAGACTTAGAGCAGCTTATATGATGAGCATAATGACAAGGATCCACAGCTCAGTGAAGCAAAGCTTGGATATCATTGGCTATAGAAACAACCATTTATGACGTTTTACATGCCTCTCTACCTGACGCGGCATGTGGAAATCTGTGCCGGTTTACTTTGGCAACCAAAACTAATAAATTGGTCTCTTGGTTAAAGCTTTGGTCAGAGTGAGAAAGGGCTTAATCAGTCATCAAAATGCAAAAAGGATCAAAACCAAGCACACAAAACATGAAGCACCACTGAGACGAGTGCGCTACCATTCTGACTTGGCTAGCTTTGGATCAAGTGGCAAGCGATGACCCAGTAATCTTCGGACAGAAAGGGCCTCCGAAGTACTCTGATCCGACAATCTCAAACACCTTGACCTTATATCTCCAACAGCCGGCCCACCTACATTCATTTTCACATAAACTCTCATTCCATAAATTCACCAACAAAATTTCTGTTAGTGTAGGCCGGAATGTTAAAAGCATTTGCAACAAGTCCCAACATTACAAAGATGATAGAAAAATGAAGTTTTTATAAGTGGGTGCACAATAAAGAGTATCGCTTTAGTGTGTGGACTCTCTAATAGACCTAAGAGCCTTGAAGGACTTATCCTATTATCATCTCCACTAGGCACTTGCGCTTGAGTTTTGAACAAGTGTTTTATGAAGTCATGTAATTCTTCATGACGATTGTTGGTTCCATAACTGCAATTAACTTCAGATAATCATTGGAAAGCCTGTAAAGAGTGACTTTCAATTGTATCTTGCTGGCAATAGTCTCACAGCCCATACCAATTGTCTTGTTCTGTCTTCTCACTCTTCCCCGAGAAACACTCATCTAATCCCACAACCGAGAACAGATTGAACAGCAGCAAAGCAACTCGCAGGCTGACACTACAAACTAAATTATCACAATCATTCGAGAAGCAGAGTTACCGAGAACGCGAACAATCTCGGCCGTGCTGCCTCCGTCATCGGAAACAGGGAGAACATGAGCGACGCGAGTCGTCAACCTCTTGAGCTCCTCAACCACGCCGTTGAACGCAGTGCCACCTGCAACAACAGCAACAACAGCAGAAACAACAAAAACATAAGCCCCAATCGAGCATAAACCTCGACAATGCGCGGAACAGCGATAAGCCAAGAGAGAGCGAGACCTGAGAACACGAGCAAGGACGGCTGGGTAGGGTTGGGCTCGGGGACAGAATTGGAATGCGAGCGAAGAGAGGCCATGGACACTGAGAGAGATCTCGATGACGAAGAAGAGAAAGAAGAAGAAGAAGAAGCGAAGTGGGTGGGCAAATGAAGAAGCTTCTTGTGACAAAGCGAGGGACCCAAGCAGCAATCCGCCATACTCGGGGAGCTGCGACCTCCCCACCACCGAAAAAAATTGGAAATTCAGGTCGAAATTAAGAGCCCGTGGGAAAAACATGAGCTGCTTCAAGGAAATTGGCTTTGCTGACTCGTTATCCAATGCTGGAATTCCGACCGCCCCCACGTGGGCATCTGTCGTGCCTATGTGGGGTCCTTCCTAGCTGACGTGGAGGCTGTTCCCGGCTCAGAGGCGGTCACTGGAGAAGTCTGCATTGCATTATATGCTGAAGCCACCTCATCTCAATCATCACATCATGCGAATCTCACATTAAATTCATGCCATTTTGACGATTGAAATTTACGAATTTTTCTCCCACGGGCCTGATCATCGTTCTTCAGCTGGGTCGAGCCCGCCCGATATTATTCATTAAGCACATTAGGCTCCGCCCATGATCATGGGCATACTGCATTTTTTATGCGCTAATTTAACTGTGAGTGTCCCTCCCAAATTTGAAATTGAAAATAATTATCTGCATCTTAAGGCTCATGTAAATAATCTAAGTATCGATCTTTGAGAGAGGTTTTGTATTATGCATGGCAAATGAAAATTCAAGATAATGATTTTTGAGAAACTCATGAAGAATCTGAAAGGGAAAATAAAAGTCACTCTACCAAACAAAATCATGAATTTTGAACATTCGACATCCATTTTTCGTTCGCGATACATCAGTAGGGCAAGCTTTTAGAGCTTGTGCTAATGACCAAGGTTTTAAGCCCTGAAGAACTTGGAGCAGCACTGGCTCTTCTGGTGATCATCTCCATGTTCTTGTGAAGGCTCTCCTTCACAAGCCTCTGCATCATCTTCTTCCCTTCATGGGCCCCCCCGGTAACGCACCGGCGAGCCCATCGGGACCCTCCCCACCTGCGGCCCCGAATGCGGGCCCATCTTCATTTGCCTCTCGTCTTTGAACCACTGGAGCATCTTCAGGGCCCTCTTCTGGGCCAACGTGCTCCCCAGCAGGGCCACCTCGAGAAGAACTGGGACGATCCCTGATTTCGCCATCTTGGATCTCTGAGCGGCGCTCTGATAAGCCAAGATCATCAAGATGTGGGCCGAGATCTCTTGGCACTTGGGTTGATCTTCCCACGTGAGGACCTCGATCAGGTCATCCGGCACCATCGGGCTATCTTCCAAGGCCCTTCTCCCCGGGGAAGTGACCACGAGGTTTGCTAGCGTGGCCAGGGCCTTCTCCGCCAGGCCCTTCGAGGTCAATGGCAGCCTCAGGAGCGGTTCCGCCGCGCCGTTCGAGGCGAGTTTCGATGCGTTCTCTAGGACTGTGGACAGGTTGTACAGGGCCCCCAAACACGATTCCTTGGTCTCATGTCGTGGACCGGATGATTCAAGAGTGGACAGTGTGAAGGGTAAAATCTGGGACGACTCTAGAGGAGGCAAGTGGGCGTTCTTTAGGGAGGATAGCGACAAAAGCAGTTCTGAGAATTCATGTCTTATCTGTTCATCCACTATGTCTTTGTTGCTTGGCAGTGTCAGAAAGATTCCTGCTTCCACCATGAGGGCCTTGTTCCTGGACAATCCCATTGGGGAATCAAAATCGTCGGACAAGGCTACTTGCCAAAAGAAAGACCATCACAAAGGAAAACAATTAAAAAAAACCTAAAATAATGACATAAATGATTTTTAAATTTTGATTCAATGTACAATCTGATTCATGTATTTTTAATTTGTTTAATTTGATCCTTGAATCAGTAGCACAATTTTCAATTTAATTCATGAACTATAAAAATATCCAATATTATCATCCCATTAGTTCAACTTCAAGAACAATATTGAACATTTTCTTACGGTTCAAAACTAAATTGAACATGTTCTAAAAGTGTATGGACCAGCGTTGGACAAATTAAAAAGGTTAGGAACCGCATTGCACCCTAGATTACAGTTCATTTATTATATTGAATAAATTACAAGTTTTTACGGACTACATTGCATATTATGTCAAAGTCAAAGGATCATTTATGTCATTTTGCCGTCAAGATAAATCTATAACACCGTTATGTAAATCGCTTTCCGTATCTCTTGTGTTGCATTTTCGATTCTGTATGCAATGCGATTTTCCCTACATGATAGTCATGAATTTTCGAATGTCTCATCTTTGGAGTCTCTACGAAAATAGTCAGACACACTGGTAACATGCGCTCAAGACAGCCCGGTGCAATGAAACTCGGGCCTAGCTTGTCTACAAAATCGACATGATTTGTTTCCCCATCTTAAAAAAATGCCTGCGAAGTCAACGGGAATCTCAAATCAAGATCCAGACAGGGCGTTAGGTCAACAGGTTGAAGTTTTCAATGGTACAAACATCATATCAAAATGAAAAATTTGTGGGATCTGAACAATT
The DNA here is from genome assembly GCA_021437795.1 of Rhodamnia rubescens. NCBI lineage: Eukaryota > Viridiplantae > Streptophyta > Magnoliopsida > Myrtales > Myrtaceae > Rhodamnia > Rhodamnia rubescens. Next base: position 521,528 of record JAILYA010000122.1, on the reverse strand, counting down.
TGGCACTGAATCTCAAGGACAAAATGGTTTATATAGCTTTCTCAGACATTATGTCTCTTTTGTTTTTTTCTTAATCACTATGATACACCTCCTATTATTCCTACCCTCATGGAGCCTAGATCACCATGTTAGTGTCGGGTCTCCGGATCTCACGACCTTTTCGATCGAAGGGCAACTCTTAAAAAAATTAAAATCGTGACCTACCCGACTCGAACTTACTTTGTTGTATCTTTTATCCTGTAACCTAATATTTTCGATAATGTTCCCTAACTTAGTTGTGAAAATAGGCGATTAGGTGTTGCGTACATTGGCTCAAAAGTCAAAACTTGCAGATCCCATCCAGAGAAAGACCAACGACCACCACGTGAAATCAACAAAATATAATTCATCCGCCAAAGTCAAAGAGTGACGATTCGGATGTGGCTCCACTAAAACCCAAATCATTTCGGTGTTTTGCCCTTTGGACAAATGCACTCAAAATCTCAAAACTTATTACGAAAGTATAATCGAATTTTAAAACTTTCAAAAAATGTAATAAGCTTTTAAAACCTATCACGAAAGTGTTATCGAGTCTTAAAATTTTCAAAAACTGCAATCAAAAGAAAGACTTGACTGGATCAGCTTGATATGTTTTAGTTCTTAATTGCACCTTATAAAAATTTTAGGACTCAATTGCATTTTCGAGAAAAATTTTAGAACTTAATTGCACTTTTTAAAAAGTTATAGAACTTAATTGTAATTTCGTGATAAGCTTTAGAATTTTCAATGCACTTATCCCTATCATAAGGAATTATGGATGTAATTTTCTTATGCTAGAGCCTAATTAGCAGTTAATTTAAATGGGCTCCCAACTAGTCAACCACTAATCCTGATTTTTGGTTGGATTAGGAGTTAGCTCATCCACACTCAGCCACACCAACTACTCACCCAAAGTGCTCAAATAGACTAAGTAAGTCTATAACCCTCCGAAATTAGGACCTAACAATAGTTGTTAAGTGAGATATGAGATCATGCTATGACAAAAATTTCTTTCATTAGTGCCCCATATTGTGTAACTCATAAGGGAACACCCACAGAAAAGAAAACAAAAATGATCACCAGCTCGTGTGGCTACTCAGAATACTCCTTTTGGAAGCTTAGTTCAAGTGAAACGGGTCGGGGTGCTCCGTACCAACGACCGGAAACTGTGCCGGTAGTCAAACCCGAGTAAATATTTGGTCAACTGAAGTTTGATAGTCCAAGCTAATCAATTGTTTGGAAACTTTACAACCTATTGATCGTTCGTAGAATTTGGCTTATACCGATTTTCGTTAGTACTCGTTTACCCAAATTTTATTCCTCAAGAAAAAGGAAAAATGAATTCATAAAAAAAGGGAGGGGAAAAGAAAAGAAAAGAAAAGAAAAATGAATGTGATCAGCGGAATTACTTACGTGTGATTTCCATTGGCAAGCTCGATCAGAGCTCTAATCGCTCCTCGTCGCGCACCATCTCCGTTTACTCCAACCATGGCCACCAGAGCCTGTACGACCCCGAGCTCTGCCATCAGCTTCTTCGCCCTCGCGTCCTCTCTTGCGAACCTCGCAATCTCCGCCACCGCGGCCCATCGCTCCTCCGCGCTCCCGAAGTGGACTCTCTTCACTGCTTTCTGCAACGCGACCGAACCATCTTCCGTCGAGGAGTCCCCTTCTCCGCGGTCGACGTCGTCTTGGCTATCAATCCCAGGACGAATCGCCGAGATGCCGACGAGGCCGGATTGCTTCCGCGACTTCCCAGCGGTTTTGGCGCGCAGGAACCGCCTCAGGCGAGCGAATAGCCGGAGCTTCATGTACGACGGAAGCCACGAAGAAGAAGCAGGAGAAGGAGGAGGATCCGGAAGAGGTTTTGGTGTTTGTGGAGGTAAAGAAACAGAGACAGACATGGAGGGGAGAGAGAGAGAGAGAGAGATGGAAACTGTTGCTGAGTTTGTTGCTGTAAATGAAACTTCCTTTTAGAGAGAGAGAGAGAATCATGGAGGAGGAGAATTGGAGAGCAAAATGAATAAAAGAGAGGACGCAGAGAGCACATGCAGCAGAACAGTGACGTCCCCCTTAACCTCACCGGGCTGTCACCAATCATTTGACACAGCATAAAATTTTATGATAACTTCTTTTCCATTTGGAGACACACGTGAAATTAAAAGAAGAAAAAAAAATTCTTTTGAATTGATCGCGTTAAATGATTGACACGTGTGTGTCGATGACTCAAACCTTGTTCGTGAAGCGTTGGCATTCCCATCATCAATGCATTCAACTATCAATGCCAGGGTTTCGTTAAATAAATATTTCGAAAGCTTGTTCACAACTCAATTGACCGCGAGTATTCTAATTTTCAGAACATGAACCAGTGAAAACGATGGTGGATTTCGACTGCACCCATTTCTATTTAGGTACTAAATCTACAATTTTCGAGACCCAGATAGACAAAATCTATCGAAACATCACTCGGCATTTAAGATGTAATTATCTCGATCGTGTCTCCATCTTATTCCTTAGGAAGCTCTTGGCTCATGTAACGTTGTGGACACCATTTGACTCAAAAAGGCGACACAAAGATTGGTGTCAGTGAGCCCGAGAAACGCCTAGAATTTAGACCGGTCCTACTTGGTTAGGACTCCACCATAGTTCCCACCAAAACGTCGTACCGAACACGAGTGCAAGTTCCTCCTCTCTTCCATCTATTTTTGGCCATTTCTTATTCGGATTACTTCGATTCGGGGCCTACAAATTCCCGATAAAAGTCGTGTTTTTTATGGCAACATGGCACTTGGGGCTTAAAGAAAGTCGTTGATGGCTTCAACGAGCATTGTTTTTCCACTATTGAATCTTCAAGAGGGAGAGGACCATGAGGCATTTAATAAGCTCTCAACTCTAGAGCTCCTCGGAATGGACCATGGAAGTCAACCTTTCGATGGTTGAAGTATGTGTTCCTGTGGCCCAAAAAGGGAAAAGAAAAAGGAAAATTTTTGCTTCTGTGGTCCAACGTAAGCAGCACATCCTTCTCATTTCGAACATTGCAAACATGTAAAGGAAAAGGGCAAAAAAAAAAAACCCCCCATGAGTTTCAACGTTGACGCTTGTCACTGGATTCGAAAGAAAATGTAGATCCTTGTCTCATGCTAGGCATTAGGTTTTTCTTGTGCCAAACTTCAGATCGTAACGCACGATAGCAGCAGCATTTGGGTTACCGTGACCAGACGACCTAGTTGATTTCTTAAGAAGTCAATGTCTCGAGCCTCCAAGACCTATATTTCCCTATTTTCCATCCAGGAGATCTATATACGCTTTGCACCAAAAAAAAAAAAAAAAAAAGGAGAGAAGTAACTCAGGAGAAAATTAATGGAAAATAACTCAATTGGAACTGGCGAGGACCACCTTCGCCTCCCGTGCTCATTTTTAGGTTTCGGTACGAGAGAGTCTTTTATTTAATCTGCATATTTCGATCGTTAATTCATCGCCGTCGCTCTCCCTATAGATATAAATATCGTCTTCGGATCAAAATATGTAAATCGTTATGTCTTGTTTCTATCTCTCTCGTTTACATTTCTGTTTTATCTCGCCGTTGGAATAGATAGCACGGTTCTTTTGCCGCAACATGGTCAATGTGAAAAAGGTAAGTTCTAGACGAAAAGATTGTGACCGCGATACATATGCAGTTTAGTATCAAGATATGACATAAAAGCATCTCCACCTATGGAGAAAAGTATCAAAAAAGAATCATAAATCTATTGTATTAGTACCAATTCGTCATAAATATTTCAATTAGATCAATTGAGTCCTAAACATTTTGGCGTTTATATCAATTTAGTCCATCCGAAAATCGCTAATGTTGGAGGCCAGCGATGCTATGTAGAATGGCCTCCGTTGGCGTGAAAATTTTTAATAATATTTTTTATTTTTTATTTTTTCTGAAACTTGACTTAGCCCACGAAACCCTCAGAAACCAATCTGGTTCAGCTTCTGCTGATTCTTCAAACTTGAAATCGAAAACACAAGGCAAATCACTGTGCATGAATGGATTCATAGGCAGGTGAACTCGTATCCAAGCCTCCCAGCCTCAGCTTCAAGGACGCGAGCGAGCTCGAGCCTTCTGCCGGTCCGGCTCATCCTCCTCAGAGGCGGAGATCCGCAACTCCTTCGACCTGTACGACCGAGACAAGGACGGCCTGATCTCCGCGGAGGAGCTGCAACCGGTGCTCAGTGAACGCCCAGTGCTCCCGCCATGACCGCGCGAGGATGATCCTGTCGGTGGACAAGGATGGCAATGGGAACGTCAACCTCGAGGAGTTCAAGAGGATGATGACGGATTCGGTCCCTGGTAACGGTGGATATGTGGCCTGAAATCGATGATTTGAGGATTGCTTTTTCCCACCGTGGGAATTTGTGAAAAATGGAAAAAAAAAACTCGTATGCATATGAATCCATTCATCCACAGTGATTTGCCTAGATCTGTTCGACCTAGTGTTTTCGATTTCAAGTTTGAAGAATCAGCAGAAGCTGAACAAGATTGGTTTCTGAGGGTTTCGTGGGCTAAGTCAAGTTTCAGAAAAAAATAATAATCAAAAACTAAAATCTTTTAAGAAAATATTATTTAAAATGGTTACTAGCACAAAATATCCTAGTGGTACACACGTGACCAATTCTACTCCAAACTATTTTTTGACGACGAAAAATCTCAAACTAGTATATTTGTGATAAATTTACCCCAAAAATAGTACACTTGTGATAAATTTACCATATGTTAGTTTTCGTTAAATTTAACCTTCAAATTGCGAGTTAGATGGCGCGTGACGAGTTCGCGATAGGGTTTTTACCCTCTATTTGTCATAGGTGTATTAATATGTGATTTTTCCTGGTATTAACCCAATTTAACGAATGGTAAATTTATTACAGGTGTACTGAGTTTGGGGTTTTTTCCGTGGTAAAAAAAATTATTTTAGGGTAAATTTATCACGGTGTATCAATTTAGGGGTTTTGATGGTCGAAAATAGTTTGGGGTAAATTTGTCATAGGTGTACCGGGTTTGAAATTTTTCGTGATCAAAAAAGTAATTTGAGATAAATTTGTCTGCAGATGTCTTACGGTTGGTGATTTTTCGTGGTATTAACCCTATTAAAAAACATCCACATCAGCTCCGGTCATCCTAGGTGGCGCCGTCGGCATCCAAATCTATAATTTCCAATCAAAATTGGTCGGATAGACTAAATTGGTATCAATCTTAAAAAGTTTTATGACTAAATTGGTTCGATTGAAAGGTTTATGGCTGAATTGATCTCCGATATAATATGTTTATGACCCTTTTTGTACTTTTTCCCCACTTGTGCAAAGTCGATGCAATCATCAAATGTTGTATCATCGGTTACCGTGCTGCTATATCCCAAGTTCTCGAATTTTTAAAGCGGGTCGTGGTAGCTCGAGGATTTACCATACTTATCTATCGACGCAACAGCCGGTTGGACCGTGTATGATCAAGTCACGTACCCAATTCGGCACAGGATGGCGCACCTCCCAGGAGCGAATTAGTCCGAACCAAATTGACCCATTCCCTCGTCAATCTCTCGTTTTGTCTCGAGAAGTGTTGGGGGTTTTCGCTTCAGGTGGTGGTGCCTTTTGACGGCTACTGGGGAAATCCACGTCGAATTCCACTCGCCCATTTTTGCCCATCCTTCCGGGCTTCGAACCCCCCACTTGGCGACAATTCCTCCACGTGCGCATAGATTGCTAAAAGGAGCAACTGTTTGGATTGGCCAATCTGGTATTTGGTGGATGAAACGGAGAAGGTAAGTGTTGAATCCGGAAACGCAATTGAGCACAATGGGTCTTTGGTGCGCTCGTGAGGTGTACCACAAGAGGATTCCAGTCACGGGCCTCCCCAAACGTTGAATGTGCTTTGCTTAATTGTTTTGACCATAAGTTACTTTCGTTGGGGGTTGTAGAATTGCACAATTGAAAATTTTTCTCGCCACGTGTCGCCTTTGACGAGGAACTTTATCAATTCAAGTGAAACGTCGACAAAGCCCGTTGATTGCTGAAGCTATCATATCCCTCCTTGCTTCGCCGTTAGAGTGCGATTGTTTGAATATTACGATTCCACCGTCTCGGTAGCCGTTTTAACCTTTTTTTGGGTCCCGAACGGAATAAGAACATCACAAGTACAATAGGCTTTTGTTCAGCGCTCACTCAAATGTGATAACTTCTCACTCGATCATTTGAGTGATAAGACTTTTTAAAATAAGTACCATAACTTTTCAAAAGATCAATTAAGCGTCATTATTGCTACAAAATTTTACCACAAGTGTCATATCACGTCCGATTTTCGGCACTTTTTTTTGTTGTTGTAGTTATGGCATTTGAATGATCAATTGAAAAGTTATGACACTTAAGTGAATCTTTCACGAAAGATATGAATTTGTGATACCCTTTATGGCTCGTCTTTTTAGCTTCACAGCCGTGACCCCAGTCGATCATCGGACCCAACAAAATAGATAAAGATAAAGCCGAGTTGCTCCGGTTAGCATCGACAATTTGCATCGAAGTCCCAATAGCTTAAACCACAAAATGACCGGTTTTTCTCCTCACCCTTTGTGTTTGTACCTATATAAGGGAGAGGAAAAATTGATCTTAGCCGGGATCCAACCGTCTAATTAGGGGCAATGTAACGTCAAGTTTGTGCAAGACTTAGAAGAAAATGTCGTCCACGGACTGCCACAGCCCGCCCACAATGATAATTTTCGAGACTACTACTACTACTTGCGGAACCAAATTGTAAGTTCTCGTGATGCACCCAAAGAGGCCTCGTGATGTTTTGTCAAGAGCACTTTGCCTTAATGTGATTGGCGAAGAATGAATGAAAAGGCGTTTAAGGATGTCAACTGGGGTGTGCTGGGCGATCACATGTTCGCCTTGGTGGGCTCTAAATAAGATAGCGCAAAGTGTCATCATCCTACTTTGGAAGAAGGTCGCCAGAAGATTTAAGTGGTAGACTTGACTTCTAAAAGCAACTTGATTTGGTACATAATGTGATAGATCGTGCCCAATATGATCCACTCGTGTAAATGTCTCTTTAATATTTGCTACGTCGGTGTATAAATTGATTTTAATATATGAACCCCACGTTGCTAGAAGTTTTATAATTGTTATTGAAAGCATGTCTCGACTTTGAGTCCGTTTAACAAAAGCCACTTGGATTGAATTGGGGAGACTTATCAAAATGGTCATAAACTTATTGTAATTATGTCAATTCAGTCCTAAACTTTTTTTTTCATTTGATTCTCAACATTTTGCTTTTGTGTCAATTCGGTCTATCCGACTAATTTTACCTGGAAATTATTGACATGGACACTGATTGTCCTATATGACGCGGCCGTAGCTAACGTAAACATTGTTTAATGATAGCGTGATATGTTTTCAAATTATATATTTAGTAATCTATCTTTTTTTATTTTTCTTTTCTTTTTTCTTTTTCTTCTCCCCCCTTCCTTCTTCCTTGACTGTCGCTAGACCTTGGCGACCGGCCGAGCAAAGGCCTACGAGATTGACCTCGTTGGCCACTAGCGAGGCCGACCTCACCTGCCCACGGCAAGACTCAACCTCATCGTTCATGGTAAGGTTGGTAGCGAAGTCAAGCCTCGCAAAGGGTGGGCGAGGCTTGCCCACGCCAATAGCCTGTGGGGGCGAGCTTCGCCAAAGGCCAACGAGGTCAAACTTTCTAGCCTCGCTAGGAAGAAGGAAGGGAAGAAAAAAAAGGAAAAAAAAAGAAAAAATATTATTAAAAATTATCAACGTCAATACTAACCATATCATGTAGGATGACTAGTGTCTATAATTGACTATTTCTAGCCGGAATTGGCCGGTGGACTAAATTGACATAAATACAAAATGTTTATGACTCGATTACCAAAAATAAAGTTTAGGACTTAATTGACATAATTGCAATGGGTTTTGAACTATTTTGCCAATTTTTCTAATTGAAATGTGTGGAAGTCCGCTTACATGAAAGTGAAGTTTTTTGGTGTGCGACGTTGGAAAGCAAAAGGCCCAAAATCTCTTCCTTAGAGGAGGAATCAAATATTTGTGCCGGTCAAGGAATTTCACACTTCCTTTTTTTTTTCTTCCTTCTAAATTTATGTATTATGTCTTCATGGGATTGGTCTTTAATGCCTTGATTTGAGGTTTGACTTAAAGTTCTTACCAGCAGCTGCTATTGGTGCGGCATCCACGGTCAGCTTACTCGTAAATTAGATCCAAAGAAGAATCAGTGTTGTAGCAGTGAAACTCGTGACAAGAGTTGCACACTTTCTTTTGTGAGATCGAGACATTGTTTCACGACAGATTGTGATGGCTAGACAGATGGCTCAGAAATTTTGAGTGTTTGAGTGACTCGAATATAATTGTAATGTCCTAACTCAAGCAATAATGTAATCATTGCTCTTTCCGTGGAGGAGGCCATATCGACCGAATCACATTAACTCATTATCAGATTTATTTTTTTGTTCTATTTATTTGACTATTCAATCGCTTTTCGCAAACGATTGTCATCTCTTAGATATCTCAAGGAAGTAATCTTAGCCATCACCATGGATGCTGGATGAAGATTGCCATCATGTTGGATCCAACATAAGAGACCCTAGTTGAAGGTTGGTGTTGCTGTGTTTTTTCGAGCGTCCTAGGTTTGATGTGTCGTCACGGGCTAGTTCAACTATGACTATAGTTGTGGCAATCGACACCAATGGATGTTGTGGTACAAAATAATAAGATTTCGTGATCTGAATCTACTTTTACTAGGAGTCAACAACAAGAAGGACAAGAAGGGATTGTGCAAACACACGAGCTGAAAATTCGGGTGGATAACCTTCACATGATGTTGAATGCCCTCGATGGCTTGCACTAAATTGAATGCCTATTGTGCGCCTAAGGGAGAATCATAAAAAAACTTAAACCTATTATAATAGTGCCAATTCAGTCATAAACATTTTTTTTTTTCAATTAAGTCTCAATTTTTTTGTATTTGTACCAATTCGGTTTATCCCATCAATTTTAGCTAAAAGTCGCTCATAAGGATGTCAACTGTCCTACGTAGCCGTGGTCCGGCGACCGATTAGAGGAAGAAGGAAGAAGAGAAGAAAAAAGAAGAAAGAAAGAAAAGGCAAAATAGAAAACAAATTGAAAAAGTAAAAGTTTATTAAATATTGTCGACGTTAGCGCCAATGCACCACATAGAATAGCCAAGATGAACTGGATTGACATATATGCAAAACATTTAGGACTCACTTGACATAAAAAAAAGATATAAGATTGAATTAGCATAATTACAATAAATTTATCACTGTTTTAATAATTTTCCCAGAGCCTAAAGCACAAAAAGCATTTTCCTCATCTATCCGTAGCGTCTTTCTAATGGATTTGTTTTGGTATCACATTATTGATGGATTCTCTTTATGTTGTAAGTTACTCTTTTTTTTTTGTAAGATAAGAGATATATTAACCAACGAAAACGCGGAAAATTGTACCTTACTCTTTCATCTCTACGAAGCCAATTGTCCCGCCCGTTCGTTCATTTCGATTTCCTTGTGAAAGAGGGTTTAAAGTACATGATTAAGCATTACTTGTACTAAGATTTTACCTATCTCGGCATTGCAATCTCATGAATTGACGTTTAGAGTCATAATTCGAAGAGAGGCATTATTTTAGTCAAAATTGTTAAAGCTAGCATTATCACACGAGAGAGGGTGAATAAGTGATTTCTAAGTAATTAATGAAATCAATGAGGAATAGAAATACACTTAGAGCTTCATTCGGACAATGCTATTTAGTAGGATCTAAGATACCCTCGGAGGCAACGGTCGTGCACAATTCTACTATCACTAAATATAAACAGAGAGATTAAGAGAAAGAGAATATGCACAAAGGATTATAGTGGTTTGGTTCGGGTTTGTTCAAACTTAGTCCACTTCTTCACAATTGGCTGAATTCCATTAGTAAATGGCTTAGAGGTTACAGCTCTGTGATAGTTCTTGAGTTGAAAGACTTCTCGTCTAACACTCATATACTCTAATGTTCTCGCTTTAAGATTTAAAGTGTTTGGATCAAAGTTATACGGAGAATGTGAAGCTCTTTTGATTTTGAAATTTAGAATTTTACTCTCTTGCACGTCATCTCTCTTTTTTATTCTCTCTCTCGTCGCCTTTGAGAAATCCTTTTATACCCCTCCACCTTTAACTATCCGATGCAAGGCGCCAAAAGATTGCTCTCCAAACTTTCTCATTTGAATGAGACTGTATCTAAAAGATTTCGTAACCGTTGATATCGATAAAGAAAAAAATCCCATGTTAGATCAAATCGCCCATACAATCGGGATCCTAGGTTGCCATAGATAGAGTTATTCACTAAGCAAGCCATCATTGTCCCCCTTAATCTACGTCGTTGATTGACTTTCATGATTGAGAATCTTCAAGTAAGAATCTAGCTTGATTTGTTAGCTGTTGTGTTGATGTAATATATCAATTAAATCATTTTGAATATAGCTCTTGATAATCCGGTTATTGTACATGAAATACTTTCTTAGAGCTTGAGCTTCGCTACAACGTCTAAGCTCCCCGCTCATCGTACAACGTCCGAGCTACCCGCTCAACGTCTAAGCTAGTCCGAGTCCCTCGAGCATGGTCCGAGCTAGGGGTGTTAACGAGCCGGGTCGGACCGGGTCTCGGCCCGGCTCAAGTCGGCCCGAAATTAACAGATTCCTAGCTCGACCCGGCCCAAGCTCGAATAACATATGCCCCATTCTTTCGGGTCGGGTCGATAGGTTTTTATTAGTATTTTAAATCAAGATTCCAAATCCCGGAGATTTCAAAAATTCAATGTTTCTATTATTTCCATCATATAATTCGAGATCACTTGCGGTGGAACGTGATTAAACTTATGAGTTTTGAAAATAATCACGAAACTAATATTTGAAATGAAAAAAAATTAAACAAAAATCATTGAATTTTGTTTAACTCTTTCATGAAAATCTACTAACAATGGGGAAAACGGAGGAAAATGGTGCGTGGAAAGACAGATCACCCTATACATATATTGTTACGCTAAATCCAACATAAAAGAAATTCCAACAAAAAAAGGGAAGAAAAAAAAAAAAAATAAATTGTATTAAAAATAAAAAAGTTCAAGGTCACGAATTGGAGCTATTAGTCATTCGATACTTCTTAAATTCGCATGCATGCAAGTCGTCAACCATAACAAAAAAAAATGTTTTCAATCATGGATGGAGGGGATAAGTGCCGGCCGGGCCGAGCCGAGCCTGCGTGGGCCTTTTGGACAACCCTAAATTTTCGGGCCGGACCGGGTCGGGTTGGGCCAGCGCGGCCCTTTTGACAGCCCTAGTCTAAGTCTATCTTGCCATATTCAATCCTATGTATATTGATCCATATACCTTTAGATAATATGAAAAATAGTATTTCAATGCATTAACTTAAATGTTAGATATTATGGATTGTTTTGTCAACTTCAAAATCAATTAAGGTTTCTCTCAACAAAAATTTTCTGATTTTTTTGCCATTAAATCTACACAATAAAGCCTAATAGTAAACATGGGTGTTAACGGTTTGGTTCGGATTTTCATGATACCATAATCGAACTGAACTATTTGGAACCTCCCAGGTTTCAACTCAAACCATGGACCCGCCCGACCCGACAACTAGTGCCGCCGCCTCGTCATTTGCCATGGACATCGGTTGCTCCACCACCTCAGTTGCCGATGAGGTAACCCTCATCCCCTTGAGCCCACACATCGCCGTCCTTTGCTAGTGTGTCCTCTATCTCTCTCTGGCACCAAGTTCTCAGGAATCTCGACATTGCCGTCGGAGATCTCCAGCTGTTACTGCTGCTACTCTTCTTCTTCTTCATCGCAAATCTGGCTCTCCACAAGAAGTTCCTGCATTTCCTTTTGCTGTACTCGCTCAACCACTCTTTGAAGCTCCCAATCCCAACCAACCCAACCATTCCTCTTCTCCAATTTACATGGTTTGACACTAGAAAAGAGACTGCATAGAAGTGGGGAAGAAAAAGGAGGGGCCTTTGTCTATTTTATGAACATAAAAGGGAACTGCCGCTAGGTTGGTATCAGGGTTTCTGCAGAGAAAGAATGTGCGATTCATTAAAAAATCCCGAACCAAAGTTAAATTACCCGAATTGCTTCCTGAAATCGAATGAGATGAATCGAAATGGCATGAAATTTTTTATTCGATTCAGTTCGGATCGAGTCGATTCAATTCAGGTGTTTTTGACACCCCTCAAGTGCCATGAAGATGTTTCCTCGTTATGTACAGATCAGCCTTCATTGTCCTTTGACCTTGATTATGCGGCAAAACTACTCCATTTAAAATTTATCAATTGCTAAGGGAACTGGGTAGGGTGGGAATGTTTAGTCTCAGGTGTGGAGGTCGACTTTCACATTCTATGAAAATGCAAAGTAAAAATATGAAAAAGAGTGGAGGATTAGAGTAGGGCAGATTAAAGCAAAAAAGATTATAAACTACAAATACTAAATTTGGAAGTGGAAAATAATGAGTAACAACATACCCGAATTTCACGGGTCGTACGTAATTCCGTTTGGAAGTGAGAGTCCGATACCTTTACCGGGGAAGAACACCAAGAGAGAGCTCAAGTTCGAGCCCATCAATACATCCGATTAGACTCACCTTCAATTAAAAACTTAAGCCAATGAATTATAAGTCAACTATGATATATTAACTCTGCTCTACTCCATATTAATTCTCCGACGTGTAATTTCTTTAACACAATTCATACGTGCATCCTAGCAACCCGTACGTTTAACCTTTTAGATTGAATTGTTAGATAAAGACACAATTGAACATTTAAATGTTTTTGATATTTTTCTTTAAACATAATAAGTATTAAACAAATACTTTCGATAGAATAATGATTTCTCAAAATTCTTTGCCTTGTATGAAATTAAGACACAACGTGTAATTTCCTTAGCACAATTCATACGTGCATCCTAGCAACCTGTAGGTTTTACCTTTTAGATTGGATTGTTAGATAAAGACACAATTGAACATTTAAATGTTTTTGATATTTTTTTTAAACATAATAAGTATTAAACAAATACTTTCGATAGAATAATGATTTCTCAAAATTCTTTGCCCTGTATGAAATTAACCATGCATGACAAATTCACAGTAGAACTTATTTATTCAAGCACGAACCGAATCTAGAATAGGTTATACAACACACTTAATGTTACACATCACGGCAGACACCAAACCCCAGCACAAGTCTCGTACAATTTCTTCTTCCGCTTTTAAATGTCGAACGTTCAATATCTCTGAAAGGACTAATCTTAACTACGTACACAGACACTTTTTAGGACGTATATAAGTATGTGGTGACACAATATGTACAATAATCTCCATCACCGGATTCGTTATCCGATCACTCACAACGAAGGGCTCGAGGAATCAAGGAAAGAGACTCTACGCCGTTTACTCGGGAGAGTCTTTCTTGGCGAGTACTCGGTCGAGATAGAAGTCTTAGCCAGGACATTACAGAGAGCCTGGCGAATCGAGCTCGCAAGGAGCTGCCATTCCACACTTGAGCCGCAGCTAAACTCGTCTTTGCCGCTTGAGAAGATGAAGTCATTCCTCAAGCGGCTTTCGAGGGTTGATATCTCGGCCTTCACAATCTTCAGGCGGAGGGCATCAATAGCCTGCCTGAGATCAGAAAGCAGCTCGGGTCGATATTCGCAACAGATGGATGCCTTGAAAGAGAACTTACCATTTCCCGCGGCGTCATCGAACGGCTCGACTTTGACCTCATCGGCGTCCATAGGCACAAGAAGGCCTTCACTTGCCGCTGCTGCTTTCTTCTTCAGCTCTTTCACCTCCTCGATGACATGAGCAAGCAATGTGGCTTTGTCCATCTAGCAATATAAACATGTCTAAAGTTAAACGTAGATCTCATTTTGATTACAATCTCATAAAACCGGATGAAAGATTATGGGGAATATGAGTTAGCATGAAGAAAGTTGATTTTGATACAACATTCTTTCCGATGATTACTACGTGTGAACTACTCAACGGGAAAGTGTCAATGCTTCTTGAACATTGTCAAAGTTCAATTCCACTGCACTGCACCCAGCTCTCTTTTGTGATGTCATCTCCCCGTTGTCACCACCTAGACGCGGGACACAATACGACACGACACGCCCGACACGTTAGTTTTTAAAAAATAGAGAATTCCGACAGGGCGGGACACGTTATATATTAAATGTATATTTTTATATATACATAATAAATTATCATTTTTATTTACTCCAAACATCACAATATGTCTAAATGTCATAGCTATTTCATATTTGACAGTCATATATAATTGCTTTGCGGTAAAACTGCTCGGTGACCCCGGATAGTAGCTTCGAACTCATAAGATCATAGCATATTCCAGAAAAATATTGATAAAAAATGTTAGTCAAAATCTAGAAAAAAGAAGAAGAAGAAGAAAGCATCGCAAGGGTGGAGGATTGTCATCAACTGTCCAAATTTTGTTCCTAGCAAAATCATGCTTTGCTCCAAGAATCCACAATTGCCAAACTTCAAAAGTTCAAAAGAACTTGAATAAAACATGTTCAACATTGAGTTCTTAATATATGTTGGATCATAAGATGTAGAGCACATAACGGAAACATATGGAAATTTCTCTCCTCACTGCTTTGAGGGGCCTAAAAAATGCTTGTAGTAAGATAAAATACAAGCAACAATTCAAGAAAATTAGGTCAAATTTGGGTTTTTCTTTGACATCACTAAAATCTTTCCTATCTTACCCCCATCCCTCGCTTGTCCATTACTTTGACCAAGTGTCCACGCTCGGACACACATTGACCGCGTGTCTAATACACAAAAAGTCTCTCTAAATGAGTGTCCGTGCTATATAGGTCACCACCGGCCCTGGCTCGAGCCACCCGGCATCACTGCTCGCATTGCCTGCCCTCTTTGGCTCCCTTGCCGCCCCAAATTTGAGGTTTTAGCCTCGGACGACCCCGATCCTAGGTGACCGGAGGCCACTCGGCCGTTTGTGCGGTGGTGACAACCACTATGGTCACAATGTTATCTTTCAACACACACGTACACAGAGATCTCATGCTTAGGTTCTTAGGTGAACTGCCGCAATTTAAAAAATAAGTGGACTCTGTCCGGTCACACCCTAACTTCAGGGAATCTCCATCCTTGCGAAAATCACATAAATGACTTACGGGACCCCACTTCCATATATGAAAATCCTATCACATATGATTTGCTCGTTGACCAATTTTTTAGATCGATTTTAATTTCTCTAACATTATCAATAACCTTATATTCACATCCCCTCCGTCGACTTATGGAAAACTATTTACAAAAGGGTGGTGACAAGAATTAGTTTTTTCTCTTCTATGACAAAAAAAAAACCAAAAAATTATTTTAAAAAATTCAAACTATAAATAAGATATTATTTAAAAAATATCTAAGTCGGCGCCAAAAGTGCCACATAAGACTCGAACCAGGCCGTGCCACATAAGACGGTCGGCATCCATGTAAGCAATTTAAAACAAAAATTGACCGGATGGACTTAATTAGTACCTATGCAAAACGGGTTTAGGACCAAATTGATCCAATTAAAAAGTTTAGAACTAAATTAGTACCAAAACAATAAATTTAGAAGGTTTTTGGTACTTTTTCCCTCTATATCGCTGAATACGAATTTGACTTTTCAACATCTAAATACTAACTATGCTTCCATGGCATGGATCCCTGGCCAGTTTCTCTTGCTTCTAGGGTTCCTTGGTTTAGGCCGCCCCCGGCCCATGCCGTCCCTGGTACCGTACCAATGACATCTTTGTCTTGAAGAACTTGGCCTCCATGAGAGACTATTTTATTCCACATACTGACTTTATTCGAGCGAATCAATGTGGATTCCAATCACCATGTGACAGTTTATGCAGGAAAACGTGCTTGGACAGCCTAGATCAGAAGCAGACGCACCTAATTCTAGGATGTGCCGAGTCCGCCTGCCCCTAGATACGAACGGAATTGGGAGACTTGCAATCTTTACCAACTTTAGAAGGAAAGGGAATTCGAGATTCGAATGAAGTGACCTATGACTATTTTGAGTTCTACGACGGCGTCGAGAGGGTAGACTTTCGTGGACGTGACGTGCAAATTCTTTTAAGAAATGAATTATCAAGATTATAAAGACGCGTCAACTGTTTAAGATAGAGTAGACAAGCTCTTTCGCTTTGGTTAGCTGGTGTAATAATGCGCCATGGCATGAACTATATTATTTCGTTCGATCAGCTTAAGAAAGTCAAACCTCAGCTTAGGTCGGAAAACTACGCATATGGCAAGGAAAGCACCAAAGACTTGGCTTTCTTGCCTGGGTTTTCCCCGTATCACTTATAGTGAATGACAATCTAACGTTTTGCCCTTGAGCGAAGTTAGCGTCGGGATGTATGGATGCAAGTTGGGGAGACCATCATGGCCTTTGCATACATATAGAGATCGACCCGATTGAGACATATTATGAGATGAATTAGAATTTTCACGCTATTGTCAATCTATGTCATGACAAACAGAGTTTGTATGACTTATAACTATAGTCGTGCTGTGGTTGTATCGTGTTGTAATTTCTGTGTGTGGCGATATGTATTTCAAACACCTTCGAATTAGACGAGACAGCTTCCTAAAATCCAACTGATGTGAACCATCATAACTGTGGAGTGCTCGTCAACAGCCTTGTAAAAGTGAGGACCCTTTTTCAATGGCCGATACTATTGTAAGGTCTGCTAAACGACTTTAGACGTAAAATTACCTACTTCGACTATGTCATAATGTTCGAGATTGTTACTTTGACCCTCCTAAATTTAGAAAAGAAATCAAACTCCAGTATACAAAGAATACTTGGATTGTAACACCAACGAACGAAAGCGAAAAGGAGTGGAATAATTCATACCTTGTCATCGCAGGGAACTAAGCCGCGGAGAGTGGCGAGATGTGAATTGATCCTCTCTCTCCGCCGCCTCTCGGTCTCACTATGATTCCTCAACGCCGCCAACGCCTTCTCCTCCGAAACATTCTTCTTCGCCGCTCTATTCGGAGCCTTGATCACGAGCTCGCTCTTCTCACCATCCAACACCAACGACTGCGGTGTGGCCACCTCCGGCACTGACCCGTTAGCCCGCGAGAACGGGTCAAACATTTGATGCGGGTCTGATCCATACAAACCCGGTTCGCAACGATCAGTGTAAAGAGCCATGTAGAAACTTTTCAATCTCCTAAATAAAACTAAATGACAGCAGAAGGAAGCGGAAACTTTTTCAGGGGTCGAACTAGGAAGCGCCGGGCGGGCGGTTGGTGGGGGCGAACCAGAAGGAGAGCTTTTGGAGGGGGAAGTTGTGCTGGCTGCTGGCTTTCCGGATGGTACTGGTAAGTGATATTGCAATAATGGTCATAACTTCCATCACGAGACAGGACAAGGACCAAGAAATGGTTTCGAGATCGAGATCGAGATCGAGAGAGGGGAGATTTTCAGAGGGAGAAGATCCACATCTTCTTCTTTATTGTCTTGAATTCCATCATTCCGATCGAGGAGAGGTCCAAAGTTTTGGTTCTTGGGAAGTGGGTATGGCGTTTAGAAAGGTGTGAAGTCGCCTTTCTTGATTCCTTTTGAAACTCCCGGCTGTTTCTTTGGGATTCCGACTAGGGTTTCGAAGCACAGAGTGGACGGACGAGTTTGGGAGCTTTTGCGAGATGGGAGGACCTGAAGTTCATATATAATGGGAGAGAGCAACGGTTGAACCTGGTGTTTTTCATGGAAGCCTTTTGTGAGGGAAGGTAACCATTGGGACCAAAAGAGTCCAAAGCCAAACGTGGAAAAGGTCTTTAATTAGCAGCTTTTGGCCTTTTCTGGGGTAGGATCTTCTTATGTTGTTTGTAACCTTTTCCAATGTCCTTGTTTTCTTTGCCTCGTAGGAAATGAGATACATGTGATGTAAAGAATCATAATATTGGGTAAGTTCATTTTGTTGATGATATGGTGGAGTGGAGGAGCAAATCACAGACCATCAATCATATGACAAATTGTTTAATTGGGTGGCCCGGGGAACCGGTATTTTTGAATTCTGCCGTCGTCGTGAATTTTTGCAACATGAACGATATGCCAAAAAAAAAAAAAATTGCGACAAAAGGAATATGTACATCAAGCTTGTTACTTAGGCTTGGTAGGTTTCATGAAAAATATTTTCTCGGAAAGCATTTTCCCCAATTCCTAGTATTTGGGAGGCGGAAAATATGTGGTCAAATCTAAATCTAGGAAAAATGATTTCTTTTTCTGAGAAAGAAAATCATTTTCCCCTCTATCTCGGGATTTCTCACGTGTAACTTTTTGAAATAGAGAATATCTTCATTTCTCTCTCCCTCTTCCTCCATCTCGGTTCTCTATCCTCACAGTCTTTCTCTCCTCCGTCTCAGTTCTCTCTCCTAACAATCTTCTCTTCCACGCTTGCCATTCCGATTCCAACTACGAAGCTGCGATCCGGGAGATCTTCGCCTCGATTGCAAGCTCGAGGCGGCGGGGAGAGCTATAATCTCGCGAGACTCATGTGGCTCGCGTTGCCGCCTTGAGCTCGCTGGCCGATTGCGAGGGTGGGCGGCTGGTCGCCTTGGCTGCTCACCAATCGAAGAAGAAAGGAAAAAAGAAAAAATAAAAAGGAAAAAAAGAGAGAAAAAAGATAAAAAAGAATAATTAAAAAGCCAATTTTAAAAAAAATATTAAAAAGTATACGCTGAAAATTGATTTTCCTTATCAAATGACGGAAAATATTTTTCGGTTCGTTTTTAGATTTCAGCAAAGTACCGGAAAATATCGTCATTGTTTTCTAGAAAATGGCTTTATGAAAAATATTTTCTGGATATGCCACATTTTCCTTGAAACAAATGAAGAATCTTTCGATTTAAAGAAAATGTACGACATGAAATTATAATACTCCTGGAATCACAACATAAATGCATGTAGTATATTGACTACGCAAAATAATACGAATCGACAACAACATTCAATATCATCTTTCAATTCCACATATCATAGTTTCCTCTTTCATGGAAATATCTCCTCATTGATTACGATGTTTCGGCACTTGAACTTAACTTTCCAACTCGTGGGAGCAATAATGGATCACAAAGACAATTTTTCAATGCCTTGCGGAAAACGCAATGTTCAATTTATACTTTGCAAAGAAATCCATCCGCAATATATAGTAGATAAAAGCTCGTGGGAGATTCGGTCATGTTTGCGAGCATTTATCAATCAACTGTGTCCAACGATGGCGTTTTACATTGTTGATAAGTGCGGATAACTTGTTGCGAGCATGTAGCGCAGGGCCAAATACCTTCTTACGGGGACATCGCCAAGACAAAGGAAGTCTCCACCATGGCCCCCCTCAGAAAGGTCATAGACTAGACCACCATGTTTGGCTGAAGTTTCAGTATATCTTTAACCGCTTCCGCTTGAAAACTTAAGTCAACAAGTTATTGGCCAGCTAGAATTGTAAAGTGCTCATCATCACACCAATTTTTTTCGATATGTTATTTTTCTAACACCACTCTCACGGGCATATCAACAACAATCCTTCTTTTCTAATATAATTTTTGCAAGATAAAGATACCGGCATGGTCTACACCGAATAAAGACGGTGTTAGGATCGGTGCACAATCACAACGAAGCAAAACGAGGGAGAAAGAGAAAATTGAGACACGAGATTTTATCCCGATTCATCTTTAAACTAGGGTTACGTCCAACAAAGGAAGTATAAATCACACCCCAACAACCGAGAACAGGATCGTGTTTGAGGAAGTGAAACATGAAGCCAAGGGGTGTGGGGTTTGAGTTTGAAAAACATGCCAGATGTTCTCCACTTGATTGGTGATTTGATCCAAGCAAAACTCTCAAATCTTTTGAAAACTGAACGAATTTTTTTTTTATAGGTTGTTTCAATTTGCTCTTTAGGATCTAGATAACATCATACACTGTCGTTAGGCAGTTATTTTGGTCAACTATGATGCCTATTTTTCGAATATTTGTGGCATAAATACATTAGCTTCATGTTTGACATGTTGTGTTGTGGTGACCAAATCGAAGTAACTGCAAAATAGTGCTTTGTTTATGGTCAGTCGGACGGTGTTTAGCCTGTCCTTTTACTGGTCTAACCCATTAGAACCCCATTGTTACAAATTATGAAGGAAATGCCTATGAATTGTTATCACAGATTCACAACCACTTCCCGCCCGCCCGCCGCCATCGCTACCATCCCACTACCATTTCAAATCTAACAAACACCGCCGGTCTATCTCATCCCCCTACTGCCACTTAGCACCTCCGCCGCCTTCATTGCCACCTCGATGTCCACCACAACCCTATGTTCCATATAAAATATTAACAGAAAAATTATGGAATCACTATATGTTGCGTGGAGAAATTAAGCCGGTAGAGTAGGATGTTAACTATATTTGATAGCGTAACATTACCGTTGTGTGACCACCAGTTCTTTCCATACATGGGGCCTAGCGTCGAAGCGGCAACAATATGTATCTTCCATATGATTATTGATATAGACTTATTGGTAATTTGGGCTCTTATACTAGGCCAAGCCTCGCCACCGTCGCTACGCGAGGTCGGCTTGCCTAGATCTGGCGAGGCCGCCGAGCTCACCCGGGCATGGCAAGATTGGCCTCGGCGTTGCCGGTGCGCTCGCCCGGCGACAGTGGTGAGGCTTGGCTTGGGCAAGGCCAACCTCACACTCGCCATCTTTGGCCGGTTACCAATCCGGCGACCTGTTGGAAAAAGGAGGAAAAGAAAATAAAAAGAAAAAGGAAGAAAAGAAAAAAGGAAAAATTTTAAAAAATTAAAAAAATATATCCACGTCAGCACGGTGTTAACATCAATGTTTCCCTCAGTTAGTCGGCCAAAGTTGATTGAAAGGAATGAATTGACAAAAATAAAAATAAAAATAATTTAGGATTGAATTGACACAATTGCAATAGATTTAGGAATTTTTTGTAATTTTTTCTTAGAATTTGAATGGACGACCTCCAGTCTCTGCACTAGAAATCCCAGCCGCCTTGGCTTGATTTTGTTGTTTACATATTCTTCTCTGAGTTGGTCAACTACAAGACAAGAAATAGTTGAGGACAAGGCTATGTCCCCATCCCTTCTCTTTTACGAGTGCCAATCGATTTCATCGATCTATTCACGAGAGTATTGACCAAGATTCCAACTCTATATTAAACAAACTGCCCAAAATACTTTTTCACAATGTGGTAGTCATCGAAATCTTTAATTAACCAGCTAATCCCCACTAGATATGACAGTCCTCACAAACAGTCAATTTAGATCTTGATCTAGTTCCACACTACATCGAAATTAACCCGAATCGTAAAATTTTTTACGTTTTAATTTTATACGATTTTTGATACGTCTGAAATTATATTATGTAAAGACCATATACATGATTAATAACAAAACAAAGAAAAAGCAAAGTTTAGTTGGACGAAAGGACGCCCAATAAAGAATAGATAAGAGTTACTTTGAGGTGCCAAAAGAAAAGTTTTCTTCTTCTTTAGTTTTGAAGTGGTCGTGTCTTTCCACATAAAGCAACGTTGGGATATCGACAATTAGGGGTCCTTTTCAATCGCATTATCAATGTCCATATTCAACTATTAATGGAAAATGAGGACAATCAACTTCATTTGAAAAACGCATGCTTTGTCAAACGCTAGGCCAATTACTACTCCTCCACTTGTTAAATTTCGTGCATGGATATACGTATGTATGCGTAGATGTATGTGCCCTTGAATGTATACCATGAATTATACGATTGAATATTCAAACTTTTATATACTATTAAGTGACGACGTAGTAAGCTAATGAGTCGTTATTTAGGTATGTTGGGTGTTAGATGTCCCTCCGATCTTACATTACCATTCATGAGTTGTTGTGTTGGTCGATAAGTCTCGCGCAACCTCAAACTAGTACGGCAGGTTCTAAAGCCATGCCGGCATGAGCGAGCTACAACCAAGCTAGAGTTTTACGTGATGGCAGGGTGGGTTCATGTGAGTTTCTTACATTTGGTTTAAATAAGTCAGTCACGGTAGAGATGTAGATTATTGACCGTCACATATATTTCTAGTTTCACATTGTTAATGTACATGTGACATGTCATACCTGTAGATAACTCTTGCGCAATGCATTTTAAAGCCGTGTGGGAAGTAAATGAGTTGCGGTTAGAGAGGACAACATCATGTTGGCAGCAACGTATTCTTGCAGAGGATCGGAATTCTTCAAAGAGAGGGTTCTTGCCTCTACGCACTTATGGGATGCGGGACTTAACCCAACACCTTACGGCACGAGTTAACGACAGCCATGCACCTTCGAACAAGTGTTGCGTTCAAGTTTTGACTAGGATATTTGGGAAAGATCAAATCAATTTGAACTGCTCACATCACAATAGTAGTAGCGTAAAGGCCGTAAGTCGGGGGGAGGGTGGGGGGGGTGTGGAACGGCGGCCATAACATAAGGCTATTACTTTCACATCTCTCTCTATAGACATCTAAAGATAGAGAGAGATCCGGGTAGTCGTCCGTCATCATAAAGTAGTCCCCGGGAAGCTTTTGAGATGAGGGGCTGTCTTGTATAAACCTACTTACACCTTTATCCACTCTTATCTTCACTTTACTTATCAAAAGAAACTAACATCTCGAAATTCATTAAATTGTAACTTTTTGTTCTTTTTATACTAGAGGGACATGAAAGGAGAAAACCCGACCATCTAGAGATATCTGAAACACCCTACAAGTCCCATGAGCCAGTTAAATCCTGATCTTTTGTCTGTACAGGTAACCTTGAACTAGGGCAGTTTGTTGTAAATACTTCTGCAATGCGGAGATACTATCTTTCTCAAATAAGGATGGAAGCGGGATCATATATTTTGAAAGGCCAACATGAGTAATGTTGCCTATGATTTCAAAATGCTTATTTCTCACCAGAATTTTTCACAAATGAAGTTCGCGCTAGATCCGTCCTTGTTGACAAGTCATTATCTTGCAAAGCCTAAGTACCATCCTAGTATGAGCTTGCCAATTACTGAGAAAATCATTGGAAAGTCGTAAACACATTTGAAATATGACATTCCCATCTACTAAAGTCGATCTTGCGTATTAAATTTTACAAGTTCTCTGTCTTATTTGGAAAAATAATAAGTAATTCGGGTGAACTAAACAATACCGAACTATCAATGAATCTAAATAAACCTCTCCACAGATTGACCTAATAAAAAATGTAAGACAAGAAGCTTCCTGGAAATTTCGTAGTTGCTGGAATCCAATATCATTAGGTATAATTTATAGGTTAAGTGATTAGTGACTGGTACATAATATAAGACAATAATTAAACGATGATACAAGTATGATGTGACCTATATAGGATTAGTAATTGCCTTTAATCTTAGTGGTTTAAGCTTAGAATTCATCGCACCATCGTTACAGTAGTTGTACTAGTTCGATTAGGATTGCCGCTGGATTGAAACGATTATTTGATAATGAAACTTGCACATTTCCAATTATTTTTTTGGCGAATTAGTGTCTTTTTAGCATTTTTCAGGTTAAAAATGATAAAATAAATAGAGGATAATCAATTCACTAAGGACAATTACTCCCACGTGGCATTTTCTCAATCTGGGAGTGATCGAAAAAATGAAAATCTTTGTCTGTGAGCGGCTTATAGGAGGTAGAGTCATGGAAGTTTCCTATCAATGAATTTGTCCCACGCCATCGTCATGTATTTTCTTTTTTAGCTAATTTATGTTACTATTGATAAGCTCTCAGCCGACATTATATATCAAGAGATTGGAGATTGTGCTTATCTTATATTTTAAGAGAAGTTCGGCAGATCGAAAAGTATATAAATACTACTCACGATGCGCCATACTAAACAATGTTAGTTTTGAATATTTAATTTCACAAACCATCAGAACCCAGTGACGTATGTGCATTGTTTAGTCGAAATAAGTCATCTTCCTACAAAAATACTCTATGTATGATACGATTCAAACCACTTAATCTTATAGTCTAAAATGCCAAAACGGTGCGAAATTTGTCTAATCCTAGCAAGTTTTTCCACCAATGGGGTGCGTAAAAAGTCCATATTTTTCTAATAATGTGCATCGTTTTGTGAAAGTTGAATGACATAAACGTGCTAAAGGACCTTTGGTTAATGGTGAAGGACTAAGTCCTTTCTAGTAATGGAGGTTTGGTGGTTAGATAGAAGACGGCTGGCCAAAGGCCAATGAAGTTTGAATCATTTAGTCCAGAAACGTGGGCTTCGAAGTCAATAATGTACGCCGAGAGAGAGAGACAATTAATTTCTTTAGAAGTTAGGTTGGAAAAGGTTAAAAATGGTGAACCAATTTTGTTTTGTTCAGCTATTATTCTCTTGCAACTTCAAGGCTGAGTCTGGTCACAAGAATATTAAATTGGACAGGATAGAGTAACATGTTAAACCTTCTCGGATTCCCGGACAAAATTTATACATTTCTCAACCATATCTCATTGTACCCAAGATTTGGACTGGTACAAGTAAAAACAAGTTGAATGAACAGCTTAAGAAGAAGAAATCGAGCAAGAAAAAACTGAACATAAAAAAAAATACCTTAGTTTTCATCCAATGACCACTTGTGTATCTCTATTTTTGCAAATATCAATTACACGCCTCTAAGCAAAGCCCCACATCGAAAAGGCGAAATGGCCCCTTCTTGCAAAATTGTTTTAGCATCTTACTAGGCATGATTGGATTTGGATATGGAATTTTAGGCTTGACCCGTCTATGGATCGAGTCTGGTTGAAAGTCAAATGACTCCTTGTATGTTTTGCATTTTGATTTTTTCTTATTCGGCCTATGATTTCAATATTTGACGCTTGATTTTTGTCGATTGCAAAATCTTAAAAAGTATACAATTGTACTTTGTAATATTTTCAAATTTGACCAATTCAATTGGCTTTGCAATAGTGAGAAGGCTTAATTATTGTAATTCATATGGTGCATAGGTTGTGTGACCATTAATTTAAACAGTTCTTTAGTTTTTTTTTAAGAAAAATACCGGATTTCGTGTACGAGCATATTATGCACACACGATTGATGGCATAGTAACTATGAAAATGATTAGTGTGTGTGGATGGATTTGGTAGTTTTCCTATTAGAATTTACATCTTTAGTTCGCTTTACGTAGTAACTGTTAGATCCGGGTACGAGAATTTGGGGTTTGGATTGAGACTTTGAAATAGAAAAAGGAAATTTCGTAAATAGGTACACATGGATAACTCTTGTGAAATTGTAAGGTAATTTCCAAAGATAAAACTCATATATATCGTTCGTCCAAACTTGCTGATTTGGCTTACTTTCTTGATACATTTAATACTGAATTTGCTTGTTTCCTTATCATTGTTGGTCAAAACCAAATATTGACTTTGCGGGTTTCCTTCACGTTCTCTTGTTAGTTGAGCGCTGCTTCTCTTGTACGTTTGTCGTGACTCCAAGAAAAGTGGCTGTGATTTTCAAGTAAGTACGTGAGGCTAGATGCCGTGGTTTTTTAGTATAATTTAAGATTAGGTAATACTTAAGCATGTGAGAGGTTATAACTCTTTAGTTTTTTGATTGTTAAGTGAGTTATTTACTGCTGGCTCTCCGCGTGGAATAGATATTAATGCTCATATCAAACCATGTAAATTTTTTGTGTTCTTTATTGTTTCTTGTTGATATCCGTGATTTCGTCCTGTCTCGTTAAAATAATTAAAACTTCCTTTATCTTCCACATTTGCGAAAATTGGTGTTAGAGACAAGTTTAGAATTGACTGGATTTGATTTAGGGCTTTGCTAGTTTGATCACTGTCTTGAAATTCTATTGTTGCAAATATATCCGACGAAAGTAAAAATTGAAAAGATTAACGGGGGTACAACTTTGGTTTATGGAGCGCCGAGATGTGTCCAATATTTGGCTTTGGATGGCAAGGCTAACTTTCTGAAAACAATAAAAGAGGTCGATAAGGATGAGCCGGTGGAGAGGAAAGAGTATAATCATGTTGACCCTATCGAACAAGGCTCAAATATTCACACATACATATTGAGGATGATATTGCAGTTTCGACCTGCTAAAGGTACTTCTATTAGAACCGAATTAGATGAGTTTAACAAGCTTATGATTGATTTGAAGAATGTCAAAGGGGCCCTAACTAATAAAAGCAGGCCAGGATGTTGTTGGCTTTTATGGAAATTCGTGGGATCACTTTGCTGATTTTCTATTATAGGGTCATACTATGATTACTTGAAAGAGGTAAATTATGCTTTGTTCTCTAAAAAGAGGAGAGCACGTTGCGAGATGAGGGTCCGGTGCAGGATGTAAAGTGGGAAGTTATAACTCGAGGCAAATAGGAAGCATTGGGGGGTGTAAAGTGCTTTGAGCATCACGATGATAGGTATTTGAGAAGAAATTGTTGGAAAATGAGAAACAAAGGTAACAAGCAAAATGTCACAAGTAGTTTGTTTGAATATTGCCAAGGAAAGCACTAGTGATGCATAGAGTGCAAGAAGGTATGATGATGCTGAGTAAGAGGGGGTTGCTGAAGGGTTAGACGATAGGGAAGCTACACCTAGTGAGTACTGCATCTTCTAAAGCAACGCCTAGTTAAATTTTATACAACAATCCTTTGATCAAGTAACCGGTTGATTACATTCATTTAGGCATCTAGGGCCTGTTTGATGTTCCTTCAAAAGAACATGCTAGATATATGCTGACATGCGTTGATGATTATTTAAGCAAATTATGGGTTTACTTTCAGGGGCAGGTGTGTTAGATAGGTTTAAGAAGTTTAAGGCACTAATTGAGAAGCAATCAAGTAAACATATCAAGTGCCTTAGAATCGGTAACAACATAGAGCTATGTGGTAATGTTTTTATCAAGTTTTGACAAAGTTGTGAGACACAGCACAGTGCAAGGACACCACAATAGAATGGCTCGCAAAAAATTAAAAATTTAACTCTACTTGAGAAAGCTTAGTGCATGCTTTCACGTGCAAGATTAGACAAGGAACTTGGGGCCGAAAAAGTGAACATGGCTTGTAACCTTGGATAATCGATCTCCATCATCTGTTATCGAGGAGAAGACTTCGAGGAAGTACGATAGATGAAGCCTGTTAATTATTTGGGATTACGAGCGTGCGGATGTCTAAATATGCTTATCGAGTGGTGACAAGCTTGGATGGAGAGCGAAGAAGTGCACATTTCTGGGTTACGCATATTAAGTAAAACTAAAATATTTAAAAAAAATGTAATGTTTGTATGATTAAGATGCAGCCTTTTTAAATTCCGATTGAAGTAAACTCCAGCAACACTAGTATCTTCGTTTGAAAGTTTGATTAATGAGCATATGCATGAAATTACTAGAATTGTTATGTTATTATATATAGGTGTGTCTGTGTGTGTAAGTGAATTCAAATATCATGGTTGTAAATTGAAATTCCAACTTTCAATTTTAGGATGATTTGTACATGGATTTTGCATTATTATTCCATATAATTATTATTATTTTTTTTGCTAAACTACCTAAATATCTTGCTTAGAGAAACGTTAACTGAAAATAGTATAAAAGGAGAGTATAAGGGAAGAAGTAAATTAGCAATGGAGATTGTCAAAATTTGACATACCAATCTTGGTGAATGGTACAATTTGCAAATAACAATAAAGACGGAAAAAGACATGAGGGGAATAAGAGGACGTTGTTCCACATTAGAGAAAACACATTATAACCCTTTGGTATGATCCAAATGGCGAAAAAGTACTTAGAAAATTGTTAATACCATGGGCACATGTTTTTCCATGACCAAATATTACGGTGCACCATATAAGAACGCAACTTGTTCTTGACAAAAATCAATAAATAATATGTTTAGATTCACATTACAGTGCACTTAATTCGGTAGTTATATGATTGTGCATGCATTATTTATCCGTAGTAAAAAAATTAACGAAGCGTGTGTCATGGTATCTATCCCTATATCAAAATCAAATACGGGAAGCCTTTGAGTAAGATTAATCCGATTTAAGCACGTAATCCCGTGGAAAAGTGTCTCGAACTATTTTGACTGTGTCTCGCATATTTGAAAAGTTTCATTAGAAAGATCAAAGATAAAAAAGTACATGTTAAAAATATATCCGGTCATCTTGCTAATATCAGCAATTAATCAAGACTAATATATTTTTTCTTTTTATTTACCGCTTAGTTTGGTAGGGTTGGCCTTCAATTTTTCTAACAAAGAGAGGAGAAGGGGGTCGGTGCATGGGCCGGCCTTAATGGCTTTTTGTGATGGGCTTTTCACTGCCGTCTAAGGCATGTCGTATGGCAACCGATCTCAACCATATATTGGATTCTATACATTTCTCAATCACATTGAAGCTTATGGCGTTTCAATTGATTCAAGGGATCGTTTTGGATCCCTCTAAACGACTCTCCATGTCTTGGACTCGATCTCTTACCTCTCCGGCATTCACGTAGGCAACCTTGCAAAATTAGGCGACGAGAAAGTAATTTCTCACGTGTTCCATGGCCACCAGTGCAGATGGTCCGTGTCTAATCGGAATTTTGGAAATGGACTTGGCCTGATTGTCGCGATCCGACCCTCGGAGAATGGAGGTCGGTACGTTGGGCTAACGGATTGCCAAGGCGGCCCTCTTGTGGAGGCGAGCTTTCTTGGCCCGAGCCCTCCCAAACTCATACCAAATACCGATGGAAATTTTCGGAGGATTTTTATCGATATCGATTGATCATCAATCCGGTTCGACCTTAGTATGGTCGAGTGACATGTACAATATGTACATGCAAAAAGTATTGCCACCGGCCATTTTTGGAAGGTTGGCCGGATACCTCACCAAACAATTGTGAGAGATCGTTCGGTTCTTCGGAACCGGAGATTTTGAGTTCGGGGGACTTGGTTGCGACAGGTATTTTTACTAGTGCCCTTTCGGTACCTACCGTCAAGTTATTATCCTAACCATGATTTCATGTAGGCGCAGCTTTTTGGTGAAGTAAATCTAAATATATGTTATCATGCGGACCGGGAAAATTAATCCTATCAATCACAATCAACAAAGTAAGTCCTCAACCAAAAATGCAGATAAAACATATCAATATAAGTCATGGCATCCCTAGTATAGCCCTAACGGCTTAACGAAAGTGTGGTCAAGGTTTGGGATAAGTTTGGGAGAAGATTGGAGATGATTTGTCAAAAAAGGAAATATCGTCATTTTGGAGGGATTGGGTAGTCAAGAATACCCAAAATAAGTTTGGCCAGTTGATTGTAGCCATTTCCTTTTCATTTTTTTGTTTGGATTTTTTTTGGGAAATTTTCTGAATTTTCAATTTTTTTTAATGATTTTTAATGATTTTCTAATTTTTTTTTTGATTTTTTGAAATTTTTTGAATTTTTATTATCATTTTTTAAAAATTATACCGATCGGGCTGATCCGACCCGTGCCTCGAGGGTGCCTGGCCCGAACCATAAGGGTTCTAGGCCAGCCTAAACAACACCATTTTAGGTAACCATTTTTTTTTAAGTTTTGAAGTTTTGAATTTTTAAGAAATTTTTCTCAATCAACGTAGCATTTTATCGGGAAAAAATCTCGGCCCTTGAAAAGAATTAGCAAAAACCGATCACATCATCGGAAACTAGGAAGAAAGGGGTTTTCAAAACAATTGACGGCCTAAGAAAAACATGGCCTAGTGCTTCATAATGATGTCACGAATACACCCACTTGATAGCCAGCACCTAGAAAAATAAACGACCCCTAATTTTGCAGCTCATTGGGACATTTTTAGAAGTGATTATCTTAGTGGTCAAATCAAAACAAGGAAAACTAATCATACTACATGTAACTTGGTATGATCTAGTTTCAAAAATGACCAATGGCTCAGGAAATGACCAACTAAGCGCATCGTAATGGCATCGTGAAGAAGGCTAATCACGAGCCCAACACTTGGGAAAAAAACAACCCCCTCCTTTGCAGTTCACCGAGGCAAATTTGAAGGCAAATATCTCAATACACTAAAACAATTACCAAAAGATATTAATACCACATGAAACTAGATTAAATAAGGTTTTTGACACTCTTGGCGGCTCGTGAAAATTCCACCTGAGCACACTGTACCAAGGCCGCAAACATGCAAACTCCCAACTTTCAGACTTAGAAAAATTTCAGGCCTCACTTTGCAAGTCACTGAGGGGACTTTTAAGGATCAAAACTTAATCCATACAGATAATCAAACCAAAATCAAGGTATCACTGTGAATTGCTACA
Source organism: Rhodamnia rubescens (assembly GCA_021437795.1). Classification (NCBI taxonomy): domain Eukaryota; kingdom Viridiplantae; phylum Streptophyta; class Magnoliopsida; order Myrtales; family Myrtaceae; genus Rhodamnia; species Rhodamnia rubescens. The sequence continues at coordinate 491,055 of JAILYA010000122.1, read as the reverse complement.
CACATAGAGCATGATCGACCGAAGAATGACCTTAAAAGCTTGATAAATTGTCAAGAAAGTGACCTCAAAATGGCAAGTTTGCACTTGTTCCAACACTTAAAAAAATTTCAATACCCAGTCGGGTTCACAGTAGAAACTTTAGAGGACATAGCTCATACCTCAATTACAATCAACGGGCAAGCAACATACCAATGCAAAGAGTTACACTCCAAGAATAATATGAAATGAGAATGACTCTTATCGCACGCAAAATGAGAGAGAAAAATTACCCCGAAAGACACGGATTTGCACTGTTTTCGGACCCAACACTTTAGAAAAATTTTCAATGCCCAAAAATTGTCAATCAGCGAAACAAATTTAAAGGGGCATAACTCACACCTCCATGACAACCAATGGGCAAATAATATATCAATGCGAAGAGCTACATGAGAGGAAGAGACTTGGCCAAGAATGACCCAAAACTCACGAAAGAAGGCAGAGAAAAAAGAACCCAAAGTAGGAGTCGGGTTGTTTTTGGTGCAAAATAGACAAAAGGGCAATTCACGTGGCATATTTCCATCCCCATATCTCACTCTACAAGCATGACGAAGAGCAAAAACACATATCCATGGACTCTAATACATGCACAGAACATAACAAGCTCAAGAAAAACCAAAACCAGTCACGGGAAAGCATTGAAAAACGAGCTCAAAGAACAGTATTAGAACAACGACGGGCATTTCATTAAGTATGTGACATACATCAAGAAAAAACGTGCATCCAAGGCATTATGAGCGAAACCAAAGCATGTAATCACTCAAAGGGGATGTAATAAGCATATGGGCATGTATAGGAGTGGTCGGTTTGGTTCCGTTCGACTAGAAGGACGACTGAAACCAAATCGGCCAAAATGTATCAAAACCAAAACATGGCTGATCACAAAGGGGTGTTCGCGCAACTTTCGGGTGACTACGCCAATGATAGGAGGCGGCGATGGGTCCGGTGGATATGTGTGATGTAGGGGAAGCTCGGCTAAGTGGTGGTGGTCCCTCAAGCTCACTTGCTCGGTTTTTTCCTTTGAAAAGGGAATTAAAATAAAAATATTTACTATTTTTCATTTTTTTTATCACGAATACTATATTTTTTATTTTTGGCTATTTTTATAATAAAAATAAATCCGAAGAAAGTCAAAAATTACGAAAAATGTTTTTTGTTCAAAATTGGTTTCTAGGGCTAGGCCAAGGCTTTCAAAGTTGATTTTGTAATTTTATGAAATTTTTTGGTATTTTTAATTTATTTTTTAAAAATTAAAATGATCAAAAATCAAGTGTGAACACTGATGTACAAAAGCCGGCTCGGGAAGTTACCTGAATTTCGCGTAAAGGAAAGTAGAAGATTATGATCTAGGCATGGCATGATATCATCACAATGCGAATTTTTTATAGGTTAAATCCCACCCTTCTCGCTAGAGAACTTGCGCACATATTTCTCATTATAAGTCTTTGAACTCTTTATTTGGGTAATGAAGCCTTTTGAGCTCGATTACATTTTCTAATCAAGTCTCTCATACACCAATTCTAATCAATTCGAGCTCGGGGCCATCGGACCATGCCAAAGTATATCATCTAAAAACTTTTCCACTTGTGGAAAACAACTGGGCGAAAAGAATATTTAACCAAAGTCTAAAGACAAATTTTAGAGGTTAAAATGTAGCTCGTACTATTTCTACCCTAAGCTAGAAGAACACACTATCAATTTCTACGAGCTACTATAACGCTTACACAATTCGATCGAGATTACAATTAGGGGTGTCAAAAAAGCCCATACTAGGCCCGACCCCGCCCGAAAATTCACTTAATTTTCGGGCCTTTTCGGGCCGGGTTTGGTACTCGGGCACGGTCGGGTTAGGCCGCCGCGACTTTTTTAAGGCCCATGTTTTCTTTTTAATTTAATTTATTTTTATTTTTTATTTTTATAATCTTTCATTTGGTGGGTTTGTTAATTGATTTTAGTTCCAAAAAAGAAAAAAAAGAAGAAAAAAGAATTTGGCCCGACCGGACTTGGCCCGGCCCGAATCGGACCTGGTTGAGCTCGGTCTTGTTCGGTTTCGGGCCGACTCGGGATGGGCCGAGACCCGGGTCGAGGCGGATCTAGCCGGGGCCGGGCGAGACCCGGCCCGTTGACACCCCTAATCACAATGAGTGAGTTAGTCTCATTAATAGTATACCATCCGCTCAATAACAATATAGAGGAAAGCTTTCTCAATATTGCAAAATGTTCTAGTATTGATATATCTTCAGCATGAGTTGATTTTCTTACATAGTCTTCAACACCCACACCAATGGTTGGAAAATCTTCAAGATGAATATTTTAACCGTTGAAGATAAGTTCCACAATCAAGTTGCCCATGCAATCAAATCTTCCTAGTGATAGCGTGGTGGACTGCTAACATTCCTCAAGATTTGGACTTTTCCTTCTGGGTCTTTAGGACATGGTGCATGTGCGATACGCACGTTCTTCTCAGGTGATATAGGGAACCGGTTCTAACTCGTGATTCTATTAAGGTTTCTCCTCATTAGTTGACTTGTGTGTTCCACTTGATCTTCCTGTGTACGAATATGGCCATATCAACTGTTCACCTTGTCTCAGTACTCCCAAGTCCTCATGAACTTCTCGTTCCTTGACTTGTTCAACTTTATCAAGGTCCTTCCTGTCATCTTTAGTATTTTAATTCATATTTACTTCATACTTCATGTATTATCGGCGGCAATAGAGTTTTCCTTGTATCTGTTCAATCCTAAGATAAGACAACACTTACATTTATCCAATAACTGGTAAAACTAGATGGTCAAAATATCATATGAGGTTTACTCAGCATCCTGCAGCTGGCAACAGCATGCAAGCCCTCGTCTGTGGCCAACGAGAGTTGCTGGCCATCGTCGAGGCCTTGACAACTTGCTTGGACCGTTCGGCATAAGGAAGAAGATGAACAATAGAGAAGGAAAGAATATGAGAAAAGAAAAAGAAAGAACAAGATGTAACAAAGAAAATAAAATAGACTCAAAACTACGTTAATGATTTTTGGCCTAAATTAGTCAGATTAATTACATTGGAAAATTGTCAAAATATTTAGGATTATGTTGACTAAACTGGAATGTTTATGACTAATTTTGCTGCACTACAAATTTGTTTAGTACTTTTTAGACGAGGTTCCCCAATGGTGTGATGTTTGCCATTAGGCTAACATATTGCAGCCATCGAAGGAGTAACAAAGATCACCCAGGAAGGTGGACTATTGGAGGTGCGCCAAAGTCTGTCCGAATACATAAAGTTGTTGATCCAAACTGCACATAGCTTTTGTAGTTCTATCAGCGCAATATTTATGCACTAATTGGAAGTGGGTTCTTGACATGTTGTAGTCACTGGACTACAAGATGATATTAAATATTGTATTTCATTATTGTAACAGTGTAGTGTTTGCCATTAGCCTGACAAATTGCAACCGATCAAAGATTATCAAGTACTTGCAAGAATAATAGTCTAAACAGATTTCTATTGCAATTAGACCACTTAACTTTCTCTTCCATTGCCAAATGCACTAAGCTTTCATCTCATTCGTAACCGAAGAATTGTGGATTGAAGTCCTGTTAATAACGTCATAGAATACTAAATGGAAGTCACGTTGCAAGTGGAATTTATCGGGTAAAAAAGCATAAAAAAAACCTAAATTATGTCCATTATGACACATTACCCAAAACATTTTTTTTTTGTGGCACAAAAATTTTAAACTTGTGCACATGTGGCACGTTTAGCCGAAGCTTGTACCTGTGTGACATATTTTGCTTAATTGTTTTTTTTATAACACCAAAAACTTCAAACTTTTAGGCATGTTACACAGATACAACTTTAGGATTTTTATGTTACAAAAATTTAAGATAAATGTATCATAATGGACAGAATTTAAAATTTTTGGTGGTTTTTTCCTAACATATAAATCCCGGGCATTTGTGGACTTTCGTGAACCTCTTTTTTCATTTTGCAGTTGCGACTCAGAATATGATGAATATGGAAAACGAAAACGAAGCAAAAAGAATGTAGTGATTGGCATATAAGGGACAAAGATACTGTAATTAACAAAATTCTGAGTAAGATATTATTTACATCGTGCAAGAGTCTCGCCTGGATAAAACATTACCTCCCACCTTTCATGCGGAAATCTTGTCCATGCTAACTGTCTTGTTACTTGTCGAATTATTATTCTTTGTTTGATTTATGTTGGACTACTGTTTCAAGTTCATCGGACCGACCCAGGCGATAGTTCATCGACTCACTGACATATGGGTTGGTCCTAGTCGCCTCGTCTAGGCCTGTCGCAGCCTCCATAGACAGAGATAGCGAGATCTTCATCATCATCTTACTAGTCGGTGAGACAAAGCAAGGACCCAACCTTCGTCGCCCCGTGCAAGGCGGACCCCAGACGCGGCAGCATGGGCCTCGATCCCTCACTGCTGATCTATGCAAGGGCCTCGCCAAGATATAAGGCAAGGATCGCGCCGCGCCCTTGTTATTAATCAACATGAGGACCACCCTTGCTGCAGATCCCCGGGGACTCTATCGCATTAGGAATGGTGAGGTCCAAAGGCATTCATCGGCTAGTGGCAAGGCTGGCGAAGGCCACCGTCTTGCCTGCCTGAGCTTGCTTCCTGCAAAAATTGTTGTATCTATTAATATCCCCTCGAAGGGGAGGGGTGAATAGGTGATTTTGAATAATTTTGAAACTTAATGCGGAATTCAAACAAGTTTGAACAAAATATGAATATATTCAATAGCAGTTTCAGAACAAGACGTGCAATGATGTAAATACAATAAAGAGAGTTTAGAGTAAGAGAGAATTGCACACAAAGTTTATAGTGCTTTAGCTTAGACAAGCCTATGTCTACTTTCCCACACTGACCGTCGATTGATTTGGATTTCACTAGATGAAATGTTGAAAGTTTACAGGTGATATCACACTATTCACTCTTACAAAACCTCTCAAAGAATAAGTATTTTGCTCTCAAGAACAAGTATGAATCCGAACAACTCAAGCACTTTGAAATTTGTAAGTTCTAATCTCTCTCTTAAACAGTCACAATGGATCTCCTTTTTATACTCTTTCACCTCCCGGACTAGCCATTTGATAGGTCTTCAAAGGATGGCTCTTCAATTGCTGATTGGACGACATCAATCTTGATTAAACGAGACTATATCTAGGAAGATTTGGTAGCCGTTGGAGTAAATCTGAATCCTTCAAATTTAGTCACATATACAACTAAATCCTTAGGTCCATAATTAGAGTTTATTAAAAAAATGCAAGCTTTCTTGTCCCATGGAAGGTAATATCCAATCGAAGATATTTTCCCAATCTGTTTGGAAAATAATCTTGTCAATAAAAGATTACAAACTTCCATAAATAACACGGTCAAACTAGAAATCCGCCAAACGTGGGTATTCGAATCCGGTTAGAAGATATTGCAAAATCCGAACATAATTCGAAGTAGTCTTTAGAAGTAGAAGAAACTCTTTGAATCTGAACAGACTAAAATAGTGACTTTGAGCCTTAGTAAAGTCTTGCTGATGTGTCACATAAGCCTTCTCCAAATTGAGTCTTCGGAGGTGACCTGTCCTTCCATCTCGAATAATAAGATTCAACTCACTCAAAAGCAAATATATGATGGCTTCGTCTTGAGTTTGAACATTAGGTTTGGAAAAATATAAACTTTTTATTCACGTGGTTATACCTACAATAAAATATTTCAAAGTATTAACCATATTCTTTGTAAAGAAGGATAGTTTTGTCGAATCAAAATATTTAGAAAAAGATTTTCTTAACCGAAATTTAATGAAGGTGTCGATGATGGCCCTTTTAGGTTTGCCTGAGCCTAGTGACTTCTCTGCAATTTTGTATATGAATGATATTTAGGGATCCTATGTAACATTTTACAATTGTGGAAGGGATCTTTGGTGTTCTTATATCTTCATCAATTTCATATCAAATGCGTCACGATGTATTATTTTGTCCTAAAATATACAATAGACGGAAAACGGGAAAAGCATAAAAAAAGTTCTAAACCTAGTGTATTGTTGTCAATTCAGTCATAAACCTTTTGCATAGGTAATAATTCAGTTCTAAACCTTTTACATTTTTGTTAATAGCGTCAATCGGGTCAATTTTGATCTAAAACTCGTCGATGTTGACATCACTTGTCCCACGTAGCACGGCCGTGTTGATGTAGATAATTTTGAATATTATTTTAATATTTTAAAATAATTTTAATAAGTTTTTTTTAATGATTGAGAAAAGAAAAGGAAGAAAAAATCAAAATATTTATTAAAAAATTATTAAATATAGTTAAATGTATAAAAACATATCCATGTCGGCTCCAATCATGCAACGTAAGACAACCAACGTCCACGTCGGCTAATTTATGAGCAAAATTGGTTGATTGGCTCAATTGAAAGAAATGCAAAAGGTTTGAGACTCGAATTGACACCAATGCATAAGGTTTAGAACTGAATTGGCACCAATAAAAGGTTTAGAACTGAATTGGCATAAATGCAAAAGGTTTAGGACTGAATTGGCACCGGTAATTAATTAAGACTGAAGTGGAACCAATACAATAGGTTTAGGATTTTTTTTAACACTTTACCCGAGGAAAAACGCTTATTGATATGGACTACCTACATAATTGATGTTTTCATAGTGGATTTTGGCTGGAAAGAATGGAGCGTTCTTCATCATTATCCATAATGTTGGTGTTCCACTAAATCATAGTTCTCAGTGTCACGCTTTTTCATCCTAGTCGTTAACTTTGGTGCTTCTTGTTGACCATTCAAATAATCGTAGAGAATTTTCACGCAACAATGCCTATGTCTATTTAGGCTCCGTTTATTCAGTGAAGAATTAATGATTTGAAAAATATTTTTCTAAAAATGATAGCTTGTATTTGTTAAAACAATTACTCAATGAAAAATATTTTAATATCAACAATAGTTTATTTCTTAATATTTTTGTGCACGGTGATATATTTTTCATCCGTTCATATGTATATACTATACAACCAATATTTTGAGGAAAATATTTTTCAAATCATTCACTTACTTGTGAAATTAATGGAGCCTTAGTCATTGGATAATACTTGCACTGAAGTAACTCTTAAAGATCAAAATAACCATATGTGTAAGCGATACAATCAATATTTTGAGGAAAATATTTTTCAAATCATTCACTTACCGTGAAATGAATGGAGTCTTAGTCATTGGATAATACATGCACTGAAGTGACTCTTAAAGATCAAAATAACTTAGGTGCATATGATCTCAATCCACATGCATCGTTTGATCATATGTATCTGATCTCATCCAATGATGTATATGAATCATATTCATAGAGGGCACTCTCCACACGTTTTTTTGCTAGTTTTTATTTCTTTACAATGATTTTCTATTTCCAATTTGATAGAGCAAAGGTAGTCCACCTTCTTATAGAAGAAAGGTTAGAGAGACTAAGAATTCATGTGTGAGGTGCTAGCCGAATATAAGTATGCATAAAAAAGCAAATAGAGTAGACAAAACGCTTAGTTGGTCCATAATTTATTGGTATAACGTATTGAGAGAAATTGAGTGGAGATAGGAATGTCTCAAACTTAGACTTTTTAACTCCTTTCTGAGACCTCCCATTGTGAGGTAGTGAGCTTATGTTGAATTCCATGCACATGTCTCAATTTTATATTTTTTGTGGCTTCATTCATCTTAGTAGAAGAAGAACACAGCATAATTGGCGAATGCGATGGTGTCTCCATCAAGGAATACTTGTCCCAAATGACGTTTCTTTAGCTTCTGGCATTGGACACAATTCAGTACTTAAAAAGTTATTTATCTTGTCCAACACAATCATTTGACGCTTGGTACAACTTCAACTTTTGCTAACAACATACAGTTTCTGCCATAGGACACACCACCCTAATGACGTATTGTCACTTAAACTTGCTTCTTTTACAGAACCTAAGAACCAGTATGACATATATAAGCTCATAATTTAATTTTTCATCTTCCTTCTTTCCTCACGCGGTTGGATAAGAAGCATTCATGGCAAGACCACAGAGACCAGTTTTAGAGCTCACATCCCTCTGGATCCTCATGTACCCGCCCTCGCCCCATCCGGTGCCCCACGAATTCTTCAACAGCCAATACTTGGTCCCGCCAGAGGTCTTCCCATACCCAACTGCTGCGACCGCGTGGTCGATGTTGGTCCCGCACGAGCCCGTGAAGATGCCATTCGAGTAGAATTGGAACTCGAACCCTCCCCCCTCGATTGCCACCGAGACCGGCTGGTTCGCCACGGCCTGCAAGAGGGCCTTCTCGTTGTTGGCTGGGACATCCTGGTATCCAGTTATCGAGGCTGCATGGTTCGCCATCTTGGCCGAGTTGCAGCTCTGCTCATTTCCCCGGTATGGGTAGTTCTCCTCGCTCGTGAGGCCGCCCTTGCTTATGATAAACTTGAAGGCACTGTCCATGTACCCACCCCCGCAGCCCGAATCCTTTCCGTTAACGTCGCAGTCCACAAGTTCTTGCACCGAGAGTGACACCAACTTCCCCTTCTTGAGCGTGGTAATCCCTTCCATAGCTGCCACGGCCGAGAACGCCCAACAACTTCCTGCACAAAGAGAGAGCACATTTCCTCTGTCAGGCAAACAGAAAATGTTCAAGTTAATGTACAAAATAGAAGACATATGTATCTGGATAGTAAGATAGGCGTCGAATGAATGTAACAGTGAAGTACAGATAGTGTTATGTGGTTTGTCATTGTCACGTTATTTAACACCTTCAGTACAACATCAGAATTTTTCACATATTCGTGGGACAAATTTCAATTTCCACTCACCGCAGCCGCCTTGATCCTTGACAGACGTCACGGCCTTCTTGGTTCGCCAATCCACGGCAGCTGGAATGGCGTTGAAGTTCGCATACCTGAACGGTTTTGCATCCATAGAGGACAGGACCCTGGTGGGCCTGCTCTGGTAGCCGGTGTAGGAAGCGCGAAACTCCTCATTGGTTAGGTCCGAGAACTTGTTCACAGCAAGCTTATACCCGACATCCTTACCATCATTAAAAGCGTTGATGCGCTTAACGTTCTCTTTAAATATCTTGTACCGTTTGGCCTTTTCGGCCGCATCCTTGTAGACGCGCCCATGGTTTGCCATCCACTCCTCATGTCGGTTTAACAAGTGTTCCTCCCCAAGAGGGCGACAAAGCGTTTCGAAACAGAAACCAAAATGACCAAAAGAGCGGCTGATGTGAGGAAGGAGAGCTGATTTTGTTTGGCCATGGTACTGGTTTGGGTACTGTCTAGGACACAATTGGAGTGACTTAGTGAATGTGTCTTTCAATTTGTGCACATCTCCGAACGGGTGTGATGGGTTTTTATAGACAAAATTGTTGCTCAATTGTTGTCACCCTCACTCTCTCTTGATAATGCTTCAGTGGACCTTTTGCTCCTCCTTGTGCCTTGGTAGCTATGCACTTGAAGTGACTCTGGTTCTCATTGATAGGTGGGTGATTAATCAAAATGCTTCCATTAAACATTGTTATATAGTGCAAAAACATATGGTTCTAAGAGGCTTGTAGTTTTTGTGGTGGTCTCAACTCCTAGCCAAAAGCAAATCGACGCTTTATTTCCTTTCGTCAATGATTAGGTACTTGGGCCTATACATATGTATTTGCCTCTACATATGTGTATGTATTGGCGATTTCAACCTTTCTTAAACTATATTGGCGCATCATTATACGTAGATACACAGTTGCATCTATGTTTGTCTTTTGATCATGGATCCATAGTTGTGATTCACGTTCGCATTGTAAAGAACTGATTTTCTTCAGTGAAACAACTAGCTTAGGTCAACATCTGCTAATTTAAATTATCGATCTTAAGAGTGATTCTTTGGCAATAAAATGGTGCCACGTAAATGATAACAAGTAAATTTTTTACCCAAAAAAAAAAGATCATTAGTAAAAAACATAGGCCACGTCGGATTTCGGGTGAGCCACGTCGGCTCAAATCATAGTTGGCACCGAAGTGAGCGTTTGTCAAAATATTCGGTAATTAAGTGATCGTTTTCAAAGTTCGCACTAAAGTGAGCGTCGTACGCAAGTTTTGGCACTTGTAGTGTACTTTAGCCATTCTTTTCAAGTTAAAATGGTTAAAATACTAATTAACTCAGTGTAGCTCGAGCTTAAAAAAAATTGACTTGACTATCACACGAGCCTAGTCGAGGGATTGAATCTTTACCTATTTTTAATTATTACGGGTAAATTAATAAATAGGAACAAAATAATCTTCACTGAATTTTCAATTATAGTGTATTTTCATCATTTGAGCTTGAGTTTCAATTTAATTCGAGTTCCAAGTTTGAACTGTTGACTTATTGAGTCGACCTCAAGCTTAAATTATTTAAATCCAATATTAAATATAAGCATGAAAGGGGCGCATGTACTCCTAATTCGTCCATTCCTCCTCCACCTAGTTAATAATATTTAAAGATAAATGCATTGGGGGTCTTAAAACTTATCATTATAGCGCAATTGAGTCTTAAAATTTTTAATTAGTGCAATCAAGTACTAAAACTTTCAAAAAATATAATCAAGTCCTAAAACTTGTCATGAAAGTGTAATGAAGTTCTAAAATTTTCAAAAAAGTACAATTGAACCAATTTGACAAATTCTAGGACTTGATTGCACCTTTTGAAAGTTTTAGAATTCAATTGTACTTTTTTGACAAGTTTTAAAACTTCCAATGTACTTGTCCCTAATATATAAAAATGATAGGGCTTTTTCCTGACTTTATAGTGTACAACATACATACATATAACTCTTTGGGACATGACCCCGTAGGCCATGCACGAAAAGCGAATGACTAATAGTCTAATAGATGGAATATTTCCCGATCTATATGATGAAACTATCAATAAATCTAAAATTATTCAAATACAAAATGCAAGAAAAATCTAAACGCATCAAAATAACTTTTTTACTTTATTTATTTTTTTATGCAATGAGATTACCTAAATATGTATAAAACAATAACTTAAATGTTGGAATGTAAAAAGAAGAAAGCACCTAAATTCTGTGTGAGAAAAAGATATTAGCAGAACCGATACTCACAAATGAAAGGGAGATTTGTTAAGGTGCAAGTGCGAGGGTACTCGTTGGCCAATAATATCTTAAATTTTCAAATGAAAGGAAGTGGGTGGGATTATTTGTTATCCACTATTAGACTAAAATTCCTCAAACAATCTATTAACTCGAGACTCTTTGGATAAAATTACAAACTAAATGCTGAGGATTAAAGTATTGAATTTTAAGTGATTCAACTAGTAATAGAAAGCTATTTAATAAGCACTTGGAAAATTACCATAGAATGTTGATGTGTTGGTGGTTGCGGTTGAATGCACAACCTCTGTTGCAGGAATCCTTCGCGATGACCAGGGTCGCTGCGAGGGGGCTTCGCCCAAACCATCCTTGCGACAGATCCAAAACAACTTGAGCTAATCACCTGCCGCAAAGCTATACGCATCTGTATTGATCGCTGGCCGTCACTCCAGATCACGATTGAAGCCGATTGTAGCAATACGGTGGCCGCTCTTCGACGTATCTAGGCTCGGCGGCTCCATGGAACTCTCTCCTGCGATGATGCTAAAGCTGCTTTCTGTACCTTGTGGATGTCGACTCCAATCCTTCAGGAGCGTGACTTTCTTGTGCAAATGGTCGACACGAAAATAGCATTCAAATTCATTCTACGTGAGGCTAACTGGGCCGCACATTGGTTGGCTCAAGCCCAGCGGCAGAATTCTCTTCCAACTGACTGGGCATCCGCACCCGCGCCTGTACTAAAGGCCCTGCTTTGTTTAGAGACCTACCCGCAATGTACCTATCTTTGAAGTCATCAATAAAGTGTGCTTCGACCAAAAAAAAAAAAAAAGGTTCATTGGCAAAAGACAGTTCGCACGTGGAAATATAAAATTCTGAGAAAGTGGATGAGTGTTGTCTCCACTTTACAGTATTGCCATAGGTAGGAACGCATTTGCCGTGGTTTATTTATTTATTTGACTGAAATTATTGCTCGACATGACTCATGGAAAATGTTTGAGATGAATTTTACTTTTTTCTGTAAAAACTTATTAATATTTTCTATTTATGAGCTAGAAAGCACCAACACTCTTTGGGGGCCTTCGCGTAGTGTCTACTCTATGACACTCGATATGCAACCGACTCGTGGTCGGCGCTCCAAACATGCTTATCGTCACTCAATTCCAACATCTTGATACGTCATTTCAACACACATGGGGTTAATTTCAAACATTTTCATTATATTCGGGGTCAAAATGTAAATTTAGTAAAAATATATGTACTTAAGTTATATATCCTATCACCCCAAAATCAACATGCCTAGCCAACCAAAAAAAAAAAAACACTTAATGAATCCCTAATAGAAGAAGAAGAAGAAGAAGAGGAAACTCACCTCTAATATTTTTAATATACAACGTGTTTTAACGTGTTGAAATTCTCTATTTTTTGAGAAATAACGTGTTGGCGTGTCGTGTCATATCGAGTCACTTGTCAATATCGGTGCTACTTAGCTTATGAGTCGTTAGAGTCATTTGTTAATTAAGCAATTAAGAAAAGTTTACGGCAATCGATACACTATTTTTCCCAAGTAATATATAATGACATTTGAAAATTCAAATAATTCTAATTATCATGTTCTATAAGTACACCAGAAACACTCCATAACAAAACCCTTATTTGATAAGGAATGCTTAAGACTTGGAACAAGTTTGTTTGACCTTGACCATCACTCAAAATTTTCTGAAGTTTTTTATATAAATTAAAATAATTTTTCGCGTCTTCGCCAGAAAGCTATGAGAATTGTTAATAAATTCAAATAAAAAGTGCTCTTAGAATTGTCCCACCCTGCTAAGAAATGACGTGTACTTCCATATTAGAATCAAGCGAATTAAGTAGGAAAAGGCTTTCTCCACATATATTCATTGAATTTCGCTAAATTATGCCCCGATCTTTCGTGGTAATAGATCTCCCGAGAAAATTACTAATTTTTTTTAAAATTTATTGCACCTTTTTCAATTTAGTTGTAACACTTTTAATTTGGCCAATGAACCTAAACCTTTTGATGATTAGCCAAGGTAGTCCATTCGGCCCATTTTTGTTGAAAATTGCCGACCAGGACGACGATCGTCTTATGTGACTTATACGGCCCTTACGTGAACAAGTTTTATAATTTTTTAATATGTTTTCTTTCATTGTTTTTCCCTTTTCTTTTCACCAGTGGTTGGTCACCGGCTTATCGGCCACGAGGCAATGGCATGTGAGGCCCCCCACTAGATTCGGCAAAGCCGACCCTCACCCCTCACCCATGTAAGGCTCGGTGACGGTCGGTCTGGTCAAAATGGGCCAAATGGACTACACTTGCTAAATAGTCAAAATATACAGGACTAAATTGGCCAAATTGAAAGGTTTAAGACTCGAATTGGCATAAATACAATAGGTTTAGGACTTTCCCGCTAGTTTCCCCTAAATCTCACCTTTGAGTATGAAAATAATTTCGTATTACCACGAAGAAAATAACCATTGCAGCAGATTTGGTGATTAGCCATGAATTATTCCGTTTCGTGGCGAAAGATGTGAAATTGTATTGACTTCTAGCTACGAATTGCAATTTGGCAACCAAACTATGTTCATGGTGAACATTTTGTGTTGGCAAATCTCATATTTAAATCATGACAAATAGGATATAAGATGGAGTAACTGATATATTTTGATTGATCAATAACTTATCCCCTTAAAATTTTGAGCGAAAGTTAGCCAAACCGAATAATGTTGATGACTGATGAGATCAAACATGAGCTGCTCATTGGCGCGACTAGTCAACACTGCCACGGTCAAAAGGTTTCATTGCTTCTAGAAATTCAAGTTTCATCCCTTCTAGAGACTGCCCTTTCGGCTTCATCTTTCCCTTCTTTGTGAAATAAGGTAGTGGGTTGGGTTTGTTTGTAACCAACTTTTTAGGGTGAAATTCCTCAAATAATCTATAAACTGAAGACTCGTTTAATAGAATTGAATATTAAGTGCTGAGAATTTAAGTATTGAATTTCAAGTATGGGTGACCGGTTCTTAGACCGGTCCGATCCCACTAAGGAATTGAGAACCAGTGGATTATTAGTAGGGATTGGCAACACGTAATTTAATTTTAATACATTAGTTAAAATTAAATTTATATTTAAGAAATAAAAAAAATAACATATGAATTATTATGTTTACATTTAATAATTATATAAATAAATAAGAAATAATCGGTTTGATTCCTCCCTTGAATCGTGAACTGGATTGAAAATCGCCAATTCGATTTTACGGAACTAGACCGGAGCCCCAAGGAACATGACCAAATCGTCCGGTTTGGTCCGGTCTAGGTGGTTTCCAATGTTGTCGGTCTGTCTTGCGAACCCCAAATTTTAAGTATTGAAAGTAGAAATTAAAAAAAAGTTGTTAAGTAGGCAATTGAAAATTTATCACCGAATATTATCAATTTTCTCCTGCGATAAATATTGACATATTTTACTAATACAGTTCACAATATTCTAATTACCATCGATTACTTTTTTCTACTACTCTCAAGAAACTATCCTCAACCTGATTTGCTTATAACCGCACATTTTTATATGTAGATGATTATAATTTGGCTCCGTCTCTGTTTCTGCATCTTTCATTGATGTCATCACCGGCTACTCCTCTTTATCGTGTATCGATTTCCTGTCCTTGCCGAATCTCTTCCATCTATGAGGGCCACCTAACGGTCGCCCATTTGTCATGATAGTTCACGGCTGACCTGTCGTCAACACCCCATGAAACCTCATCGATTGATCACAATTCGGGTTATTTTTGGGTGTAAACTTATGTCCCTTTCAAAAGAATTAAAGGGTTATTTTTTATTTAATCTAGCGGTCTGTGAAAATTGACAAAGCTCTTCAATTATGCTGCTTTGATTGGAAGCTCGACCTAGGTCTTTTGTGCAGCTTTTGGTCCCCATCTACTGATTGTTTCTTTCTTTGTTCCGGGCCTATTTCGATTTCCCTTTTCGATTTTAATGCTATCACTGGGCTCAGTCCTCGGGGAGAGAATACACATTCTAGGGACCAATGAATATGAATTGGGTTCACATTCATGAAGGGCACTCTCCACGTTCCTTTCTATGGTTTTGCTAGTTTTTTGCAATTATGTTCGGTTTTCAAGTTGATGAAACGCAACCGAACTGCGTATAGACAAACGACAAGAGTGTAAGAATTCACCCGTGAGGTGTGCGTAAAAAATAAGTTGCGTATGAACCGACATAAAAGAGAGAGAGAGAGAGAAAACATGCTTAATTGGTCCATATCTTATTTGTGGCCCAATACTCAAACGAACCTCCAACTTTAGTATTTGTGACAATTCTATCCAAATTTTTTTTTTTTCTCATAAAAAACCTCCAACTTTGACATTTGTCCCAATTCTACCCCAAACTTTTCCTTTTGTCCCAATTCTACCGGCCTAGTATCACAACAACCCTCAATTTTAGCATATGTCCCAATTATATCCAAAACTCATTTTTTGTCTCATAAAAAAACCTCCAACTATTAATTTTGTCCCAATTCTATCATCGTTAGCCTTTCGTCTATAATCACCATTAGTTAATTTTATGTGGTATTTTCACGTTGTTAATGAATTACACCTCGCTAAATCTAATATGAAAAAACTCATAAACTTCTCTTTCGTAGTTTGTTTCCTCTACATATTGCCGGGAGATATAGAGTCACCAAAGACGGCATGTTTCGTATTCTTTTTGGCACTCAACCCCAAAAAAGGCTAGACATGGAGATATTTGGACTAATGATCTAAAACCTCGTCATCCCTACAACTTACTTTTTCTAATTTTCGAAGATTCAATGATAAATTCGGCAAGAAAACTCGAGTCACGTAAGATTAACTAACGCCGATTATGGACGGAAGACGACGATGGTAGAATTGGGATAAAAGTGAAAATTGAGGATTTTTTATGAGACCAAAATGTTTTGGATATAATTGAGACATATGCTAAAGTTAAGGGGTTTTTTTTTTTGTATTAGACCGGTAGAATTAGGACAAAAGCAAAAGTTGGGGACTGTTTATAAGATATTTTTTTTATATAATTGTCACAAATGCTACGGTTGGAGGTTTTTTTTGGATATTAGGCTTCTTATTTGTTCAAGGTGTTGAGCGAAATTGAGTGGACATAGTATTGTCTCTGACTTTGACTCTGACTCCTCTCTGAGCCCTCCGATTATGAGGTCGCAGACTTACGTTGAATCCTCCATAGACAACATTAAGAAATTTTCTGCACATTATTTTTTTACTTTTTCCCTTCATTCAACTTTTTTTCTTTTGTTTGGTCGGAAACCTTCATTCAACTTAGTAGAAGAAGGACATAGCAAAATTCGTGAATGCGATGAACGATTTAAGGATGAGCTATGATATTCGTCCAATGTTACTGGGAGCTTGCTGATTGATAAAGAAGGATAATTTTGGATATTCTAAGTTTACTTCGTTATCAATCAGATGTTTACCACTTTATTAACCAAAACAGGAATTACTGTAATATGGTCCCGCTAGGGCTGGACCGTAGCCTTTTCAAGCAAAACACATTTATTCGAACGCTTTCTTCATGCAGTTGGGTAAGAAGCTGTCGTGGCAAGACCACAGAGACCAGCCTTGGAGCTCACATCCCTCTGGATTCTCATGTACCCGTTCTCGCCCCATCCGGTGCCCCACGAATTCTTCAGCAGCCAATACTTGGTCCCGCCAGAGGTCTTCCCGTACCCGACCGCCGTGACCGCGTGGTCGATGCTGGTCCCGCACGACCCCGTGAACACACCACTCGAGTAGAATTGGAAATCGAACCCGCCCCCCTCAACTGCCACCGAGACTGGCTGGTTTGCCACGGCCTGCAAGAGGGCCTTCTCGTTGTTGGCTGGCACGTCCTGGTATCCGGTTATCGAGGCCGAGTGGTCGGCTGTCTTGGCTGAGCTGCAGGTCCCGTCATTCCCCCGGTAAGGGTAGTTCGCCTCGGTCGTGAGGCCACCGTTGCTTTTGACGAACTCAAAGGCGGTGTCCATGAACCCGCCCCCGCAGCCTTCAGCGTTAACGTCGCAATCCACCAGTTCTTGCACCGAGAGTGACGCCAACTTCCCCTTCTTGAGCATGGTAATCCCTTCTATAGCCGCCACTGCCGAGAATGCCCAGCAACTCCCTAGACAAGGAGACAGTAAGTTTCCTCTGATAGGTGTAAAATGAATGTAACAGTGATTTACAGATAATTTTTTGTGTTATACATACAATCGTTGCCTGCTTTTTTAACAGCTTGAGTACGACGTGAGAATTTTGACATTTTGGCAAGACTAATTTTGGTTTTCCACTCACCACAGTCGCCTTGATCCTTGACAGATGTCACAGCCTTCTTGGTTCGCCAGTCCAAGGCAGGTGGAATGGCGGTGAAGTTCGCATAATTGAACGGTTTTGCATCCATAGAGGACACGACCCTGGTGGGCCGCCTCTTGTAGCCGGTGCATGAAGCACGGAACTCCTCATTGGTTAGGTCCGTGAACTTGTTCACAGCAAGTTTGTACCCCACATCCTTACCATCATTGAAGGTGTTGATGCGCTGAACGTTCTCTTTAAATATCTCATACCGTTTGGCCTTTTCGGCAGCGTCGTTGTAAACGCGCCCGTGGATTGCCATCCACTCCTCATGTTGCTTTAACAAGTGTTCCTCTCCAAGAGGACGACAAAGCGTTTCTGAAATAGAAACTATAATGACCAAAATAGTGGCTGATGTGAGGAATAAGAGTTGGTTTTGTTTGGCCATAGTACTGGTTTGGGTACTGTCTAGGACACAATTGGAGGGAGAGGGACTTGAACGTGTCTTTCAATTTGTGCCCGAGGAACTCCAAATGGGTGTGATGGCTTTTTATAGACAAAATTGTTGCTCAATTGTTGTCACCCTCACTCTCTCTTGATAATGCTTCAGTGGACCATTTGCTCCTCCTTTGTGCCTTGGCACCTGTTTGTGACTTAGACCCCCATAAATTAAGCTTGCTATTGCACTCTCGTCATGAATAGCACATATGAAGTCGAATTGACTCTGGTCCTCATTGACTGATGGGTGATTAATCAAAATGCTTCCATTAAACATTGTTATGTAGTGCAAAATGTATACGGTTCTGAGAGGCTTGTTGGTTTTGTGGTGGTCTCAACTCCTAGCCAAAAGCAAATCGACGTTTTATTTCCTTTGGTCAATAATTAGGTACTTGGGCCCATAAATATGTATTTGCCTCCATATATGTGTATGTTTTGGCGTTTCGACTTTTCATAACATTGAGAGCACGGAGCAAAAATTTGGCACCTCAACAGGGAGAGTGCCGGGAAGGGAGCTCAAGTCCGAGTCCTATCAATATATTCAGTTTGACCTATTTTCATTTCAAAGTTTAGGCGAGTGAATTATGGGCCAACTTGAATAGAAATATTTATTGCTCCCCAACGCACCAAAGTCTCCAATATGAGATTTTTCAACACAACTTACAAGTGTAACGACGCCTACTACCCCAAAACCGAGTTGGTCACTAGATTCCTTTATTGAGATGTTCACCAAGCACAAGAATAGATTGGGGGCCCCCACCAATTTACCATGGGCTCGATATCAGCGAAGTCCGATACATTTATTGGGGAGATCACCAAAAGGAAACCCAAGTTTGAGTCCATCTAAATATTCGGTTGGATTGACCTTCATTCTAAAGCTTAAGCTAGTGAATTATGGGCGAATTTACAAGTCCAAGCACATCTATATATTAATTGTGCCACACCACACCGGTTTTTTAATGTGGGATTTCTCTTATACAACTAATATGTATATTTCAATAACCTCTCCCTTACGTGTGAGCTCGGTATTAGATCTACTCCCTCTTAAGTCAAGTATTCTTTTGTATCAAGATATCTTAGCTTAAATCTCCACACCACCAAACTTCATCCTTGGTTTCTTTCTCCAAAAAGAAACATGAAGTAGCAATGACGCCTACCGCTCGGAAATTGGGTTGGTCACCAGATTCCTTTCATGAGATATTATTCAAACACGAGAACAAATTAGGGGCCCCTGCAAATCTACCATCAACTTTTATGCCATTTGTTTAGAGCGGGCAGCCGAAGTCCGATAGCTTCACCATGGGATATCGCCAAAAGAGAGCCTAAGTTCGAGTCCATCAACTTATTCAGTTGAACCCACCTTCACTCAAAAGCTAAAGCCGAGAGTTATGGGCCAACTTGGATTTATTAACTACTCCACACCACACAAATTTTTTGATGTGAAACTTCTTTAACATAAGTCACACGTGTATCTCAACAAATGAAAATGTGGATATGTAATTGCATCTATGTTTTTCTTTTGATCATGTGTCAGTATTTGTGATTCACTTTCTTATTGAAAATAACTGGTTTTTCTTCAGTGAAACAACTATATTCGGTGAACATCTGCTAATAAAATATTAAAGATATTACGTGTGTGATTCAGTGGCGATAAAATGGTGCCACGTAAATGGTTTTTCAATGACAACAAGTGGCCAGTGGTGTGCAAAAAGACAACTATACTTCAACGCTGCAGTCATATTCTATGACCAATATCAACTTTAGACGACTATTGGCTGAATTCCCAATTTGCTGACTGAACCATACCAACGTGTTTCTCAGTTTGGGAAGAACTTCTAGATTCCTATGTTTGGCATTAAGGATGTAACTCAGTCAAGCTATTCATGAGCTATTCGAGTTCAACTTGCAGATTACCCAAACTCAGCTTGATTCTTTTTGAGTTCAAGTAGCTCAAATACTAATTAATCGAGTCTAACTCAAGCTCGAAAACAATTGACTTTAATAGCTGACGAACGAAGTCGAATGATCCAATATTTGTGTATTTTAATTTTACGTATTACTAGTTTTCTATCATAGTGTATTTTGATGATTCGAGCTTGAGTTCGAGTTTAATTCGACATTTTGAGAAAGAACTATAATCTAATTGAGTTTGAGTTTA
Source organism: Rhodamnia rubescens (assembly GCA_021437795.1). Classification (NCBI taxonomy): domain Eukaryota; kingdom Viridiplantae; phylum Streptophyta; class Magnoliopsida; order Myrtales; family Myrtaceae; genus Rhodamnia; species Rhodamnia rubescens. The sequence continues at coordinate 470,882 of JAILYA010000122.1, read as the reverse complement.
GGCTTGAGCTTGAAATGAAAGTCATGGTAACCTGACAATATGGATGGTCAGTGCTTTGCATTAAGCGAGGCACTGTGTCAAGCTTGCAATCTCCTTATTCATAGTGGATTTACCTCTATCGCTCTCCCCATGGACGTACGTCAAAATACCAGTGTATGCCCTACTTTTTCTTAATGTTAGGTGATCATGAAATTAGTACATTTGTTACTAGTCAAGACAACACGATCATCCGTGGTACTTGTGAGGGAGCTGAGATCGTCCACAAATATTACTTTAATATCATTTCCTATGGAAAAAAATGAAAGTTTAATCACTTATAATCAAGTGCATCATAAACCTCCAAATTGAGGTACATGTGTTAGGATTAGGCGAGAGAAATCGCGCATGATACATTGTGACTCAGAGTAGTTAAGATATTGTAATTAATTCGTAATGAAATTATCTTAAATTTTTACGTGAAGATTGGGCTGGAGCTCGGACCCTCCTTTGAAAGATCTCCCTTAACAAGGTATTTAGATTTCTGTTGTGAATTCTCAATAAGTGGTATCATAGTTAATGGTTGATTGGATTTGTCAGGCCCAACTTATGTAGATCGGCAACCAATGAATTTCTTAAAGGAATATCGGATACGACTCTTGCATCGTGTCAACAAATAATGTGTTTTTGCTGAGTTTGTTTGGGCCAAAGCGATAAATGGGAAGTTAGGAGGGTGGAATTTTCAGGGAAGTGGGCCTAATATAGGAGGTTCAGAAGTGAATTGGAATTTTTTTTTTAGGCGCAAGTGCGTTGGTGTTACGATAATACAGTTCCCAATCGCCGATATTAGGGGTGTCAAAAGCCCGGGCCAGGCGGGCCGGGCAGGCCTAACTGACCCGGCCCGAAAATTCACTTGATTTTCGGGAATGTTCGAGCCGGGTTTGGTACTCGGGCCGGGTCGGGCCGGCCCGCCGCCCGAGTTTTTTTAACACTCATGTTTTCTTTTTAATTTAATTTATTTTTATTTTTTCTTTTTATATTCTTTCATTTGATGGATTTGTTAATTGATTTTGATTCCAAAAAAATAAAAAAAATAATAAGAAAAAAAGAATTCAGCCATAATCCCGCCCGAATCCGGCCGGGTCAAGCTCGGTCTTGTTCGGTTAGGGCCGGCTCGGGCCGAGACCCGGCCCGTTGACACCCCTAGCCGATATGGTGTAAGACGGAGCAATTAACATACTCTAGCTGGTCTATCGGCTTAAACTTTTAAACGGAGGTTGATCCAACAAGATAATATCGACCAATTCAAACTTGGGTTCTTGATGACGTACATGGCTCCTTGGTGCGTCTGGTCACCCCTCCCACTGTCAAAACGCTTCATTGCTTCTAGAAATTCATGTTTCCTCCCTTCTAGATATTGCCTTTTTAGCACCATATTTTTTCGTGGAAGAAGGTAGTGCGTGGGGCTGATTGTACCCCACTTTAGCGTACAATTCCTTGAATAATGTATTCACTGAAGGTTCATGGGACAAAGTTCAAAATTAAGTATTAAGAATCTAAGCACTAAAGTTTAAGTGCCGATAATTTTAAGTGTTAAAATAAAAAGTTATTCAATAGATAATTGAGAAATTGGTCGCTGAAGGTTATCGATTTTCTTACCATACATGAAATTGTGATTAACATACGTTGATTTTAGTAATCTGACTGGCAATATTTTAATTGCCATAAATTACTTTTTCCTAGATAATAAATTAAGTAATCCCTTCTTACTTATCATCGTCAATTAACATTTAATATCATAGACTGCTGAACTTTTTAATTTTTCGGTACTTAATTATGTAATGGACAGGCCATTACCAATTATAAAGCTTGATGGGCTTCAACTGCAACTGTAGTTGGTCAAAGACATCAGCTCGTAGGAGAGAAGATAAAATTCCGAGCCTCTTGACTACTCCACTTCCGTTGAAATTAAAAGGAGAGAGTGGATGATTGTTGTCTCCACTTTACAGCATCATCATAGTCACATATATTTGTGAGACAACTCTGCTTGTTTCGCGAAAAATAAATGAGTTATTTTTTTTTAAGTGACGGCTTATTTATTAACGAAAAATATTTTAATCATTCACAAAATTTTTTGGACATAAATCATTGTTGATAATAAAAATATTTTTCATTGACTAATTATTTCGAGTGATACAAGACGTTGTTTTTAGGAAAATATCTTTCAAATTATGTTCTTCAAATAACGAAAAAGTGTGTCATGCCTACTGAAATTTTGCTGGACGTGACTCATGAAAATCTCTTTGAAATGAATTTTAGTTTTCTATTTCTATAATTTGAGAATGCACGTTTACTTAATAGATTTAATTAACGCGTCTTCTAAGCCATATGTTATGCAAGCAATTAAGGAAATTCTACGCTGTTTCTTCTTCTTCGTTTTTGTCAGAAAGGAAAAATTACCCTATTCAATGTGCTGTTTTTCTCATGATATATTGAATCATTTTTTGGAAACCGAAATATCTCTCGTTTGCATGTTTTGTGCGAAGACACTCAATAACATGACCCTTATTTAATACGGAATACTTACAGTAAGGACAATTTTGTTTGGCATTAAACATTAAAGATTGATTTGATGGAACATTGTCCAACATGTACGAGAAACCTTCTGCATCAAACAAGGTATATTTGATAGGTCATCTTTTCAATATGAAAATGAACGAGGGTACATTTGTGACAGATCACATCAACCAATTTAACGTGATTACGACTCAGTTGAGTCCGGTGAAAATCAAATTTGATGACAAGGTAAAAGCTTTAATTTTATTATCTTCTCTACCCGAAAGTTGGAGTGCAACTGTGACTATAGTGAGCAATTCATCTAGTAAGAAAAAGTCGAAGCTTCAAGCAATCCGAGATTTGATTCTTAGAGAGGATATTCGCATATCAATGATGGTGGAATCGGAATCATGGTAGATCGAAGAATAGAGGGAGTGGCAAATCAAGACCTCATGGTGAAATAATTTGCTAGAATTGTGAAAAAAAAATGGTCATCCAAGATGAGATTGTAGAGCCCCAAAGAAGAAAATTTAGTATCGAGATTGAAATCAATAGGAAGAGAAATTAGTAAATGCAACTCTTGAAGAGACATTTAATAATGACGCTTTAATTTGGAGCATTGACGGTCGATTGAGTCGTGGATTCTAGACTTAGGTGCATAGTTTCACTCTACTTCGTGTAGAGAATTAATGCAAAATTTTGTTCCTAGAAAGTGAGAAAAGGTTTATCTTGCTAATGCTAAACCTTTGGATATTATGGAAAAGGTTGATGTTTATATAAAAATTACTACTTGAATATCAATTGAATTTGCATGATGTCAAATATGTATCAAGACTTAAGAGAAATTTGATCTCTGTAAGTCAATTAGACATCATAGAGTACAAAATCATTTTCGGGAGCAGCTCTTGGAAAATTGTTAAAGGTGCTTTGGTAGTAGCACAGGGGAACAAAGTTAGGGGCACTATACATGACTTAAAGCGGTAGAGAAACCGAAGCGCTTGTTGAATCCGAATTGGATTCTACATTAAGGCACCGCAGGCTTGGGTACATGAGCGAAAAGGGGATGAAGTTGTTAGCATCTAAGGGAAAATTGCCTGCTTTAAAGTCTATAGAAATTGGTCTATGTGAAGATTGCATTACGGACAAGTAGAAACATGTCAGCTTTTTGAAGATTGAGAGATTAGCAAAGAAAGGAAAATTAGAGTTGGTGTATATAGATGTGTGGGGGCCAACCCCTATACATTCCCTTAGAGGCTCGCATTATTATGTCGCATTATTATGTCACATTATTTTACGACTCCACAAGAAGGTATGGGATATTTTCTGGAAAAAAAAAATCTGAAGTATTTGCTACTTTTAAGAGATGAAAAGCTAAAGTAGATAATGAGACTAGTCTGAAGATTAAATGTCTAAGGTCTAATAATGGTGTTGAATATGACAACAACAAGTTCAAGCAATTTTGATGCGTGTGCGAATGGGCGAATGTTGTTTTGAGTGATGTCGATAGATTAAATGCGAACGTAGGATTGATTATGACCAAAACTAAGGCGTACAGAATATCACCAGCAAAGGATCACGATCGGGATTGATGAAGTTTACCACCAAGGCCTACAAAATATCCCCAACGGAGGATACATGACTTCGAGATAGGAGAAGCTCACCACTAAGGCCTACAAAATATCACCAGGTGAGGATTCGGATGCTTCTTTGGCTCACCATCAATGAGTAATCCAATCTCCAAGGATATAGATGCCACATAGGAGTTATCCACTCTCCAAAGATATTAGCTCACATAGAGGAAAATCTCATACACTCTCAATATTCATGTTGTTCTTACATTTGAGATTTTCCTTGGTGTGAATGAATATCTTTAGAGAGTGGATAACTCATATTCGGCATCTATATTTATGGAGATTGGATTATTCCTTGGTGTGGAGCCAAAGAACCATTTGTATCATCGGCTGGTGATATTCAGCGAGCTTTGGTGGTGAGCTTCTCCTATCCCGAAGTCCTGTATCCTCAACTCGGTGATATTTTTTAGGCCTTGGTGGTGAACTTCGTCAATCCCAATCATGATCCTTGGCTGATTATATTCTATATGCCTTGGTTTAGATCGTAATCTATCCTACATATGCATTTTATCCATCAACATCACTCAAAACAACATTCTCCCATCCCACACACACATCAAATTTGCATCAAAGCTCAAGATTGAACTCATTTTGAGTGTTTCCTTCTGTTTCCCATTTCTTATTCCATCTCATACTTTAGTTTAAAAGAGAAAAATGGTTAGCTGTCGTCATCATGGGCCAAATATCGAGTCTCCTACAGCCCAAGAAAGAAACCTACGAGATGTGGAGCTAAAAGATTTGCAAAAACAAGTACTACAATTGAAGGAGTGCTTATTACGCTTCCAACTTTGATAAATAAAGAGAAACCTCACTTTCCTAGAGAAACAACTAAAGGATGGCAAGAGATTTTCGGCTAAGCCTTCAACTAAAGGTATATATTTCTTCGAAGGTATTTCTTATAACGAAGTTGAAATTTTTTCAGAACAAGAAATAGAAATGGATAAGCCCTCTAAGTTCGATGAAGAGCTCCAAGAATAATCGGATGGTGAAGATGGCTAGTGCTTCCAATGCTATGGTTATGGGCATTTACGTGTGAATTATCTTAACTTTTGGGCTATCACCATTCAAGAATTTTAGAAAATTAATTTGAAACTTCAACAGACTCAACAAGGCCCATATCATGTAGAGTATGAATCCAAGGAGTAAGTCGAGATCATGGAACAAATTGGAGAAGGAAAGAAGCTGGTCATCTAGACGCCGTCAAGCAACTATGTTATTGTGTATGGTGAATCCCTAGATAAATTTGTTGAGGCAAACCCTGAGGTCATAGAAGAAGAGGGAATGAAAAAAACGGTTTAAGACATTACTAGCTACTTTCATTTCGTATGCCTTGGAGCATTCTCTCTCAAAGTATTAACCAATCATCCAAACATGTTGACATATTTTTAGCTTTTTGCTATGCATTGAATATATTTGTTTGTATAAAGCTAATGTACTACCTAGTTCGTTGGAGAGGCTGTCCTGAAAATGAAGCAATCACAAGATTTGAGGACAAATCTTATCAATTTGGGGAGATTAATACGGGAGCATTGGGTCTTGTCAACAAGTCCATGTTGAAGATGTCGAAGTTCAGGAGTTGATTAAACCTTGAGGAGTCCAATTATCTTAAAACACCTTGCAATTTTTTGCCACAAGAGGTGCACGTGGGCTAGCCAAAATTTTCCTGTCCTTGTGGGATCTAATGCACATTTTTGGGCTCAATTTAGGCTTTGATTGATTAATGGATGATTAATTAAAATCCTTTAATATTTAATTGAGCATAAACGAGATGAATTAAATCAGAAAAAATGGGTTCGAGCCCCTTAAAAATTTCTGCACATATCCCCATGCCTTACCCGAATTTTTCATGCCATGCCTAGTCCGATTGCTTGTTTTATTCAAGAAACATATTAGTGTGTGAAGAAATTTTTTTGGTGAAGTTTTTATCCAAGTAACATATATATGTGAAGAGTTTAAATAGGTAAAATGTATTATATATGTTTTCTTAGAATATTAGTTTTTTTAATAATATAGGTCAAAACGGGTCGGGTTGGGTATCGGTCGGTTGCGGGTCGGGTCGGGTGGGGTATGAGTTATTAAATATGGGTCAATATAGGTCGAGATTATATTCGACTCGATCCAAATCCGACCCTACCCACACATTTGACGCTCACGTTGGACATTGAAAAAAGTTCACTGGCCACCTATGTCCATTTGTTACTGTTGTAGTATTCGTTATTCCTCAGGAAGCCCAGCTCAAATCGGTACAATTTTGTCCCATCAAAATACCAGAATAATCACAGCGCCCCACACATTCATATCAGTTCAGATTGAATACTATTGTCTACATTCATATACTGTTGTTAGGTTTCTCTTCGTCAACTGAAGTGGCATCTTTTGGCAAACTATGATGTTTTTGTCTCTTGTAGTTGGCTTAAATTTAAAAATAGTTTTACCCCTTCTAATTTGGAACTTATTCCGGACCATCTCAAGTATATTTATATTGGGATCGCGTAATAGAAGACCATCAACTTATATAGTTGGATTCACCTTAACTTAAAAACTTAAGCCAATAAGTTATGGACGAACAAGTATATATAAACTGTTTCTCCACACCACATCAATTTGACAATGTAAGACTTTTCTAATACAATTTGCACATGCATCTCAACAGTCCTCCATCTATATGTGAACTCAGTGTTAGGTCTGCTCTCTTTTCTTGAATCTCCACTTGTTACCAACAACAAAGACCAAACTATGTAGATTGCTATCGAGACCACGTTACGAGATTTCTTCATTGAGCTATGCACCAAACATTGACATAAATTGAGAGTGGACCATCAATCAATTATCGGTTCAATGCCTTTTGTTGGTACTACGGAACCGAAGCTGATAGGTAGGAAGATCGCCATGGGAGAGCTCAAGTTCAATACCAACAATATATTCAGTTAAATCTACCATCACTAAAAAACTTTAGTAAATGAGTTATGAGCTAATAAAAATATATTGATTGCTTCACACCATGCTAATATTTTGATATAGAGGCTTTTTAAACATAATTTATATGTGCATCTAAACAAATTTAGAGAAGTAACCGCAATGCAAAAGCCATGGAAAGTAGCTGCAAAATTAAAGTTGGACTTAGAGCAATTCATAATTAGAAGTTTGAACCTCCACCTCCGTATCAAGTTACGATCATTATCGTTACTATTATCAATATATTCACTAGTCTAGATCGTTTGATACGTATATGGACCGCTCGGAGGGGAATGAGAAATCTATTTCTTTTTCCCCATAAATCAGAAGCCTCTCCTCAAGAGGAGGATGGGGGAGAGTATTCTTATTTAACATATTTAATAATATAAGGCCACATTGTATAGATTTGGCAACCCAAAGATTTCGAAATATCCCAAAAGTTGCATAAGTTTTTGTCGCAACCTAAAAGAAATTTTTAGGTTAATGGATTATCAAGTTAATTATTCAACTAACCTATATTGACTCTCCCAAGCCCTACCAAATCGTAACTCTGGTTAATTCAAATGATTTAGAATTTAGAGTCGCTATTAACCATTTTTGGTAGGTTGGTTAGAAACCTAAATAAAATAGCGGGAGGACTATTTTATTCATACGAACTATAGATTAAAGATTCAGGGACTTGGTTACATTAACTAATTAAAGCTAATGCCCTTTCGGTACCTTAATTCCATGGAAATCCTAAGTTAGCAACTCAAGCATGATTGAATTTGATATAAGTTCAAATGAGGTTTTTTATGTTTTCACTTTCTTAGATGAATGCAATACATAGCATGCCAAGACTAACCTATGTGCAGAATTTACATGATTAAATTAAACATGTAAGAATGATATCAAATTAATGCAACATTCAAAGCAACATGCAAACAATCATGCAATGAAATTAAATAAACATGCAAAGACTATGTATAACATGCAAAAAATTATGACTCGGCTAAGTGGCATGCAATTTTTGGTTTAAGCAAATCAATCACGCAATGAAACTAACTTAACATGAATACTCTAAACATGGTACTAAGGACATGCAAAGTGACGTGGCAAAATATAACATGCGACATGGACATGCAAAATATATAATATCCAAATATGACCATGCCATAATGTAATATGCATGATTTTCGAAAAAATGAAAAAAATAAATGGGTGATACTCGAAAATATGAATGGCATCAAGAGATAATGCAAGATATGAAATGAACAGATTTTTTTGGATATTTTCTTATATTTTCAGCAATAAAAGATGCATGAGATAAAACATAACTCAAAGATATGCAAGTGATATTTTGAAAATATGGAATGCAAGATATAATACTAAAAAATTTGAGGTGGATATGCAAGATATGCCGAAATAAAATTCGAAAATATGCATGAGGATGTGCCGAATTTTCTTGAGATTTTTTTTTATCTTTTTGGATGCAATTTTTGGCCAAATTAAAAATATCATTGGTTTGATTCTCTTGACTTTACCTTCCTAAAGATTTAATTAGATATAATTTCTAGGAAACTATACCTTACTAAAGTTTTAGGAATTTAAGTTTATTAGAAAATTCAAATCGAGACGGGATATCAAACAAATCGGATAATCCAGGGTAGCAATCGAGCAAATAAAACCTTTCATTTTTTGCAATTTTTGAAAAAAGATATTCCTAAATCTAAAATTAGCTTTTGACGGATAGCGAATCGGATCTAAATAGCAATAGATCGGATTGGCTAACTTTCCCATTCTTTTCTAAATCGGAGGATCGTTCCCAAATGGCAATGGTAGGAATCGTCCGATTTAACATAGACGTTGCCTATTAGGAAAAGCAAATTTCCTAATTTAGATTTAGAGTTTTTAATATTCTGAAATTGTACCTAGAACATGAATCAATTCGATACAAACAATGCTTTGTCCAAAAATTCAATAAAAGTCAGAACATTGGTGATTGAACTTGCAAAGATTGTTCTTTTGATTATCGAAAATTGAAGCTCAATGTTTGTTTTGCAAAAATTTTCATATTTCAATCTTTTGATAGCGAAAACATGTCAATTCAAGAGGAATCATAATATATGCAAACTCATACTCAAACACGACATATTTTGCAACCAAAAGTAAGAAAAATTACCTTGTTTTGCTCAAAAAAACTGCACGCACACGAACTGTGAACTCCACCCAAAAATTGCACCAAACAGCAAATAAGGCTGCATCTCGGTAATGTTTCTATTCCCGAACAACTTTTGGAATGGAAATACTTTTTTCTATTTTTGTTCCCGGTAACGATATTTGAAAATAAAAACGCGTTTGGTAATTACAAAAAAAATTTGTTTCCGGAACAAAAAAGAATAGAAACACTTTTGGTAACTGCATAAAATTTCTGCTTCTAGATAAAAAAAAAGGAAAAAAGAAAAGAAACGCGTTTGGTAGTTGCAAAAAATTATTCCTAATTTTTCATTTAATTAAGGGGACTATATATATTAAAATTAAGATGTCTTTATCTTTTTAACTTACTAAATCAAATTTAATCTCATTTGTTCAATTTACTAAATCAAATTAGACCAATATATGTATAAGTAATTTATGCACGATTTATCAAATTACAATATGGACGAGATCAACTATTAAAAAAAAGAAAGAGAAGATGAATTAGAAGTGGACAACGAGAACATCAAATATGTTTTCTATAGATAGGAAAAATTACAATTATAAGTCACTTGTAAATGTTCCCAAGTATTTAAAAATATGATTAACTTTAAATGGGGACCCCTAGAAAAATATTAATTGCACTTTGAGTGAAACCGGGAATAAAATGAAAAATATTTGTGCATTTAGGTCATTTTAGTCCAATTGTGCAATTTTTCCAGGCATGAGGACTGAAATGGGATGCGGGGTATCAAAGTCTCATGTCATGACTCAAAAGTAAATTTTTTTGGCTAAAATGATTTAAAATGAAATTTTTAGTCAATTTAGAATTATGTTCAATGAAAAGGCATGTGGTCCCAAACTGAATATTTACAAATTTAAGAGGCCAAAATGAAAAGGGAATTAAAATCAAAATATGTCTTATTTTTGCACATTTTTCTGACCACGAATACTATTTTTCCCGATTTTCGGCTATTTTTATAATTAAATCTGAAAAATGTCAAAAATTACGAAAAATATTTTTTGTTCAAAGTTGGTTCCTAAGGCTAGGCCAAAGCTTACAAGGTTGATTTTGTAATTTTATGAATTGGTTTGGTTTTTTTAATTAATTTTCTAAAATAAAATGATTAAAAATCGGAGTGTCAACATTTATTCAAGAACAAAAGAGAAGAGAGTGTGTTCAAAAATAAAATTGTTCCCAATTGTTTCTAAAAAATATTCCAAATGTGTTTTTAAAAAATGTTTCAGGAATACGAAGTAAGTTTTTTTGTATCTTGTTTACGCTCCAAAAGTGTTTCTATTTCCGAAAAGTTCTCCTAGAACACTTTAGGAACACTTTTTTACCATAGGCGTTTCCGTTCCCAAAGTGTTCAAACACTTTGGGAACACAAATATTTTTTCTGGAGTGTTATCTTACGCAGCCTAAACTCCCCTAAAAACCTACAGTATAATTTAGCACTAAACAGTGGTGAATTGAGCTTAATCGCCGCGGAATAGAAGCAGAACAACAGCTAATCAGCACGGCACAGCAGTGGCATCGAGATGGCAACGGTGAAGGCGAAACTCAAGAGGGCAATGGCTCGTGTTGGCTTCGGCGGAGTGTCTCGCATGTCCACACACGGGAAACCACTACCGATTTGTGCCCAAGTCTTCTTCGAAGGCGATAATTGCAGTAGTGGGAGCCTTCTCTGTGGACCCGTTTTTTCCTTGATCAATGTGTTGAGTCTTGTGTGAGTGCCTTCTTCGAGTATTGCTCCGGCACCTACCCCAAACCTTGCGAACTCCCTCTCTATTTTCTCAGTGTTTCGCTCTAAGAACCATCGACAAAATTATTCCAACTTGGCTTTTTTTTTTCAATGAAAAATATAACTCATATCCATGGGCTTGTCTTGTTCTTTTCGGGCTCCATTGAGGCTTTTACCTAAACAATTGGTGAATTAATTAAAGCCTTTTTTGAACTTTAAATGAGCAAAGCGAACTGAATTAAATTTGAAAATAAGTCCAAACCCTCTCAAATTTTCAGCACACCTCACCATGCTTAACCGAATTTCTCATATAAGTTCGGGTCCAATCGCTTGTCAAATTAAGCTAAATTCCTTCGCTATTGATCCGAATGAATGCAAAAAAATGCAATGCATGCATGCTAAAAATAAAGATGAAAAATGATTTAATTATTTTTGCATAGAACTAAATTTAGTTCTACTTTTTATGCATAAATGATTGAAAAAAATTAGTCAAAATTTAGGTATGAACAGTTTTACTCAACTCAACTTAACTTGATTAGTTAAATTTTTACATATTTCAAGTACTAAAAAAGTCATAAACCTATTGCATTGGTGTCAATTCAGTCATAAACCTTTCAATTGTGCCAATTTAGTTCCAAATTTTTTTGCATTTGAGCCAATTGAGTTCATCCGGCCAATTTTGGCTGAAAATACATAATGTAGATGTTGATCATCCTATATGGCATACCGGCGTTGATGTGGATAATTTTTATTAGTTATTTTTTAAAAATGAGTATTTATGATTTTAAATATTATTTTCTTTTTTCTTTTATTTTGGCCCTTGTCGACCACTAAGCGAGGGCCCGCAAACCCTTGTCGATTGTTGACGAGGGTCTGCCTTGCCTAGAGCCGGCGGATCCACAATGGCCTCACCAGCCAAAATTAGTGAAAAATCACAAAATAAAAATATTATTTTTCTTAAAAGGAATTATTTAAAAAGTCCATGTCGGCGCTAGACACACCACATAGAACAGACGGCATTCGCGTCACTAAATTTCGGCAAAAATTGGGCGGATGGACTCAACTTGTTCAAATGCAAACGATTAGTATTAAGCTGGCACAAATTGAAAAGTTTAAGATTGAATTGATATCAATACAATAAGTTATTCCCTCAAGTTATTACGTACTCAAGATAATTTCAAACCGCAACTCTTCGGAAAGCTGAAAACATTGTACATGGTCTCCTCCCAATCTATGGTTGGCTATTCAAGATCGTTAATCGTAATCCTTTTTTCCCCTTAAAAGATTAATTCGACTTCCGGCTATTTACTATTTTATTTTGTACTTCTCACATGTAAAAATTGGCCCATTCGTGAAAAATAAGATGTATGAGAATATAGGTTGGAATGACATGCTTGAAAATTGACCCATGGAAATAACGAAAACCATTCTTAAAATTCTTACATCCAACAACCAAGTGATTGGTTAAGTAGTTAAACGTTTTCCTTGAATATGATAGATTCTATATATGTACATTTATATATATATATATATATATATATATATATATATATATATTGGGCAAAATAGATACTATATTTAAATCACATCAGTTCTCACTTAGAGTAACTCATGCCCCTACTTTATATATGAAGTCTTACCTATTATGCGTGGAAGGGGCGTATTTACTCATAATTAGATGTGTCGGGCGGGTAGGTCGGGTCGAATATGATCCGCACATTTAACCCTTTTTGACTCATTTTCATGTAGTACAAATCTAACGACTTAAACGGACCCAACCCATGTTACATTTATTTATTAATCGACATGTATTAATTAAACACTTCTATATTCAACCAAATCATGGAATATTTATTTCTTATAATTTGTTAAAAAATGATATTGCTAAAATACTTTCGTACAATACAAATTTAATAATTTTTTTAAAATGCTTTTAATTTTTTTTCTAATTTTTTAAATTTTTTCTATAAAAAATAAAAAAATATTTTTCATATTAAAAATGTATCCAATTTTTTTATTTTAATTTTTTTTTTATATTAAAAAATTTTTTTATTGTTTTGGAAATTAATTTTTTATTTTTTCTTTTCCTTTTACTCCTTTGGCGGTGGAAGGCGGCGCGGGTGGTGATCGGTAGTGGAGGACGACAGCGGTGGGCACCAATGGACAACGGTGGATTGCAGTTGTCGGTGGTGATGGACGGTGACATTAACGGTTTTTATAATTTTCAATTTTTGTTTCTTTCTTTTACTTATTGAAAAATAATAAAATCAAAAATCAAAAAATATAAACTGATAAATTGGTTGGGCTGGGCTTATCTAGCTAAATGTAAGTTAACCCATTAATAACCCATTATGTAGTATTATTAATAACTCATTAATAACCCATTATGTAACATTTGACTGACCCATATTTGACCTAAAAGGATTTTCAATCCATATTGACACCTCTACTCGTAATCCATCCATTCCTCCTCAAACTTGTTAATAATATTTATATAGAAAACTTTTTTTCCTCACTTTTTAGGCGTGAGATATCATCGATATGATACATATAAATGTAATGTCTCGCAGTCCTGTAAAGGTAAATCTGAGGGAGTTTAGTGGATTGTGAGGAAGCGTGAATATTCATTTTGTAATGTGGCACTAGCATTGACATTTATGCTTCACACAAACTCTCCCAAGCTTTATCAACTCGCGTTATGATTTCTGATTTTTTTATATATAAATTAAAATTTCCAACTAACCTATTCGCAAGCTGGTTAGGAGTCGTATAAGACATAAGAGGCAAGCTTTGCTTCTGTGAACTAGAGATCTAGGATTCAAAGGACTTGGTTATGCTAGTTTTATCTAACACCTGTTTACGATGCATTTTCTCTTTTAATAAAAGATTATTTGAAGCAATCTTTTTCCGATTAGCATTATTAAGCATGCAATTCTATATTTCCACACATAAGAGCTCAAACAATAAATCAATAAAAGTATATAAAGAAAATGTGAAAAAAAATTCGAGTTTTATTGGAAAAAGTTAATACAAGGCTTTGTTATAATGCCTTGAGACAGGACCTCGTAAGCTATGCATGAAAAGTGAACGAGTAGTAATCTAATAGATGAAATATTTCCTGATAAATATGATGAAACTAGGAATTAATTTAAACTAATCTTAACGTGAAATGCGAGAAAAACCAACGCATCTAAATGACTTTTTTTACTTTATTTATTTATTTATTTATGCAATGAGATTATCAAACTATGAAAAAAAAAAGTCGATAAGCTAATTGTACGAATATAAAAAATAAGAAAACATCTAAATTTCGTGCAAGAAAAAGGTATGAGCGGTACTGATACTCACAAAAGAATGGGAGATTAGTTAAGGTGCAAGTGCGAGGGTACTAATTGGCAAATAATTTATTGCTTTAGATTTTCAAGTGAAGATGAGATCTAAATAGATAATATTGAGGGTTTCAAACTTAAGCTCCCTCTGAATGATCTCTTCGGACGAGTTACATTGCTCCTTGGTGCGCCTGCCGAGCACTGCCGCTACCAGTACGTTTTATTGCTTTTAGAAATTCATGTTTGCTTTCTTCCAGACATTGCCTTTTTGACTTCATTTTTTCCTTCTTTGTGGTAGAAGGTAGTGGGTGGCATTGTTTGTAATCCACTATTAGACTAAAATTCCTCAAACAATCTATTAACTCAAGACTCTTTGGATAAAATTACAAACTGAATACGGAGAATTGAAATATTGAATTTTAAGTACTTCAAGTAGCAATAAAAAGCTATTTAATAAGCACTTGAAAATTTACCATAGAATACTGTCGATTTACTTGCGTAAATGAAACTGTAATAGTTGTTGATAGATTTAAGTAGTATTATTGTCAATATTCTAATTGCCATTGATTACATTTTTCTTCTTAATGAATTAAGTAACACATTTCTTACTCACCGCATTAATGAGTTTTTTTCTATTTTATTGAATCTTAAGTCGATTTTAGTTATTATTATTACTGAATTTTTCAAATTATGACACTTAATTGAGGACATAAGGACACCTCAAGTGTCAATATTTTTTGTTTGGTGCTAACTTTGGGGCGAATACCTTTTTCGGTTCACTTAAGTGCCAAATTGGAGAAAAAATGTGCACTTTAGTGTCAACGGCGAGAATTCGACCAACTAATTATGTGTCATATGTTTTTAATTTTTTAACATTAAGTGGCAATTTTTTTATAATAAAAAAAATCAAGCCATGTGGTGTCCACGCGGGCTATTTTTTAAATAAAAATTAAACATAAAAATAAGCTAAAAAATTAAATAAAAAGTAAAAAATCAAAATGGCTTGTTTGCAGCGCAACTTCTTTTTTTTAGCTTTTTTTTTAGTTTCTAACTTATTTTTCAATTTTTTAGTAGTATGTGGAAGTTTTTTTTATATTATTTTTTATCTTTTTATTGCTTGACTAGGATCCTCCGCGAGCCATGTTGATGTCTTATTTTTGAAATTTTTAATAGTACGTGGAATTTTTTTATTAATTTTTATCTTTTTATTGCTGACTAGGATCCTTCGACGAGCCACGTTGATGTCAAGTAAGATTTCCGACAAAGCTCACCTTAATAAGAACTGAAATAACCGTTTTAAAAAAAAATTGGCAGTTTAGTGAGCCAAAGAAAAAAATATTGGCATCAAAGTGAGTGCTATACAGAATGTTAATAACTGAGGTGTCCTTCTGCCCTTAATTGTGTTATTGAACAGGTTCATTAGTAATTGTGAAGCTTGGTCAAAGACGGTTCTTATGAGAACATAGAAAATTCTGAAACTGGAGAATATTCCACGTTCGTCGATATCAAAAGGAGAAAGTGGATGGGTGTCGTCTCCACTTTGCAGCATCATCATGGGTACGAGCACATCCGCCATCGTTATTTATTCATTTGACTGAAATTATTGCGCGATGCGACGCGAGGAAAACGTTTGAGATGAATTTTAGTTTTCTGTCTTAATAATTATTTTTAAAATGTAAGATTTACTATTTATCAGTCCTCTGAGTCATTTGTTAAGTAAGCACTTAAAGAAAGTTGACAACGTTCGATCTAGTATTTTTCACCACTCTCAGAAATATTTAGACATAAATTAGTATCAATAATGAAAATCCTTTTCATCGACTAATCATTTTAAGAGATACAAAAGATATTTCGAAATCATTCTTTTCCGTGTGAAAAAAAAATGCACCCAAAGTAGGGAAAGGTTCTATCTGCAAATATTCATTGACTTTCGCTAAATTATGCCCCGATATTTCATGGTAACAAATCTCATAGGAAAAGTATCAAAAAATTCCTAAATCTATTACACTTTTACTAATTCAGTTCTAAATATTTTTTTTTTATCGTTTCTTCTTGTTACTTTCGTCCATGGTTGGTTGCCAACTAACACCCACATGTGATGACAAGTGAGAGTGAGTACCGGTCTTGTCACGTAGGACGGCCAAAGTTTACATCAACGATTTCCTACTAAAATTAACTAGATAGACTACATTGGTAAACCGTCAAAAAATATTGGACTAAATTTGTCAAGTTGAAAGGTTTAGAATCCAAAATCAGCACAAACGCAATATATTCAGAACTTTCATAATAGTTTCCCCTAAATCTCACCTTTGACCATGAAAGTAACATTGGTGTTACCACGAAGAAAATAACCGTTGCAGTATATTTGACGATTAGCCATGAATGAATCTATTTTGTGGCGAAAGATATGAACTTGAATTGACTTTTAGTCTCGGACAGTAATTCTGTGGTAAATGATTTGCAATTTGGCAACCAAACTATGTTCGTGGTGAATGTTTCATGTTGGTAATTTTCATTTTAACCACGACAAATATGATTTAAGATGGAGCGATTGACATATTTTATTTGGCTCATAGTTTATTGACTTAAAGTTTTTGAGTGAATGTTTGTCAAAAAGTTTCATTGGTTCTAGAAATCCTAAGTTTCTTCCCTTCTAGACATTGCCCTTTGGGCTTCATCTTTCCCTTGTTTGTGAAAGAAGGTAGTGGGTTGGGTTTGTTTATAACCAAAGAGTGAAATTCCACAAGTAATCTATTAAGTGAAGACTCGTTTGATAAAATTAAAAAGTAAGTTTTGAAGAGTGTAAGTATTGAATTTTAAGTGCTTAAAGCAGAAATAAAAGTTGTTCGCTGGGTAATTGAATATTGATCACAAAATATCATCAATTTTCTCTTGTTATCAGTATCGGTGGATTTTATTAATACAATTGATAACATTCTAATTACTGTTGATTACATTTTTCTATTTTATTAGTTAACACATTTCTTACTCGCCATATTAAATGAGTTTTGTTATTTAATTGAATATTTTAGATCAATATCAGTTATAGTTATCAAATAGGATTTAATATTATTGTGCGCTTAAATTTATATTTTCAACAATTTATCGTTTTAGCAAACATACTCCTTAGGATATATTTGGCAACGATTCGATTCAAGAAATCCATTCTTTTTAGAAATGATTTTTTTCGGTTTCGTTCCCTACCCGAGTTTTAGAGAATCGAACGAGTTTGATAACCTGGATAAACTTTTTGGTCCCGAAACATAAATGCGCTTGGTAAATGGACAAAATTTCAATTTTCAAAAACAATATTTCTTCCCAAATTTTTTTCATTTAAGACAAACAATTACATATTGTTGCTATAAAGTCAACCTATATAGCATCACCAATACAATGAATATAGATCATGCATAATCCATAATTAGTCTATTTATTTTGTGCGGATGTACTCGTCTATTTAATTCATGGAATATTTGTTTCTTATAATTTGCTAAGAAAAATTATATTATTAAAACACTTTCGTGCAAAACAAATCTAGTGAAATTTTTTTAGAAAATAATTTTTTATATTTTTAAAAATATTTTTTTCACTTTAATTTTATTTTCTAATATTTCCTTTTTCTCCGGTGGCCGACGGTGATTGTTGGCGACGTGGCAAACCATGGCGATCACGGGATGGTGGTGGACAGTGGAGGAGGGTGGCGGTGTGCGGCGGTTGGCTCGCAGCAGAGTACGGCGGTGGTGGAGTTGGCTAGTCGAGCGTCGGGAACAGCGAACGAGGAGAGGAGCTGGGCTGATAGAGCATTCTTTTTTTTTAGGTCAAAGGAACAAAGTGAGAGCCTCCCTAAGCATTTTCACTTTATTGGTCATGTTTCTCAAAAGTGATTTTGGATCAAAGAATCAATATTTTTTATTCTAGTTTTTGCTCCAAATCTATTCTCGAGAATAAAATCGAAGAGTTTGAGAATCAAAACAATTTACGTCACTAAAGAGATTTCTCATCATTTTCTATTTCGAGGAATAGATTTAGAGAATCATAATCGTTATCAAATAGACCCTTAATAGTTGTGAAGCATGGTCGGCTTAAACTTCAACTTTACTTGGTCAAAAGAATAATATGAAATTCTGAACCTGGTGAATATTACACTTTCGTCAAAATCGAAAGGAGAGAGCGGATGACTGTTGTCTCCATTTTAGAGCATTATCATAGTCAGGAACACATCCGCTATGGTTATTTGTTCATTTCACTGAAATTATCGCTTGACGTGACTAAGGACTAACGTTTAGAATGAATATTGCTTTTTACAAATAATATACTATTAAAATTTGAGATTCCACTATTACTAAATAGATTCTATTAAGACCAGTAATCAAGCCAATTAAGTAGGAAAAGGTTCTCTTCACAAATATACATTGGATTTCGCTAAACAAGCTGTAACAAGCCAAGATGATAAGATTTGTTAATTCCTTTGTGAGATTGACAAATCATGGGGCTAAATACTGTAAGTTATTAGGTCTAATTGATGGCTAGAAACACCGATAATGTTTGAATAACTCGAATGTGGTTGTAATCTCCGTTGTACCGCTTACTCTATAGCGAAATTCTTTGTTGTTTCTCTTCGTGATTGTAGGTTATCTCGATCGAATCATGTACATCCGATGTTCGATTTATCTTTGTATTTTGTCTATTTTATTGTTTGATCTTTTTTCCATAACAAAGGGGTTGGTTTAGACGGCAACAAAGATCGCATATTTCTTTGTATCTTGGGCTCAAACATTGTTGGGAGTACTTCAAGAGCAAAGTCCTTAAGGTATTACGCCATTTGTGGAATGCGCCCTAAAATTCGCCCAGAGAGTTGAGCTAGTTGAGGTATGCAAGAATTAACCAAGGCAACGCTTTACCTTCAAAATGAATATATATATATATATATATATATATATATATATATATATATGTGTGTGTGTCAATTCAAATTAATGACATGGAGGGAGAACACATGTACGCACGCGCGGACAGACACACGAGATGATGGTACATATCGTATATCAAAATGACAATAGTATCTTGCTTAAAATGAGGCTAATAAATTGCGACCTATCAAAAGCATAACACTGATCACTTGGGAAAGTGGATTAGTCGAAATATACAAAAGTCGGCCCGAATGCCACCTTAGTATTAAAAAGGCATAGTCCAGTGATAAGTTCAGTCGAAGTTTAAAAAGTGCAATTGAGGTTTAAATTATTAAAATTATCCTCCACTTGTAGGCTCGTAGCATGGTTACTTTGCCGTCACATTCTCCAATATCAAAGCCATATTTCTATCTTCAACCCCAAAAAAAAGCCATATTTCTCTCCCCGTAAGACATATACTATTCAAACGTCCATCTCTCTATTTTTTTTTATTTGTTGGAAATAAAATTTTAATTTCACATTAAAAAAAAGGTACAAAAGAAAAATGCAAATTTCACAAAGCAAATAAATCTGAAAAATGAATTAACTTGGTACGCTTGCATAAACTCGCTCATTCTATAAAGATGGATGCATTATAGCGTCAAAGCATAAACTGCAAGAACCTCACATCGTTATCAATGCATATGTCAAAATTTTCCCGTCCAATAACTACGGTTTTGTCAAAAAGCGGGCGCACCCAGGTCGGCGTCCTTAGCACCACAACTTTATAGAGATAACAATAATACCAACACAACGGAACAGAAAAAGCCTTGTAATTCCTAGGTGCTATA
Organism: Rhodamnia rubescens; assembly: GCA_021437795.1. Lineage (NCBI taxonomy): Eukaryota > Viridiplantae > Streptophyta > Magnoliopsida > Myrtales > Myrtaceae > Rhodamnia > Rhodamnia rubescens. The sequence goes on along the minus strand of JAILYA010000122.1, from coordinate 450,775 downwards.
TCTTGACCGGAAAAAAAAAAAACACCCAAATTTAGATCTCATTCTAGATCGAGAGAAAAGAGCTAAAAATGAGATATCAATCGAACACAAATCATTTCAAATGAGCCGACTAACCTTGGAGATTTTCGGAGCTCTCGACTTACTTGAGCAAGCATCCTAAATAGGAGCGAGCAAGTAAATCCGGAGAGTGCAGATCCTTTCGAGTCGCTCACACTTCGATCTTCAAAGCGTACAAAATTGTCCACTTCCGTGGAGAAAGTCGACCGCGTGGTCCACAAAATGAATGAAAGATAAATGGATAGAAACATAGAGAGAGAGGGAGAGACTGAAAGGTCCCTATCTCTCCGGGACTGGGAGGTGGTAGCAGAAAAGAGAGGAGTTACGTACCCAGTCGTGCCATGTCATCAGTACACAAGCCCACTCAGAGTGCGACACCTGTTGCATGCGGCCCACCTGTCAGAAGAGCAGTCTCAGAAAGTCTCCCTCTTCCCTCTCTCACGCGACAGACTGCTTTCCCTCCCTCCCAACTCACGCGACGACGCACCACGAAGTCGGCGGCTAGGCTACGTTTCGAGCCGCCGGTCGTGTAACCCTACAATCAAAGATAGCGAGATCCTCATCATCGTCTCACTAGCCGTTCAAACGAAGCGATTCGGCTACCCTCGTTGCCACGTGCAAGGTCGACCCCAAACATGGCAGCGCGGGCCTCTGACCCTCGCCGCTGATCTGCGCTGGGGTCTCGCCAAAATACGAGGTGAGGATCGCGTCCTGGTCGTTAATCAGCACGAGGACCGCCCTTTATGCGAATCCGCGGTAATGCTCTCTCGCCGTAGGGATGGCGAGGTCTGAAGCCGATCATCGGCAAGTGACAAGGCTAGCGAGGGCCACAACCTCGCCTGCCTCAGCTCGCTGCTCGCAGGGGTTTACTCTCTCTTCTCTCCCTCCCTCCCTGCTTTGTTCTTGCTGAAATTAAGGCGCACACAGTGGCCCTTTCGGGTTCGCCTGAGCCTAGTCACCCATGGCAAACTTGTATGGAAATAATATTCAGGGTCCAATGCTTTTATCCCCAATTTAGTTAGTTCTCTATCAAATGCATTAGGATATTCCATTTTATCCTAAAATTTGCGACAGACAGAAAATACATCTTGATATGGCCTTCGTATATATAATCATATTTACATGACGTATTTTAATTGGAGAGAATGGAACATCCTTCATCATTACACATCATATTGATGTTCTACTAAGGCTCTGTTCATTTTACGAAAAATAAATTATTTTTGGTTGATAGTAATTTTCTATATTTGGCTGAAACTTGAAAATGAACAGGAAAATATTCCCGTAAGATACGGAAAATTAGATTTGATTATATTCATTTTTTTCTTTTTTCTTTTTATTTTTTGTTCTTTTCCCTTCTTCTTGGGCCGGTCGCCACCATGGAGACAGCTAGGCTGCAGTGCGCTCGTGCCTTGCCTGTGGCCGACAACCGACGAGAGGAAGAAAGAAAAGAAAAATAAAAGAAAAGTATTAACAAATGTAAAAAAATTCAAAAAGAAAGAAAGAAAGAAAGAGAAAAATAAAAAAATGATTGGAAATGAAAGGAATGTGGAGGAGTGGAGGGGATAAAGATGAGGGAGAATACTTTTCTACACACATTTACTTTTTGTGAACCGAATGTCGGAAAAGTCAAAAAATATTTTCCCGAAAGTTGTTTTCCGAGAAATGGTCGGAACCTAAATTATGGCTCACTCCATGTTGTTTTTTCTTTCTTTTATACATCTAAGTGTGATGCTTCTTATTGACCCTCCAAATTATCGAAGGTGGTTTTCATAATGAAAACATAAATTTTGCTGTTCTTCTAAACGAATACGATATCGAGATTTTTTGTCAAAGTGCAACTAATTACTAAGATCGCTTTCGGCTCTAGGCCTTTTACTAGTTAGACCTGGTACCTAAATTGAGAACGAAACAAATCAGATGGTTCTATTTCTCAATGTTTCCGACTTGTCTATTTGTTCATTGGGCAATAATACATATGCTGAAATAAGTCTCAGCAACAGAAATAACTTAGGTGCATATGAACTCAACCCAAATGAATCATTTGATCACGTGAATCTGATCTCATCCAACAATATTTGTGTGATGGGTTCGCACTCATAGAGGGCACTCTCCAATTTATTTATTTTTTTTTGGTGCTAGTTTTATGCAATGATTTTCCGTTTTCAATTTGATGAAACAAAGGCAACGTAACTCCTTATATAGGAATGACGAGTGTAAGAACCATTAAGGATGACATTTCTGGTGTTGGACACAATTCAGTACTTAAAATCACGCTGACGAAACTATTCCATTCAATTCACGGGACTATGTTCTTCATCTCGTCCCACACATTTATTCGAACACTTAGAACCAAGTTTGGTTGGCAGACCCTAGAGACGTCTTGTCTCTTACACTCGTCATCTTTAACACAGTCGCTAGACATTATTTCATACATATACAGAGCCTAAGAACCAGTATTACATATATTATTAATCTTCTTCTTTCTTCATGCAGTTGGGTAAGAAGCTTCCATGGCAAGACCACAGAGACCAGCCTTGGAGGTCACATCCTTCTGGATCCTCATGTACCCGTTCTCGCCCCACTTGGTGCCCCACGAATTCTTCAGCAGCCAATACTTGGTCCCACCAGAGGTCTTCCCGTACCCGACCGCCGTGACTGCATGGTCGATGTCGGTCCCACACGAGCCTGTGAACACACCGCTCGAGTAGAACTGGAACTCGAACCCTCCCCCTCGATTGCCACCGAGACCGGCTGGTTTGCCACGGCCTGCAAGAGGGCCTTCTCGTTGTTGACTGGCACGTCCTGGTATCCGGTTATCAAGGCGGAGTGGTCAGCCATCTTGGCTGAGTTGCAGGTCCCGTCATTCCCCTGGTAAGGGTAGTTTGCCTCCGTCGTGAGGCCTCCATTGCTTATGATGAACTTAAAGGCGCTGTCCATGAGCCCGCCCCCACAGCCTTGGTCGATACCGTTAACGTCACAATCCACCAGTTCTTGCACCGAGAGTGACACCAACTTCCCCTTCTTGAGCATGGTAATCCCTTCCATAGCCCCCACTGCCGAGAATGCCCAGCAGCTTCCTGCATTAAGAGATAGTAAGTTTCCTCTGGCAGGCATACAGAAATTATTCAAATTAATCTACAAAATAGCACACATATGTATATGCATAGTATGATAGGTGTGAAATTAATGTAACAGTGAATTACAGGCAATATTGCTATCTGTTATGTATACAATTGTTGCCTTTTTTTTTTTTTTTTACAGCTTGAGTACGACATGAGAATTTTGACATTTTGACAGGACAAATATTGATTTTCCACTCACCACAGCCGCCTTGATCCTTGACAGATGTCACAGCCTTCTTGGTTCGCCAGTCCAAGGCAGGTGGGATGGCGGTGAAGTTCGCATACTTGAACGGTTTTGCATCCATAGAGGACACGACCCCGTTGGGGCTCCTCTTGTAGCCGGTGTAGGAAGCGCGAAACTCCTCGTTGGTTAGGTCCGTGAACTTGTTCGCAGCAAGTTTATACCCCACATCTTTACCATCGTTAAAGGCATTGATGCGCTTAACGTTCTCTTTAAATATCTCGTACCGTTTGGCTTTTTCGGCCGCGTCCTTGTAGACGCGCCCATGGATGGCCATCCACTCCTCATGTTGCTTTAGCAAGTGTTCCTCTCCAAGAGGGCGACAAAACGTTTCCGAAACAGAAACTATAATGACCAAAAGGATGGCTGATGTGAGGACTGAGAGTTGGTTTTGTTTGGCCATAGTACCGGTTTGGGTACTGTCTAGAGCACAATCGGAGGGAGGACTTAGTGAATGTGTCTTTCAATTTGTGCACATCTCTAAATGGGTGTGATGGGTTTTTATAGACAAGATGCTGCTCAATTGTGGTCACTCTCACTTTCTCTTGATAATGCTTCAGTGGACCTTTTTCTTCTCCTTTGTGCCTTGGTAGCTGTTGTGAGTTAGACCCCAAGAAATTGAGCTTGCTATTGCACACTTGTCATGAATAGCACATATGCAGTTGAAGTGACTCTGGTTCATTGACCGATGGGTGATCAAACATTGTTATGTAGTGCCAAAAATACATGGTTCTAAGAGGCTTGCTGGTTTTGTGGTGGTCTCAACTCCTATCCAAGATCAACTTGGCCCTATATGTATTTATGTGCATGTGTGTGTATTGACATTTTCAACCTTTCATAAACTACATTATGTTGGGTTGTGATTCATATTCCCTATCAACAGGATGGCACAAAGGCTCCGCTCTGGCTTGGGTTTGGGCCCATGAATAATTATTGTTATATATAATTTTTTTTTTTTATAATTGAGAGCTGTAACATAAAGATGTGATATGTTAATTATAATAGAATTCTCAACTCGATGTAGCCCTATCTTGAGAGTGAACCGAGATAAGCTTCACATCTCGATTTTTTTTTCTTGCTTTTTACTCTCTATTTTCATTGTGTTCGTGCGCTTAATCCTAACATATTAGCACGTGGTTATATGTTGGGTATGTAGTTGCATCTATGTTTGTCTTTTGATCATGTGTCAGTAGTTGTGATTAACGTTCTTATTGGAAAGAACTGGTTTTCTTCAGTGAAACAACTAGCTTTGGTCAACATCTGCTAAGAAAATATTATTGATCTTAAGTGTGTGATTCATTGGCAATAAATGGTGCCACGTAAATGATCATCAATAACTGACAGTGGCTAGTGGCGGGCAACAAGAAACTATACTTCAACACTGAAATTATATTCTATGACCAATATCAACTTTAGACGACCATTGGATGAGTTCCAATTCTGTTGACTTAACCACCAACGTGTTTTCTGAGTTTGGGAAGAACTTCTAGATTCCTGTGTTTGGAATTAAGGATGTAACTCAGTCAAGTTATTGATCAGCTATTCGAGTTCGACTTGTTGATTACTCAAACTCGGCTTGATTCTTTTTTAGTTCAAGTAGCTCAAATACTGATTAATCGAGTCTAGCTCGAGCTCGAAAATAATTGACTTAAATAGCTAACGAGCCAAGTTGAGTGATTCAATCTTCATGTATTTTAATTATACATATGCACACGCATTAATGAATATTAGAATAAATTTATTACTACTGTCCAATTATAGTATATTTCCATTTTTCGAGCTCAAGTTTGAATTTACGTCGACTTTTGAGGGAGAACTATAATCTAATTGAGTCGAGTTCGAGCTTATTGAAAACTTATGTAAATGGAGTATCAAGTCTCAAGCGTCGGACTGGCTGTTCACTCAACTTGATTACACACATGCACCCTAAATGTAATAAATTAATGACTATTTTGGTAATTTTTACATGAAAAATGTGGTGACCTCATTAAACATTAAAGAAAAGTTGAATGACAACCCATATCGTTACTCCTTTTTATTTTCAGAGTACTTGTTTATATGACGAGGAAACCCTCACTTAAATGGGTTAACTTTGGTCTCGTCAAAGTGCCTCCATAAGTTAAATGAGGATCGAAGATCACTCTTTCGCTTACCACCGGAAGTCACGAATATAAGGAAATACCAAACTTCCAGCTAAGAAACTGAAGTCATGGGGACCTGACGACAACAGCCCTTCTTGTAATTGATGGAAGGTCAGGGCTTGGCATTAAGGGAGGCAGTATTTCAAGCTTGCATTCCCCTCATTCATGGTGGGTTTACCGCTCCCGCTCTTCCCGTGAATGTAGGCGTCAATATTTCAGATCAAACCACCCAAATCCTGTTGTTTCATTGCTTTAATTGTCTTTCATGTCTCTATTTATCCTGTCTTTTTAGGGCCGAGATTGACCCTTCGTGTCACTTTACTATCGTTTCCAAAGAAAAAAATTGAAAGTATAAATTCTCATAATCTAAGTTGATCGTAAACCTATAAATTGAGGTGCATGTGTGAGGATGTTAGGTGAAACAAATTTCTCATCTGATCTATGGTGTAACTTATAACAGGTAACATATTGTAATTGGTTTATAATGATATTATCTTAAGGTTTTTACTGAAGGCCAGGCTCGAGCTTGGGCCCTCCTCGAAGATATCTCTTGGCAAGGTATTCAGATTTTCGTTGTGAATTCTCAATAAGTGGTGTCAAAGTCAATGATTGATTGGATTTATCAGGCTCAACTTATGTAGATCGGTAGTCAGTGAATATCTTAAAGAAGGAACATCGCATATGACTCTTGTATCGAGGTGGCAAATAATGTATTTTTCCCAAGTTCGGCAGGGCCGAAGGGATTAATGGGAAGTTATTGATGGGAGGGCGCAAAAAAGCCCTATACCTCTGCTTGGGGAATCACCAAGAGGGAGCTCGAGTCCGAACCCGTTAATATATCTAGTCAAACCCACATTCACTCAAAAATTTAAACTAATGAGTATTAACTGTTCTATACCACTTCGATTCTCCGATATGGAATTTTTTTAACACAACTCACTCACACGTGCATCCTAACAAGTATTCCCCTTACATGTGAGCTCGGTGTTAGGTCCGCTCCCCCTTAATTTCTGGTATACTTTCGCATCAACTTATCTCAAGTTGAATCTTCATTAAAGCCCAACTTCATGACATGAAGTCTACCTTTGGGCCGGCTTAGTAAGTGCATAGGACACCAGCCATCGGCTTTGATGCCATTTGATGGGAACGCGTAGCGAAAGCCCGACACCTTTGCCCGGGAGATCACTAAGGGGAGTTCAAGTCTAAGCCCGTTAACATATTCAATCAAACCCACCTTCACTCAAAAGTTTAAACTAATAAGTTATGGGCCAACATGGATATATTAACTGCTCTATACCACTTCAATTCCTCGATGTGGGATTTCTTTAACACAACTTATTCACACGTGCACCTAACAATTAGAATAGCAGAGTTTTTTCTTTTGCCAAACTTGACCAGGTGAAGGTGCAAATTCGAGTTAAGATAATATTGTTGTGGAAGGATACCTGGATTCAATGGTTTAGGGGGCCTAATTTAGGAGGTTCACAATTGAAATGCAAATTTTTAAGATGCAAGTATGCGGGTGTTAGGCGAAAAAATTTCCGCATCACTGATATGGTGTAAGATGAAGATGGAGTAGTTAACATACTCTAGTTGACCCATTGGCTTAAATTTTTATATAGGACTTGGGTTCAATTGGATAATGTTAACGAATTCAAATCTGGGCTATCTTGATGGCTCCTTGGTGCGCCTAGCCACCGGTCCTACTGTCGAAACGTTTCCTCCCTTCTAGATATTGCCTTTTTGACTCCATATTGTACTTCATCGTGGAAGAAGGTAGTGGGTGGGGCTCATTATACCGCACTACCAGTGTACAATTCCTCAAATAATCTATTCGCTGAAGGCCCATTGGATAAAGCTGAAAGTTTAGTGCTGAGAATTTAAGCAATGTATCTTAAGTGCCGATTATTTTAACTGTTGGAAGTACAAATAAAAATTTATTTAATAGGTTATTGAAGGAATTGATAACAAAATATTATTAGGGTGGCTCGGTTGGTTAGGATGCACTTGAAATTGTGTGGTTAGGCGCACCGATACTAGGTTCGATTCCCCGACCGAGCACCCGTGATTTAAGTAGGGGACAATCGCGGTGGGTTCTTTGGCTAGTCTCCCTAGATGATTAGTTGAGATGCGCGCAAATTGGTCCGAACACCTCCGTTATATATATATATATATATATTATTGATTTTTTTACTGCACATGAAATTGTAATAATTGCAGGTTTTTTCAGCAATAGCAATATTCTAATTGCCATATTACTTTTTTCTGCTTAATAAATTAAGTAACCCCTTACTTCCCACGACCTTTTATAATTTTCGATACTTAATTATGTTATCGACAGGTCATTAGTTAATTATAAAGCTTGATGGGCTTCAACTGCAACTGTACTTGGTCAAACATCAGTTCCTGCGAGGAAAGATAAATTTCCGAAACTGTTGAATATTCCACTTTCCCATTTTCGTCGAAATTAAAAGGAGAAAGTGGATAAGTGTTGTCTCCACTCTACAACATCATCATAGTCAGTACACATTGAAGATAAATATTAGGATTAATATCACAAAAAATTTCAAATCGATATGCTTATGATAACTTTATTCCAAACTTATTTTTTGACCACGAAAAATTCTAATATAGTACATCTATGATAAATTTACCCCAAACTAATCTTTTGATAAAATAAAATCTCAAAGTGGTACACCGGTAACAAATTTATCCTCCATTTTTTTTTCGTTAAATTTTATCGTCAAATTGATGAGTTAGATGACACATGGCAGTTGACGATAGAGCTATTTTAGGATTTTTACTCTACTTTTGTCATGATGGTATAAGTTTGGAGTTATTCGTGATATTAACCTAATTTAACTGGCCTAACAAAGGGTAAATTTGTCACAACCGATCAATTTGGAGTTTTTTGTGGTAAAAAATTAATTTGATGTAAATTTACCAAAAGTGTATGGATTTGAGATTTTTCGTAGTAAAAAATTAGTTTGGGGCAAATTTATCATAGGTGTACTAATTTGAAATTTTTCGTGATAAAAAAATTAGTTTGGGGAAACGTGTTACAAGTGTACCGGTTTGGATATTTTGGGGTCCATAATTAATTTAATGTAAATTTGTCATAAATGTCCTAATTAGAGGTTTTTCGTGGTGCTAGCCCTAAATATCAATTCATTTGTTGCAATTATTGTTGGACGCGACTCATGAAAATCTGTTCGAAATGATTTTTATTTATTATTTCCATAATTCGATAATTTACTATCACTTAAAAGATTTAATTAACGTGTCTTCTGAGCCATATGTTTTGCAAGCAACTAAGGAAAATTTGCGGTGTGTGTGTGTGTGTGTTTTTTTTTTTGTCATAAAGGAAAAATTACGGTGTGCAATGGCGCGGCTTTCTCGTGTTTTGTATTGTCATCTTTTGAAAACCGAAATATCTCCAATATGCATGTTTAGTGCGCCAATGACACTCAATAACAAGACTCTTGTTTGATAACGAATACTTGGACTGCTGACAATTTTGTCTAAACCTAAAGATAGTTCAAATTTATCTGAAAATTTTCATCATTTCTGTGAGTTAAAACACTTTTTTTCCGTCTTCTCCAGAAAGGTGAAAGATTTTTTTTTTAATGAATTTGATTTAGAAGTGCTTTTAGAATTGTCCCAACTCTGCCAAGAAAAGACGTCATGTTCCAAATTAGAAACTTAGAACTTTGTTTCGCTGAATTTAGTCCGGCGACGAAATATATTTCATCGAAGTTGGTTTCTGGGCACTTAATTAAATGAGAACCGGTCTCATGGTGACTCCAGGACGAGAAATATCCAGGCATACAGGAGAATCAACAACTTCAATTTTGATAGTATTGTACGACACAAATCGTGCCGGAATTTAATCGACGACAATGATTGGAAAGTACAATTGTTACAAACAACCAAACATATATAGACCAAGCCGAATTTAATCAATGACAAAGCTTGACCACATAATGATACTACACCCAGAATTTAATTAAAGACGCAGATCGTACAACGCCGGAATTTAATCAACAATGCAAATCCGAAAGCTACCACTCAAGAAAATAAATTGCAGTATAGGAAAGTAAAGATAAAGATAGTTAAAATTGATTGATTTGTGCAGTGGGCCTTTCGAAGAGTACGATGTGGCTATTTAAAGCCTACAATCAATGGTTATCGACGAAGGTTACAAACCGAGGGTGCCAACGAAGTCACAAAGGGAAGTTACCAATAGACAAAGGTTACAAACGATTATTGATGATTTTTTTCACTCCGCTACCATGACAGTTTCCTCAATTCCACCATCTTGACGGTTACTTTTTTTACAATTGCATCGATATTGTCGACTCCACATTTTTCGATTCATTCAAGTTGCTGATTCATCACATTATCGGTAATTCTATTCATAACTGATTAAATTCTGCTCTCATTGACTAAGTCTATCACATGTCAAAAATAACAACAACAAAAAATCCATCATTTTTTGGTGTAAACAATGGCCCTCTTCTTGCCAAATTTTATCTTAGACAAATTCATCGTAAGGCACATTTTGTATAAAGTCTTCATGTGGTTTTCTATCTCCATCCTAAGTAGTTGTTCATGCTTAAACACTCTGTTGCCCATCGGAATAAATCGGCAAAATTTTGGCCTTCAAAATTTTCTCTAAGATTGAATTTCAATCCACTTAAAGCCAAATTTGTGAATTCTTTCTCGGGGAGTGAAGTAAGGCATCTATTTCTACCCCTCTTGAATCCGACACAAACTAATCGACCGACTCATTATCTTATTAATAGATTCTAGCTGAATCAAAGAATCGGTACTTATAGTTATCATTCTATTAAATTGAGAATGTAATTGTCTTTTCATTTTAGCCCAAGTATGGATGAATTAGGAGGTAATCTCATATACCATTTAAAGGAAACTTTTGGAAGAGACAAACGGAACAACCTAAGTGTCAAGAATTCATTTGTTTATTGTTGACACTCGATTTTTAATCATTTTTATTTCATTTTATTTTTATAAAATTATTTAAAAATAGCTAAAAAATCACAAAATTTGAAAACTCAATTTTGGAAGCCTTGGCCTAGCCTTAGGAACCAATTTTGAACAAAAAAATTTTTTCGTAATTTTTAATATTTTTCGAATTTATTTAATTATAAAATACCCAAAAAAATCAGAAAAATATCATTCGTGGTCAGAAAAATATGAAACAATAGTCAATTTTTTTTTAATTTCATCTTCCCGTTGGCCACCTTAAAATTCAAAAATTAGACTTGGGTCACTATGTTCCTTCACAATTTTAAACTCGAATCGAGCATAAAAATTCTTTTTCAAGTCTCTTAATTTTCAATTTGCACTTTTAATAACCTATGACATTGGTATCTAGAGTCTTGAAGTGAAATTAGGTTACTTTGCCCTCCAATTTGATCAGTTTTGATTAAAAGGGCTTAATTGCACATTTTTCTTTCAATTTGGTCCCCGATTTCACTAAAAATGAAATTAAAATTTTCCTAGGAACACCCATGCAAATCCAACACCACTACCCTATAGTTTGCATCATGATGAACCCATTGGTAGGGGTGTATTGGCTCGATTCGATCGTTTAGGCTTTAAATTATTGAAAAATCATTACAGGGTCAAACTTTGGATTTGGGGTTTTTGCACTAAATCAAATTATTTAATCCCTAAAACACATATTTTAGATGGAAACATGTCCTAGAACCCAATTCCAGCTTTAATTTCATAAACAAAGATCATTTTGGGGCTTAATTCGACGATTTTCTCCAAATCGAGTTGGCCGGGTTGAGCGGATCCGACCTACCGACCCGGTACTATTCATCATCTTCAAGCTCCAGCCCTTTTCCGGGCCAGCCAACTCCCGAGCCAATATCAACCAAATTAGAAATAATTTCGGACGTAATCGGTGACCATAATGTATGGATTTTGTAGCTAACTAAACCTCGGTCTCGTTGAACCCATTTTCGTGACTTGCCATCGCCGGAACGGAGACAACGAAGCCCATCTCTCGCTGCCGTCCGGACCGTCGGACTCGACGCCCATACCAAGTAGAATCCCGGCCGAATCCGGCAATCGTTTTGCAATACCCATGCCACGTATCCCTCCCGACCACATTTATCCGTAATGTTTCTCGTCGCTTTTTGGCATTTTTCTCACACAAATTGGGTACGAAAAGGAGTGAGCTGGCTCGGGTACAAGAGAAAACGACAAAAGTGGCCGTTAGAAGGAGTATTGGGTGGTCAGTCTTGTACGGGGGGGGAGCGTGCGCGTAAAGCTGCGGGGTGTCGTCTATAAGAGGCAAGATACGTCACGTAGCCGAGGGTTCAGCCGAATTTGAGCAAATTCGAGAGAAAAAGAGGCTGCCATGGCTAGCGTTTGAGAGTTTTGGAGCAGGTGACGAATCATTTTTAGAGGAGCATATTGAGCGGGCCGAGAGGTGTTTGAGTAAAAATCACCCCATCTCAACTTCAACAACAGCTTCTCTTTTCAACGAGCCATAAAAATCCGTTTATCATCGCCGAGTTGCCTAAAAGGTAATGCAAACACTCATTGGCGACCAACTCTTTACCGATTTTGAGTATTTTGCCCGGTTTGGTCTCGTTCGATCATCGGGTCAAACGGGGCCAAACCGACCTATTCTATACATGTCTTCCTACTTATTACATCCTACTTGAGTAATAATGTGTTTTGGTTTTGCTTGAAATGACCCGATTCATGTATTTTATGTTGCATGCCATGTATTTGATGATATGCCTGTTGCCATTCGAGTACCTTATTTTGAGCTCCCTTTTTAATGTCTTCCCGTGATTATTTTTGGATATTCTTAAGCTTGTTGCGTTCTATGTGTGTAGCTCTTCATAATGATACCCTTTTATTCTCTAGATAATTCGTGGATGTTGAGATATGAGCTCGATAACATGGCTTGTTGACCAGCCATTTGCCCCGTTTTTAAGCAAAAACAGTCGACCCCCTTACTTTGGGGTCGTTTTTCTCTCTCGTTTTATGAGATTTTTTTGTCATTATTTGATCAATCTCTTCCTCTTGTGTAGCCGTTGATTTTCATATATCATTTGCTCTTTGGTTGCAATCGATGTGCGAGTTACGCTCTTCTAAAGTTGCCTCAATGAACCGTGTTTTTCCGCACCCTAAAATTTCTAAGCGTTGAAGCATCGGTCGCTGCAAACCCCTAACTTTCGGGTTATTCTCTCTCTGGTTCCATATGATTTTGAGGTGATTTTTGTTTTAAATAGGTTATGGTATGTAGATCTTCGCAATGATATATGGCTCAACCGTTATTTCTAAATATGAAGTGAGAAATAAGGGCCCGAATGTCTCCCGTTAGTCGATTCGAGTCCGAAAACAGTTCAAACCCCTAACTTTCTAGGCGTTTTACTCATTTGTCTTACAAGATTTAAGTGTCATTTTTGTTTTAAATTACTCCTCATACGTAGATCTTTGCAATGCTATATGGTTCTTAAGCCGGTTAGGATCGAGTGCAAGAAAATCTATCCCGAACATGCCTCTGTGAACCATCCTCTGCATTGAAAGTTTTTTCTAAGTGTTGAAAGCAAGGTGTGGACTGTCAATTTGGAGTCGTTTCTCTTGGTGATTTCTCGGGCTTTTGAGATGATTCTTTAATCTATTTTACTCTCTGTATGTAGCGCTTCATATCGGTACCTTAGGTTTGGTATAATTATGTCTGTAGATTAAGTTATTTTCTTCCAAAAACACCCCGATCAACTGCAAAGTTAGGGGTTGGTTATTTATCTAAGTGTTGGCTACCAAGTGAGCGTATTCACGATGTCGTTGCAAAGCGCTCGGTCACGTTTTTCCGAAACCGTCAATTATTTTGAAAACCTCTTTCTTCCTAATTTCTTACGATGTGTTCGGTTTCCATCAATTATCTTCAAGGACCGAGATATCTTCCCCAAAAGATGCTCCGTTGGTTGAGCAAAATTTCAAAAAAAATCCCAAAGAAAATATATTTTCTTAAAATGGTGTCGTTAGGGCCGACTCGGAACCCTTATGGTTTGGGTCGATGCCCTCGAGGCGCAGTCGGGTCATCCTGGTCCTTACAATTTTTTTTTAAAAATTAATTAAAAATTCGTTTCATAAAAAAAATCAAAAATCAAAATCAAAAATCAAAAAATTTCAAAAAATACAAAATGGCCACGATCAACTAGCCATGGACTATTTCGGATAATTTAATTCCCAAACCATCAAAAAATGACCATTTCGCCCTCTAGCGAATCGTCCCCAAAAAGTTTCCAAACTACCCCTCACCCTTAATCACTTTCTCTAAACCATTAGAGCTCTACTAGGAAGCCCCCAATTGAATTTGATGCGTTTTGATGTGATTTATGCACTTGATTGGATTTATTGATTGTGATTGATAGGATTAGTCTTCCGATCCGCATGAAACCCCGAATTAAACCTCCCTCACCCGAAATTACGCCTCGCATGAAATTTTAGTTAGGAAAATCACTCACGTTAGGTATCGAAAGGGCGTTGGTAACGATATCAACGTAACCAAGTCCCGAAACTCAAAATCTCCGGTTCCGTAGAACCGATTGACCTCTCCCATTCGTTCGGTGAGGTTTCCGGTCCACCTTCCAAGAAGGACCGGTGGCGACTCCAAGTGCATGTTCACATTGCACATGCCACCACGACCACACCAAGGTCGACCCCGATCGACTTTCATTGTTAAGATACATTCAATCAACTCCCGCCGTGATTTAGTATAGGCCTGGGAGGGCCGCGCCGAGAAAGGCCCAAAGGCCTCCTCATCGATGAGACCGGAGACTCGATCGATAATCCATTAGCCCGCAAAAGAAAAGGAAACGGGTCGCGACATTCCCGACTCTCCACATTGGGCTATAGATTGATCAATATGTTCGACGGTCGATTGGTCATCTTCACTAGTGAAAAACAAGGAGTTGGAAATTTCGAATTTTCTTGGGTAAGATATAGTGTCAATGCAATTAGAATGTGACTTCCTATGTATTGGCTCGACCATTCCAATGTTAGCATCTAATTGTTGTAATACGAGTTCATCCACTTGATCGGGTTACCTCTCTTGCCACTTAGGTTTATGGTAGATAGATCGATAGATCCGACATTCTTGCCCCCTAGGTTCAGGATAATAGGATGTTTAGGCCTTTGTAAAATGCTCATTATTTGTGGGATTACTTGGCCCAAATTATTTTCGCCGTTCAATTGATTAATAATTAGAGGAACAATCCCCGATAGCAAACCGTGATATTTGGATCGCATCAACAGTATCGAGGCCTTTGCAAATTACTTCCGCTAAAAATTATTGTCACTAACAAATATTGTCCAACGGGTTTGGGTCGTACCAATACTTTTAGCCTTCGCAAAAATCCCGGAGGCGTGGGATTAATAGGATTCACCTACATTTGAATTGAATGACTTGAAGTTCTTGATCGTGCATGACCTCATAGAAGACGTTGACAATCATGGGCTCGACCACGTTGATGAGGTATTTCATCATGCGGTTAGTCGCTTCTCTCCGATGTTCGTCAAGAATCTTTTTCATGGTAACCAACATTATAGGACTTATCTCTAACTTCCTTCTTTGCTCATTGATGAGTTCTCATGGAATGTTGACATCTCCACCTTGAGTTTGATTCGCCCGCCTATGCACACGATGATTCGAAACGGTCTATCCTCTCATTGGTAGGTGGTGGCGGCAAATTGTTATTGCCAGCATTTTCAAAATCAAATTTTTCTCGTACACACCATCGTATCTCCTCCACACCGGTCCTATTGAAAGCGCCAAAAAAATGTTTTGCCAAATTTTCTCTTGCGAGGTAATATCTTTTGCTGAAAGTCGTTCTTCCGCTCATAATTAAATGAGAACTGTCCTTGTGGTGACTTTGTGTAAGAAATATTCAAGCAAATAGAAGAATCAACATCTTAAATTTCGATATTAATCAAGCGAATTGAGTAAGGAAATGGTTTTCTCCACAAATAGTCATTGGATTTTGCTAAAGTATGCCCCAATCTTTCATGGTAATAGGTTTCACCTTAGAACAAAAAAATAATTTTCATGATAGAAAATTAGACCTGTTACCTTGAAGAAAATAATAGTCACAATATGTTTAGCGAATTGTCATAAATTATTTATTCCGTTGTTAATATCTAAGTTTTTCACTCCGATGGTCTCTTTTGCATTCCTTGAAAATTTCGTATTGAGTTCACCATTAATATTGGGTTTTGACATTTAAACAAAACGATCCATACTACATATTCTTGCATTCATATTCTTTATTGTATGCTCCTTATTTAGAAATTAGGAACGTAAACATAGACAAGATTATTTTGACCTAGCTTAGTTTGACTCTCATGAACATTTGGACTCTCTCTCTCTCTCTCTCTCTAGAAATTAGGAACGTAAACATAGACAAGATTATTTTGACCTAGCTTAGTTTGATTCTCATGAACATTTGGACTCTCTCTCTCTCTCTCTCTCTCTCTCTCTCTCTCTCTCTCTCTTTGTGTAATAATTGACAAAGTGAATAAACAAGCCTTACTTCCAAGTCGGATAACCCATTCCTCTTATGGTACTCGGATGTGGTGAAATAAGCTATCCAGAGGACTTGTTTCAACTAGATCTCTCCCAGACGAACGTTGATTTGTCTCAATAAAATGTGGATGTTTACTTGAAAGAAGGTGGATGAGGTTGAGAGTGCTTAATTCAATCGCCGCCTGTGGAGATTCCATGGGCTGAAGCTTTGGAAGGAGAGACAAAGGAACGACACACCTTACAGAATACTTCTACCGAGAGATAAATCCAAAATGCTTACCCTCTTTTCCAAAAAACATTGGTCCGGCCTTCTCTTGAGGATGTCAACAATCAGATTGAGCAATGAAAGAGGGAGCAGACGAAGCGCAAAACAAATCCTTTTAATTTGGCCCTCCAAATCAATCGGAGTTAGTCACACCTCCCAAATGTATTGGCGTGTCTACATTGCAATTTCTTTTTGAAAGCCTAATGTATGAGCTTTTCAAACCAACAAAAGGAAATGTTGTTTAAATGCGTTAGCCATTTGAATGATTGTTGCGGGTTATCTTTCGATGAGCACATCGCATAAGAGTTGAGAATCGCAAAGATACATAGTTTTCCTACTCCCTCTTAAATGAAATTTTGAGAGAAGATTGAATTCTCAAAAGAAGGAGATGTTGAGATTTATGGGCCAATATGTAATTGCCTTGGTTCATTGTAATAGATGACTCTATAGAGAGATTTCATCTTTTGTGTAGACCTATCAAATAAGTGAGTCAGGTCTTATCATATAATGTCCGATCCAGTTAACTCCGCTTATTGCAATGGTAATATAGTTACCAATTCCCAACCCAATCCATATTCATAAAACACGTACTTATTTAATCCTAGGAATGAACGATTCCAAGTTGCATATAAGTTTCACTTAAAACCCGAAATTTACCTATTGGAATAGATCCTCATTTTTTGGGACTAAAACCTGCACCGCATACTCCGGAACCTAGAAACTACTCTATCACGGGTTTCAAGGTCGATTATAAAATCTTCCAAGTTTCGCATGTATTCTTAATTGATTGATTGCAGTGAATCATCTTTAACGATCATTATTTGGTGCTGTGAGCTATCGACCACAATTTTTATTTTGACACACGAATAAATGCAAAACAAAAGTGAAAGTCTCGATCATAATTATCAGCACAAATGGAAGCTCGAATAATGCTTCCAGCTAACACATTCATTATCGACGCCATGAAATACCGCAGGATCACGTGAAGACATACAAAAGAAAAAAAACTTGTTATAGGTTACAAGTTCTAGGTTACACCTACCTAGAACCTACTCGTCAAAACAGATTCCCTAAGAATTTGGAACTTTCCTCGCATACTTTGAAATCGGTGTGGATTTCAAATTCTAAATTCTACCCTAGAACCATGCCCCACCAATCCAAGTTCCATATTCCAAATTCTACCCTAAAACCATTATCACCCTGATTTAATCTAATCTAGAAAATTCATATGCAAATTAAGGTGAGAGTGTGGAGTGACCGAGAGCGAGATCGAGTCGGGTGAGAGGAAATGAAAAGAGAGTCATAGAGGTCGGTTGGGTCTAAGTACGTTGTAAACCCATTTACGACTCATATTATGTTTAAACCCATTTGTAACCCATTTATTCAATGTAACTAACTCCTATGACAACTCAACATATCATATATTAGTTAAGAAATGTGTTTGTGACCCATTTGATAGTCTACTTGTGTGTCAATATTTATTATTTTTCATCCTTGGTTTGTCACTACAACCGCAGGTCTCAAATTCACACTTGCTCGCAATCCACATAAATAGCAACTAAGGGTGAGAATAACCAAGAGAACATGCTCGGACCAAGTGAATGAGATGCACGGCATGCTACTGCAGCTCATGAACCATATGAATCTGAGCTGCACACCTATGTTTCCTCCCCGCTTATGTCGGAATGGTGACATGTGAAGACCCTTAGGTACTTGACGAAAAGGTAAAGCCATGTAGCCTTTGACCCAGTTTCCTACTATAATGAAATTATGTCCTATACTAGCGGAGATGGCTGATCATATTAGACAAGAGGAAACAAGGCATCACTAAGCTGGAAGAACAGTTCACCGCATTACAATGGTTTCGCAGACAACCGGGGTCGATCGCACTATGCTACACTCAAATTTAAAACATTCAAGATGATAGGTTTTACAAAATATGATGGATTTACATACTTAAAGGTCCACATCAAGCACTATATGCTGTAGATGGCATGTTACGCAAACTATGTGTTGCTTGTGATCCAATTGTTCCGAGAGTTTTACCGGGTCGGCCCTATAGTGATATATAATGGCTGAGGTCGACAAGACGAAGACGTGAGATAAATTGTTGGAGGCTTTCATGTAGAGGTATAAGTTCAATATGGATGTCACCCCTATATGCGACGGCCTCTCATGCATAGGAAAAAAGAAAGATGGGAGACGGTGCAAGTTGGTAGCTCAAGTTCACCATTCATTGACAGACTAGTAGATATGTGTTACGATGTATATGTGAATTGTGTTAGAGAAGTCTAATATCAAAAAATTAGTGTGACGTGAAGTAATTGATATACCACAGTTGACTCATAACTCATTAGCTTAAGCGTTTAAGTGAAAATTAGTCCAACTTGATATGTTAATGGGCGAGACTTAGGCTCTCTTCTTGAAATCTCCCCGATTGATGGTATCGGGCTTCGCTACACGTTTCCAATAGATATGATGGCTTCGGATGCCCAAAGGCCCCACCTCAAGTATTACACAAAAGAGGGAGTTTGTTAATATGCATGTATGAGTTATGTTAGAAAAGTTTCATATCAAAAAATTGATTTGGTGTAGAGCAGGTTAATACATCTATAGTAGTTGGCCTATAATTTATTGACTTAAGTTTTGAGTGAGGGTGAGTCCAACTAGATGTGTCAATCAACTCATACTTAGGCTCCCTCTTGGCATCTTTTCGGTTGAAGGTATTGGGCTTCGCTTTGCGCTCCTAACAATGTGAACCAATTTTTGAAGACCTTGCCTTGAAAGTTTTACTCTCGCCTGGTTAGGTTTGACAATGATACCTTTTCCAAGTCTGGTGTCTATTGGTGAATGCGTTAAAGACGGGATTTGCAACAAGAAATTGTCTCGAGCAGCCAAAAAAATAGCAAGAAAGTTTTTGGGAAGATGCACCAAGACAAGGAACAAGCCATGCAAGTAAGTGCTACCTTTGCTCAATCTCGTGGAGCATATTACAAGTCTGTCTTAGGATTATAGAAGCAAAATCAGCCCAATAAGTTCACATGACTACCAAGCATCTTTGCTAAAGCTATTGCTGACTTTACAAAAATAATATATGATAGCCAAAGAGTCACCATGCCCACATCCCAAATATTATGCATGGTATGATTCCTCGAAGAGATACGAGAAGCACATGAGTGAAATTGGTCATTTGAATGATTATCGCATCCTCTTGAAGCATAAGATCCAACACAGGATAGATGTCAAATCATTGTTGTTCAAGACAACGGAGGGAGCAGCCATGCCAAATGTGCTACGAAATCCACTACCTTATCATGCTAGCACAAACTAGTGTGGTGAAAGAGAGTGACGTGAAATTTGATTGCCATTTTCTTTTTGTTGGTTCCATTCTCGGATGTTTATCTTTTCTCATGTAAATGCCCATTGGACAATGTTTATGCTTCGGGTGTGGCATTTAGGTTCAACAAATATTTGTAATCATGTAATATGGTCTCGTTTAGTTGAATAAAAATTTGCATTTTCAAAATGTATTTCATATTAAGTGTGGCACAAAACAAGAAATTAAACAAAAAAAAAAATATTCGATTTGAAGACCTACATCCATGAGAAAAACTACAAAAAATTCTATGATAGATCATTTATACAACGAAGATTACAACTATACTCAAATCACTCAAATACTTTCAGTGTTTCTCAACCCCCAAATACACCCATTAGCTCACACTTTGTGTTCAACTCTACAATTTCTTACGAAGTAATCTTTCAATCTCACAAAGAAATTATACAAATCTTACCATAATATTTATTTGGCTTCAACACTCAATTGCTTCAGGGTGCAATTTATAACACGTTACATCTTTCATGCTCTTTATAGTGAAGGCACTTCTTCTTCATAGGCAAGAGCAGGAAACCTATTTTTGAGAAACCCACTCCAATTAGGAAACCATCCTACTTGAATTCAAAAAAATTCCTTTTTGGGCTCAAACTTGAAACATAAGGCAACAATCTCCACATTGGCTCAACATTTGAATCAAGTCGTGGTCATTTCGCTGAACATAGGAACTTAGTTGCTACTCTCTTATAGCCCCACTTGGGCTCAATCGCCACATATATTTTTCAAGTCTAAGTCTCACTTGAACTTGCCCATAATCTGGACCTCATGAAAATACCAACTTCATCTCGTACTTTTAACTACTCCATAAAAATTTTCCAACACAACCTCCTTAACCACAAATAAAACAAAATCACAATTGCATCCATGTTTGTCAATAAATCTAATACGCACCTTGTCGAATTCAGAAATTACAGCAAATATTGGCTCAATAGGCTCCACATCGCTATAAGTATAATTTATGTCAATTCCTGCGCTAGTACCTATTATCATAGTAGTTTCTTGTTGCAACTCCATCTTGAGCTTCACCATCCAAATACGTAGTAGCATTATCATGATCACTCCTACCTAAATTTAATAGAGACTCATCAAATGTCATTTCTCTCACGATAACATGTGAATTTAATTTCAAGCATCACAACCAATAACCCCACTAACATTATGCATAACCTAAGAACATGCACTTTCTTGCCCTCCCATCGAACTTACCATCACTAACTCAAACATAACATTGGTAACCAAATATTCTAAATACATTAAAACAAGTAACGTTAGATGGCCACACTTCTTCGCTAGTCGACATCTAATCATAATCAATGGGGATTTATTCATCGGGTAGCTTGTTATACTAAGCACATCCGCTAGGAATCTCTTAGCCGTACTAGCACTAGATAGTATTTTATGGGCCGCCTCTTGTAATATTCTGCTCATCAACTCCGCAACGTGTTGTGGGGCACTAGCACTGGTGTGGTGTCTTACTATGTCTTTTCGCATGCGAATTCATTTAACTTTTCCGAGCATAACTACATGCTATTGTTAGCCTGTGCTCCGCTTAATCATTTTACCAGTCTCATTTGCTATCTAAACTTTCAACCGTATAATTCCGACAAGGTAGTATTAAATTTGTACCTCAAGACAAAAGCTCAAATCTTCCTCCAATAGTCATTCACCATTGTCAGCATAAATTTGGCACTCTTCCTCAATTGAAATCACGACAGCCTAGGAACATCCAAGTAAATTAACTTTGCAATCTCCAGGGTTTCTCTAATAGTCGTATCGAAATGCGCTTTCCTCTCTTTATCTAATCGCAACACCCGCATGCATTCAGTTCTTCAACAACATAATCACACAATAGATTTATTTCACTAAGAACCTTTAGGTTTCTCTCGCTAATGTGCTCTAAACGCATATGCCGCAATTCGAGACTCTTCAATAGATGCGGCTGTTTGAACAAAAAAAATTAGATGCATCCGACGTCTCCAAGGCGAAATCTGTCATTGTCTTTCCTTTAAGCTCATACATATCACTATGTTTGATTTCTTTCATTATCACTAGTGCACATCCAACAACCTTTAAAATGCCACATTTTAAGGTATACCAACACCTAGTTGAATTTGGGACACTTAAGGAAATCAGGTTTTTTCTTCAATTTTGGAACGTCTCATTCTAGTCAATGTCATCACAATGCCACAATTTGGCCTCTCAAATAGATGCAGGTGATATCTCCATGGTGAAATCTATCATTTTCTCACCTTGAAATTCATACATATCACTATACTCGATTTCTTTCATTATCGCCAAGGTACATCGAACGACCTTCGAAATTTCACATTCCGAGGTATACCGACACCTAGTTGAATCTAGGAGATTCAATGAAATCAAGCTCTTCTTAAATTATGAAACACGCATCACACCATTCAATGTCATCACAATAGTATCATGCATTCTTATTCTCACATTGCCAACACCTATAATATCATACTTAGCATTATTCCTTAATTGCGCTTTACTACTATTTATGCATTAATAATTATAACTCAGCCTCCTATTTAGTGTAGTGTGAAATGAACGACCATAATCCATCATCTATCCTTCAAATGGCGAATCCTTGGTAACAAACAAGACATAATCAACATTATGCGAATTACTATTCGTTGTTGTAGAAATATTATCAACAAACTATCGAGTAGACTCAACTCTAATTCCCTTACCCTTCTCATTTTTCAGTTTAAAGCAATTCCTTTTAAGATGCATTATTTTGCCATAACTTCAATGGACAGAGCCCTAGATTGACTTCGTCTATCTAAGTTTATACTACTTCGGCTAACATAGGGACTAGTTCTTCATCTATTTTCATCTACTAAAGCAAGTAAACACAAGTTCATCGAATTATTTCCTATAGATGCCCTCACTCGAATCAAATCTTGAACCCCATCAAATGCCAAGCAAGTTGATCTAGAGAAATTACTAATAAAAATAATATTAGTCACTTCAATTCGTGCAAGCCTAATCGTATTATCGATTATTGTCGAAACAAGCATTGGAACAATAAAATAAACATAACAAGCAAACAAATCTATACCAGATTTAGGTGGTTCGGTTAGGATGACCAATATCCAGTGGGAAAGCAGCAAAAAATCTCACCATTGATCAAGTGATAAATGAAGATTACAAACACACTCTAATAAATTGTTTAAAATAAACTAATGCATAGAAAGAAAGTGGATATGCTAATGTGACCCGCTCTACATAAATATGCAATAGATAAATTATTCTCCTAAAATAAGCTAATAATAAATAAGAAAAATTTAGCGTGATGTAATCTAGAATAAAATGCAATCCTAAGAGAGCAAATCTATGTGTATCAAGAAAATATGCAAACAAATCTAAATTTCCCTAAATGCACCCTGAGAAATGTTTTTTATTTCTTTAATGAAGATGTAACCTAGAATGCGTGATCTGAGTATTTATATTTTTCATTTTATCACATTTGATTTGTGAAAGTATATGTGCAAATATGTCAATTAAATAATAATGCAAAGGAAATGTCCTAAATGTGCACTAAAACAATTAGTCATGGGATTTTTAATTATTCTAACATGTCAATAGTAATTATGCGAATAAAATGTGAAATCCTATCATAATATGTAAAGATATACAAAATACATTTACACATGGATACACTTAGATATGACGATATGAATTTTTCTAGATATCTAAATATTCCCGATGCAATGCGCATGATGTCGATCTTTCTAAAAAATTTAATTCTATTTGTTGAAATGTCCCATGTTGCTTAACAATGGGGTTCATATGTTCTTATTATACATGAGATATTCCTTCACCTTTGGTTTAAATTTTTAGGTTAGACATTTTAACATGGTATCAAAGTCAATTCTTGCTTATTTCATGTGTGCACCCCACCGTTAAAAGAGTAATTCCAGCCTATCAAAAGGGTAATAATGATTTTGCAAATAATAATACTCTAAACAATTTTTATTGCAATTAGATCACTTAACATTCTCTTCAATTACCAAAGGCACTAAACTTTCATTTGTCTTGGTGAAAATCTTATTTTGATTGAAATCCGATTAATGACATGACATGACATTGAAGTCAAGTCCCGCGTGAAACTTATCCCTTCTTTTGCTACAAATAAAATACAAATCCCGTGATTTGTGGACTTTTTGTGAAACGTTATTATTAATTTTTTAGTTGCTTGAGGAATAGGATGATTATGGGGGAAAAACGAAAAGAATATAGGGATTCGCATGTTAAAGAAATAAAAGTACTAGGTATCTCCAAACTATTGCAAAAACATTTTTATTTCATCCGGTGAATTTTCTTTTTGTGCAATTGGGTCCCAAAATTGTGTAATTTCTAGTTCGTATCGATCCTCCCATTATGGTGGGAAAAAAAAATCAATCCGACCGTTCAGTAGGCATGGCCACAGAACATCTAGCGACGGATATATCGCAGCACATCCAGCGAAGGACATATGTAGATGGGCCAAGAGGGGCCACGGTCCCCCAACTTGCAGCCCATACGTCACCGTATTATCAAATTATCAAATACGAGAAGCCATATTTTTTTCTCTTCGGCCCAAAAGGGAAGCCGTAGTTTTCTCTCCAAATCAACAACCTAGCTACAGGACAGCAACATTTGGGATCTCTCTCTATCCCAGCTAATTAGCATCCATTAGTATAAGTTCAATGTTGATAGTTCAGCCACCCTCAGCGGCATCTGGGTTGGTCCCAGCCGCAGCGTCTGTCTAGGCCTCTCTCGCAGCCCCCACAAAACAGAGATAGCAAGATCCTCATCATCGTCTGAGCAGTCGTTGAGATGAAGCGAGGCCACCGTGCACGGCCCGCCCCAGACGCAGCGGCATGGGCCTCTGACTCTCCGCCGCTGATCTGCGTTAGGGCCTTGCCTAGATACGAGGCAAAGGCCATGGCCTCGCCTGCCTTGGCTTGCTGCCTGCAGAGGTTAACTCTCTCTCTCTCTCTCTTTGCTCTTGCTGAAATGAAGGCCCCGATAGCTCCAGGTTCGCGGGAGCCTAGTGACTGATGTCGGATCCTCTCCAATGCCTGGACAACGCTTTCTCTGCCTCCCTCCCGCAGCCGCCGCCAACGGTCCCCTTCTTCCTTTGTTCTTTTCTTTCTTCTCTATTTGCTTCTGCATCTTCTCTTCAGATTTCACATTAGTAAAACTTCAAAAATCATTACCAATCTTAAACATTTTACAATAATTAAGGGATTTTCAATTCTTTTATCCCCCAATTTCCAGTAGTTTGTTTACCGCATCCGTATCAAATGCACTAGGATGTTTTATTTTGTTCTAAAATGTACAACAGAGGGAAAACATATCTTGATGTGGACCTTGCAACAATGGCTATGTCCATTTAGTCGTTGGGTAATATCTGCACCGAAGCAACTCTTAGCGACGAAAAATGAACGAACAAAATTATTCATATTATCCACAAAAATAGTTAGGTATAAATTATTATTGTCAATTATGAGAACATTTTCTGTCGACTAATTTTCCTAAACGATATATTTAATTCAATATCAAAATATTTTTTTTTTCAAAAATTTAGTGTTTTTCGTGAACAAATACACCCTAAGTGAAACTGAGTGGAGATAGGAATATCTCTTGACTTACTACAATTCCTTTTTAGAGACCTCCCATGATGAGGCAGTAGAGTTATGTCAAATCCCTATAGACAATAGTAAGAAGATCTCTGCAATTTTCTTTCATTGAACTTAGAAGAAGAAGGACATTACATGATTGGTAAATTTGATGAATGACTTAAGGATGACTTATGATATCGTCCAATTTTACTATAGTGTGCGGATTTTCATTGAAAGGATTATTGGAAGCCTCTAAACTCACTCCACTATAATATGGTCCCACTCGTGGTGGTCTGAAGTCTATCAAGCAAAACATATCACAGGAGGACATATCGTTTTCCATCAGTTTTCCCCTGCAAAGGTGTTTCCAACTGAGAGATGATTGGCTGACGTAATACATTATCTCAAATGACGTTTCTTCAGCTTCATGGCATGTTTGGACACAATTCAAGACTTAAAATCACGCTGACTAAACTATTCCATTCATTATACTGTATAGTACAATCATTTGAATACTTAGTACCAAATTTAATTGGCGGGCCCTTAATTTTGCTAACAGTATAACAGTTTTTTCATGTAGGACACACCATCCCCTAGTGACGTATTATCACTTACACTTGCTTCTTTTACAGGGACGCTAAGCCATCACTTCATATTTTTGAGAGAGGCTAAGAACCAGTACGACGTATGTAAGCTAGTATCATGCAGTTGGGTAAGAAGCTTCCATGGCAAGACCACAGAGACCGGTCTTAGAGCTCACGTCCCTCTGGATCCTCATGTACCCGCTCTCGCCCCACCCGGTGCCCCACGAATTCTTCAGCAGCCAATACTTGGTCCCGCCGGAGGACGTGCCGTACCCGACTGCTGTGACGGCATGGTCGAGGCTAGTCCCGCACGAGCCCGTGAACACCCCGCCTGAGTAGAATTGGAAAGAGAACCCGCTCCCCTCGATCGCCACCGAGACCGGCTGGTTCGCCACGGCCTGCAAGAGGGCCTTCTCGTTGTTGGCCGGCACGTCCTGGTATCCAGTGATCGAGGCCGCGATGTTCGCTGTCTTGGCCATGCTGCAGGTCCCTTCAACCCCCGGTAAGGGTAGTTCGCCTCGCTCGTGAGGCCGCCCTTCCTTCTGATGAACTGGAAGGCGCTGTCCATGAGGCCGCCCTCGCAGCCTTGGTCGATACCATTGACGTCGCAGTCCACGAGTTCTTGCTCCGAGAGTGACACCAATTTCCCCTTCTTGAGCATGGTAATCCCTTCTATAGCCGCCACGGCCGAGAACGCCCAACAACATCCTGCAGAAGTAGAAAGTAAGTTTCCTCCGGCAGGCACCCAGAAGATGTTCAAATTATTGTGCAAAATTGAAGACATATGAATATGTATAGCAAGAAAGGTGGAAAATGAATGTAACAGTGAAATAGAGATAATATTATAGTGTACCGTTGCGCTCTTTTTTCCTCTCTCAGCTCGAGTACGACATGATAATTTTGACATGACAAATTTCGAATTTTGCACTCACCACACTGGCTTTGATCCTTGACAGATGTTACAGCCTTCTTGGTCCGCCAGTCCAAGACGGCCGGAGCGGCGGTGAAGTCCTCGTACTTGAAAGGTTTCACATCCGCAGACAGGACACTGGTGGACCTCCTCTTGTAGCCGGTGTAGGAAGCGCGGAACTCCTCGTTGGTTAGGTCCGCGAACTTGTTCACAGCCAATTTATACCCCACGTCCTTATCGTTGTTAAAGGCGTTGATGCGATTAACGTTCTGTTTGAATATCTCGTACCGTTTCGCCTTTTCGTCGGAGTCCTTGTAGACGCGCCCGTGGACCGACATCCACTCCTCATGTTCCTTTAACAAGTGTTCCTCTCCGAGACGGCGACAAAGCGTTTCCGAAACATAGACTATGATGACCAAAAGAGCGGCTATGAGGAATGAGAGTTGGCTTTGTTTGGCCATAGTACTGGTTTGGGTTCTCTCTAGGACACAATTGGAGTGACTTAGTGAATGTGTCTTTCAATTTGTGCACATCTCCAAATGGGTGTGATGGGTTTTTATAGACAAAATTGTTGCTCAATTGTCGTCATTCTCAACTCTTTTGATAATGCCTCAGTGGACCTTGTGCTGCCCCTGCGTGCCTTGAAAGATGTTCTGACTTAGACCCTGCAAGTTGGAATTAAGCTTGCTATTGCACGCTCATCGTGAATAGCACATATGCAATTGCTCATTGACTGATGGGTGAGTAATCAAATTATCCCATTCAACATTGTCATGTAGTGCAAAAATATATGGTGCTAAGAGGCTTGTTGGTTTTGTGGTGGTCTCAACTCCTACCCAAAGGGAATCCACCGGTCCTTTCGCCCCGTCAATGGTAAGGTACTTGGGTCGATACATGTCGGGATTAGACGCACGAACACAACGAAATAGAGAAAAAAAATATGAAAAAGAGAAATCGAATCACAATGTTTATCTCGATTCACTCATAAATTAGGGCTATATCCATCATAGGTTTCGACTATAATTAGCACCTCCCACTTCTCTCGTAACCACACTCAATTACAAGAGAAAGAGATCACATAGTCACGAGCCCAAACGCAAACTATCAATAAAATACGGGCTCAAACAATAAAAACTATTTGGCGTCCCAAGTGCACTACCCCTTATAACTCCTACCAAAACAAGTATGAACCACACCCCAACAATACGTACGTATTTGCCTTCATACAAGTGTATGTATTGCTGCTTTCGGCTTTTCATAAACTATAATAACTTGTCGCTGTACGTAGATATACATTTGCATCTATGTTTGTCTTCCGTTCATGTGTATGTTGTTGGGAGACATGCTCCTATTGGAAAGAATTGGTTTTCTTCGGTCAAACAACTATCTCAGGTCAACATCTGCTAATAAATTTATTATTGATCTTAAGGGTGTGGTTAACTTGAGCATAAAATGGCGCCACGTAAATAATGATACATAACTGTGTGGCTGGTGGTGTGCAACACGGAAGCTATACTTGAACCCGGAAATCATATTCTATGACCAACATCAACTTTAGACGGCACGGGGCTGAGTTCCAATTCTGCCTTAAGGATTTTCTTAGTTTGGGAAGAAGTTGTACACACTTCCTCGTGAGCTACTATGTTCAAATGGCTCAAATAATAATTAGTCTAGCTCAAGCACGAAAATGCTTGACTTGCATAGCTCACAAGCCTAATCGGGTGATTGAATATTTTTGTATTCTAATTATATCTACGCATTTACGACAATGAAAGAATCGAATGTGATTATTAACTACTTTAATTTTAGCATATTTCCCTGGTTCGAGCTTGAGTTCGAGTTCAATTCGAGTTTTGAGTTAGAATTGTTGGCTACTTGGGTCAACTTATTTAAATCAAGCGTCAAGTCTAGGCCATCCAGTTGAGTCAAGCTCGAGTGTTGCACTGTTGGTGACTCAACTCGATTACATATGTGATATCTTTAAAAAAAAATTAACGAAAAGGTCAAAAATCTATTATAGTTGTATTTATTCAATTTTAAATCTTTTAATTAGGTCAATTTAGTTATAAACATTTTGACGATTTACCAATATAATCCATCTAGCAAATATTGGCTAAAAATTACTGATGTGGATGCCAACTATCGTATGTGGTAAAACTATCATAACCGGCACCGATGTCGATAATTTTTATTATTTTTAATAATTCTTTTGAATTTTTTTCCTTCATTTCTTTTTTATCACTTTTCTTTCATATTTTTCTCTTATTTGCCGCTACTTATCTCAAGGGAGGACGTTGCGGCCGCAACCAAATCTAGAGAGGGCTCGCATACTCTCACTCACTGGCCACGAAATCCCCTCCCAGTGTTGGCGAGGGTCAACTAGCAATCCTTATCGGCCTCATTTAAAAATATAAAATAAAAAATGGAAATAAAAAATAAAAATGGAAAAAAGTTGAAATTCAGAAAAAAAAAATTAAAAATTTGTAAAAATTATCCATATTAGAGCCGCATCGGTGATTTCCGGTGAAAATTGGCCGGATGACTACATTAATAAATTGTCAAAACGTTTAAGATTAAATTGGTCAAATTAAAATGTTTGTAATTGAATTGGCACATGTGCAATAGGTTTAGAATTTTTTTGTTAACTATCCCGATATCTTTCTCTTATTAGTTAGCCAAAAAGGAAGGAAAAATAGATATGTTGACTAGGGAAAACAACAAGGCAGTATGCATTAATATTTTGGCCCAATAAATGCTAACGTGGCAGCCTACGTTAAAAATGCAAGTGACGTGTCGATATATTAAATGGAACCAATGTTAAGTGGGTCTTTGAAAGTTCATGGATTAAATTGAACAAAAATGTTCAATGACTATTGAAAATTGAAACAAAGTTCAATAATCACCCGTGTCATTACTACTTTTTTAATCCTTGCAGTATTTTAACGAGGACAAAGACCAACTTAAATTGGGAAACGTTGGTCTTGTCAAAATACACCAATAATCTCAACGGCCTAGTGAGAAGAAATTCGTGTCGGTTGAAATTGGATACCGGTTTCTTCATTCATAGATCGTTGTTACATTTCGTGTTGGCGTGAGCCGAATCCCCTAATTTGTAGGGAATTTCATTTTTTCTATTGATTTGTAGAGGATTTTATTTTTCTAATTTGTAAAGGCTTGACTTGTAAAAGAAGTCTATCTCATTGTATATATATGGGTCTGCACATATTTGATGAAATAAGAACAAAAGAAGGGGAAAAAAAGAAGAAGAGAGGGGGGGCAAGTGTTTGACCGAAGACATAGGCATATTGCCAAACTTCGTTAAATTGTATGTTCTTTATATTCTTTATTTGCTTTTCAACTAAAGTAGTAACTTTTGGTGAATGGTGAATTATTATCTCCTGTAGTTTGGTTAAAGGTAAGAATAGTTTCACACCTTTTTTATCTAAACTTCTCCGGAAGGGTCTCCAATATTATATCCAAAACAATGCAAGTTAAGTCGGATTTTGAGGATTCGACCAAAAAAAAAGTCGGATTTTGAGGGTATTTGGTTGGAGAAAAACTTTATAAAAAAGAAAAATTATTTTCGGGAAATCATTTTCTAGGAAAGTGGTTAGTTTTTCTTATGTTTGGTGATATGTGACCGAAAAAGGTTTTTGGTGTTTTTTTCACATTTGAAAAATGATTTCAATCTCATGACTTTTATCTCATGCTAAAAAGGAAGAAATTTGAATTTTAAAATTATTTTTTCACTTTTTAATTTATTTTTCTTTTTCTTTCTCCATCCACCGCGACCGATTGGCGGTAGCCATGGGAGAGCTTGAGCTCGCCCGTTGTTGGTGTACATGAGGTCGTTCGTCGTTGGCGAGCTCGAGCTCGCCTACCCACATCTATGGTCGGGTGCCGACTATCGCTAAGGTCCAACAATCAGTGGAGGAAGAAGAAAAAGAAAAAAAGAAACAAAATATTAAAGAATAAAGAAACATAAAATTATATATTATGAAAATATAGTAAAATATAAAATATTAAAAAATTTGAGATGAGCAGTTTCGAAAAATGTTTTCACATATTTAGATTTAGGAATTTACTTTCCTAATTTTCTTGATAAACTATCCATTGATCGGAAAGTGTTTTCTGTTGACTAAATCATTTTTAGAGAACCAAATGAGTGAAAGTTCGAAAACCAATTTCCCAAAAACACTTTCATTGAAACAAAGGCACGCTTGGTGTAATTCGTAATTGATAGTCGAGGTCATGTAATTGATACACCAGCAAATTGGAGTGGAATGTGAATTCTATTTTTTTCATCTTTTTATCGATAGATTGGATGCCTCTCTTCATGAGGAGGACGTTATATTTTCAATGATCTAAGGGCATTTTATAGAGATCCAGCTATTTAAAGACTCATGAAACATCTCCTAAGCTTCATAAATTAAGCTCAACTCTAGTCGATTAGTCAAAATTTACATTATTCGACTTCTTATGAACTCAGATAATTTCAAAGTGCACAACATTGTAAATGGCATCCTCCCCTTCTGTACAGCATTTCTTACCTAGAGTAATCATGCCCCCAGCTCTACACGTGAAGTCTTACGTATTACCCGTGAAAGGATTATTTTTTTCCCTATATTTAACTCTTTTTTTGTCTTAAACTTTTCTCTCTCTTACTTTTGCTCTACCTCTTTGCAGAGCGCGGGAATCTAATCATGCACTTACGACTCTAGCATCCCCACCTCCCAAATCCCTTTACCAGTAAGGCCGTGTTGTCTGCATGCCTATTGGCGTGAAAGGTGTTTACTCACCCTTAAGGCGTCCATTCTCCTCAACCTAGCTGATAACATATATAAAATGGAAGTTACTCTCTCTCTCTCTCTCTCTCTCTCTCTCTCTCTCTATTGATGATCTATGTTGGCGTGATTGTGCTATGTGAGGGAGAAGTGTTCTTCAAATTAAGGGTAAATAAGGCCGTTTTTACAGCGTACTTTAATTAATTGAGTAGATCTCGAGTTTTGGTCAATATTGGGTGAGGATAAATCGGGTAGAATCAAATCTTGGCATTAAGAGAGACATAGTTTCAAACTTGAAATCTCCTTATTCATAGTTCATTTATCACTCCCGCCCTCTCCGAGGTATGTCCCAAGTAGGACCGAACCAGGTAAATCCTAGCGTGTTTTTCTTTTAATCTCGCATTCCGGTGGATTGCATGATCTTATTGTGCAACAACACATACTCTGCTTTCCCTTAATGTTACATGATCATCCACGATATATTTTTGGGGGTCTAGGATCGTCCATCAGTGTTACTTTACTATCATCTCCGGCGAAAAAAAATTGCAAGTCCAACTTCTCATAACCTAAGTGCATCATAAATCTCCATATTGAGGTGCATATGTGAGGAAGTTAGGTGAAACGAATCCCACATAAGAGATGTTATAAGTTGGATCAGTTTATATGTTATAGTTGATCCATAATGCATTGGTTTAAACTTTTGAGTGAAGGTCGGGCATAAACTTAGACTCTCTCTTGAATATTTCCCGAACGACGTATTGGGCTACTTCTTGTGTATCCCATATATGTGGCATTATAGTCAATGATATTGATTGAATTAGCTAGGTCCAACATGTGTAGAACTGGCTGTCGATGAATATCTGAAAGAAAGAATGTCGACCGTGAATCTTATATCGAGGTGGTAGATGATGTGTTTCTACCGAGTTTGTCCGGGCCAAGGCGATCAACAGGGGAGTCAAAAGGGAAAATTTTTGCTTCTTGCCAAACTTGGCCAGGTCAAGAAGCATATACTAGTGTTGAGATAATGTTCGTATGGAAGGATATATAAATTAAGGGAGAAAACCTAACATAGTAGACTCACGAGTGAAAGGAAGATTGTTTGAGGTACAAGTGGAGCAATTGACATATTTTAGTTAACCCATAGTTTATTGACGTAGAACTTTCAATCAATGTTGCTAGATGATATTGAGGAATTCAAATTTGATCTCTCCCCCGAAGATCTCTCCGAGCGAGCTCCACGGCTCCTTGGTACATCTAGCCAACACTCCCACATGTCAAAACGTTTCACTGCTTCAGGATATTCACGTTTCATCCCTTCTAGCGGTTGCTGTTGCGCTTCAAATCGTACTTCTTTGTTGAAGAAGGTAGTGGGTAGGGTTGCTTTTAACCCCATATTAGAGCAAAGTTCCTGAAATAATCTGTTCACTTGAAACTCGTTTGATAAAATTGAAAAATTAGTGCTGAATAAGTAGAAATAGAACGTTTTCTAATGGGCAATAGAAAATTGATTACTGAATAATGGTAATAATTAGTATTCTTACCATGCATGAAATTCTAGTAATTTATTGATAGGTTTTAGTAATACAATTGGCAATATTCTCATCGTCATCAATTCTTTTTACTTAATGAATGAAGTAACCCTTCCCTACTTATTGATATTACATAAGTTAGTTTTACCCAATTAAGTCTTTTGCATCTATATTTTCAAATTAGATTTCATCAAACTAAGTCTGGACTTTTTCAATTCAGAACTTAATTGTATTATCACACAGGCCTATCCCTTAAAGACAGAAATAAAATTCCAGACCTTGGTGACTGGCTAGAGGAGAGGGCCGGCGAGGGTCGCTGGGTGAGGTTGGCCTTGCCATGGCTGGGCGAGCCCTCGCCAGCTAGAGGACAAAGGAAGGGGAAAAAAAGAAAGAGAAAGAAAGAAAACAAAAACAGGAAAAATAAATAAAAATTTGAAAAATTGCTAAAAGGTTACGAAAAATTGTCCACATTAAAATGTTATTAAAAATTATCTACGTCAACACTAGCGTACTGTCAACGATCTCTAGCCAAAATCGAGCGGAAGGATCAAATGGTAACAAGTACAAAAGATTTATAACTCAATTGGCAAAAAAAAAAAGATATGATTGAGTTGGCACACAGTATGACTCACAACAAGCTTCTAGAGTAGTAGATGTGGCATGAATTGACCGAACCATACATTGAACATAAGAAGTATCTCTAGGCGTTACAAGTCAACATCAAAGATAATGTCTAGATTTTAGCCGGGGGTTTGTGATATCATAAATGGCACATCAGTTGGAGAGAGACCATGTTCAATTGATTCGTAAGCCAATGCACACTCCAGCTGATTACCTCTTTATTTAACGTGGTTGCTCAGATTTACACCATTTAGGGGCATAGTCCTAGGGAATTGGCTTGGTATCTTTGAGTTGTAATCTTAATGGTTCATCTTCTTCCGCCAACGTCCCTCATGCTCTGATCCGTCTAATCGACTGGACTGTCCCCATGGTTCGATCCTTCCCAGTAAAACGCGGCAACTATGCGGAGAAGATCTATTTTCAGTTAACCTGGAGCATTTGGCATTTCGTCGGCGAGGCCATTGCAGTCCACGTGAAACGCACAGGAAAAGTTTTAGTATCGCTGATGAAATTGATTATTTGTATTGAATGAGAGGTTGAAAATGGAGATTCTAAAGATGTCATCTATTGAGCAATCGTCCTCATTCGAAAGACCTCAATGACCACACACTTCTTACACTTTGTATTCATGATCCCCACTAACTGACGACCGTCCTCTCAGCCATGTCTCTTTTTATTTAGTACTTGTTTTTTTTTTTTCTTAAACCGTCCTCAATTATTCAATAATGTTACTACATTTCAAGCTGGACAAGAGGCGAAGGAGGATGTTTACTTTTATATTTGTTCATTTGCTTCATTAATAATATGTATGAATAGCTGGAAAGAATAGAAATAGAAATGCCTAGATTTGCAAACGGGAGATGAAATATATAACCAGAATTTGGAAGGGCTTTTAACAGCAAAATCTTTGTTAGCAAGTTCAAAACATGCTGCGGCACAATCTTAGCAGTGAAAAAATTGGCTTACGGACTTACTCTATTCGCAATGAAATATTTTCATGGTGAAAAACTGCAAATATTTTCACATGGATTCTTAGGCACGAAAAGGTTGGTCGCGGGATACAACGATCTCTCTCCTAATTTTTCGTGGGCGAAAACGTATTGGACTTTTAGCCACGGAATATTTTGTCGCTACTGATTCCGTTTGTTTCGTGAAAAATAACTTTTAGAATAATATTTTTCAGATTTTTTGGCTTTTGGTTCACATAAAATAAACTAGTCAATAAAAATATTTTTCATCAATGAAAAAACAACTTCAAAAGTGTGGAAAATGATATTCTCTCTTTGAAGAGAGGAAATCATTTTCCCATGTCTTTCCTTATGCACCCCTTCATCTTCCTTTTCTTTGTTTGTTTTTAAAAAATTCGCGATTTCTTTAATAAATTTTCCTTTTTTGTTTTTTTTTTTATCTTTCTTCTACTTCTTATTGTCGGGGATCGGCCATAGGCGAGGGATGAGCCTCGCTAGCCTCGGGCAAGGCTCCACTTAGCTAGCGCCTCGCTCGAGGCCGGCGATGCTCGCACTCACCGACCTCATCGCGGAAGAGGGTCGAGCCTTGCCGGCCACAAGCTAGCGACGTAGCATGTCACCAATCGTCACCGTGGCTAACGACTGGTAGAGGAAGAAAAAAAAAGAAAAAAAAAATAATTAAAATTCGATTTTTTGTCATTTTTTCTAGGAAAATCAATTCCTTACCAAACGAAAGAAAATATTATTCGGATCGTTTTCAAGTCTCAGACAAACATCATAAATTATTGTCATTTTCCTAGAAAATGACTTTTCAAAAAAATCCAAAAAATCACATTCTTGGCGAAACAAAAGGGGCTCATATTTGCCACGAAACAAAGTGTAATGTATTTTCTGGCTACGAAGATTTCGTGACCGGAAGTATGGATTTTTCCAACCTTCAGCCACGAACATTTTTGTGGGCTTATGTCATTCGCCACGGAATTTTGTGTCGCCAAGGTTACAACCATCCACGAAATTTTCGTCGCAAAAGGTTGTTATTTTAGCCGCAAAACAAAATTCGTCTCTGTTGAACGGTTGTTCGCGTATCTTGTCAGATGTTTCACACCTTTCGCCAAGGCCTAATACGACGAACCTTCAGCCACGATCCATCGCCCACGAAAATTTTCTTGGCAGGAAGCCCTTTCCCGTGGGGAAATGTCTGTCTTCTTGTACAAGACGCATAACCCAAAATCTTAAGCTATCGACGAAGGAGACACGTGAATATAAATATCATTTGGACCCGTTATCAGTGATGTTTGACAATACTTCAACACCCCTTCTTACGCGCAGTTCTGGACATGCGACATGTGAAATTTAATACAAAAAATTAATGTGATAGTCATCTAATAATGGCCCGTATATTCTTCTTCGACCAAAAAATTATACAAAAAAAAATACCACAATTATTCTATCTTTTGCTATATTAGTTTTAACTGTCCACACCATCCTCATACCATGGAAAAAATCGCAATTCGAAAATTTATAAGACGATCAAATGGTGATTTTAGTAATCCAACGCATTTCAAAATTCCATCTTTCCAATTTTAATGCAACATAAGATTCATGTTGTCCAAACTATGTGAATCTTCAAAGTTTATTTCTGTTTTAACTCGTTCAAAAATGTTATTCACTACTTTTATCACGGGCAACGCGTCTGCTCTTTGGCTGGCGCATCAAAATATTCTATTCAGTGCTCTTAAAGTACAACTATACAATAGTGATGTTTTGACGTATATTAGAAGAATCTTTGATTTGAGCCTGAAAATGAAGAAGGTAAGAGCAAACGAACTATTTGAAGCGCTTCACTCCCACCACAGTGTACACAGATCCTTTCCATTGGGCCCCTATGGCACCTAACTTTTCAAAGATCCCATCAATCGTTGAAAAATGATAGCTACGATGCAGATACCACCAAGGAAGATTCCTCTTATTTTATTTGTCATTTCAAGCGGATAGTAAGATTCCTGGATCAGCAAACTTGGACTTGACTGGCGGGTCTGAATCAAATCATCGATGTTGCTTCATCCGTGCAAGCTTTAGGGAAAGCTCTCGGCCAATGAGACAGAAAAACATCGTAATCCATGGATGAAGAAGGATGCTTTGCTACGTTAAGAAGCTTCACAGATTTTTGGTTAGCACGTCATTTTTTATGGGGAGGTTCGATAAGGTACGATTTCTTGCCAAATTATTGGTGATCGCAGGCTTGTGGTGCAGCATTGAGATGTTTGCTCGCTTGCTGCGCTTTTCCTGAGAGCCTGTTATTTGTAAAGGGCACGGATGGCCTTATCTACAGTTCTGGACCCATCTTAATTTGTTTCATTTCGAGGGTAAAAAAGTCTTGGCTCGAGCCCTCAAGGTTGGCATAGCTTTTATGGCGTCCGGGAATTTTCAGCTTAAAAATCGTATATCAAATTTTTGAAACATACACGAGCCACGTGCAAACTGGCCTGGATCGGAGCTATTTGCGTATGTCCAAAACCCGAATTTAACCAGTTAATGAGATCTGCAAAACGTTCCAAGACGAAGAGGACGAAGTCTTGTTTCAAGAAAGTAAGTTGTGTTAAAAGGATAAAGAGGTCTCCATTTGGAAACTTTTGGGAATCGATGCCTTAAGATCTGCATGCATCCTCATCTTCCTCGGATACACCATGACGTAATGAGGACGTATCATGTACGTCATACGTCTATCTACGTTCACATTGAGAACCTATTCTGCAGAATCTAAGAGCCATGGGTCTAATGAACCTCTCGTGAATCTTGAGGAGAAGCAAGATCTATGTCAGCGACAGCGATCTATCGAAGAGTCGAAGTCTCTACTTGAAAAGCGACGACACTCCGAGTACGAGAAGAGCCTTGTCACTCTGAAAGATTCCGTTCACACAAATCAGAATACATTTGTCTCCAATGCCATGCTTCGGCTTGCCATGCCTACATTGTTTATTTAGGTTCCATTTATTTGACGAAAATGAGTGATTTGGTGAAAATATTTTTTCCTAAAAACATTCGCTTGTATTGCTTAAAAGAATTATTCAATAAGATATATTTTCAGTACCAACAACAATTTGTGTCTAAATATTTGCGTAGACAATATAAATACTTTTCGTTCATTCATAAAAATATATTTTTTTTTGTCTATCATATTTCTAACTTTCCTCCCTCCGACTTTTGTTATGTCTTATTGTAGAGCACTTGGAGTCAAACTCTACACCTGTGATACTAGCGTCCACACCTCCCAATCCCTTTACCAGGTAGGTCGCACACCTATTGGCAAACTCAAGACATGGGATGAAGTACACTTCAAGTGCCATAAATTGTGTACATCGCTCACTTTAATATCAAAACAATCACTTAAGTGCTATTTTTTTTTTAAATGCTCACTTGAATGCCAACTCTAATTTGAAACCTACATGACTCGTCGAAAATCAGACGTGGCCTTTTTTATTAATAATCGAGCCGATTTGGCTTGCCGAAGTATACGTGGACTTAACGTAAAAATTAGCTAAAAAATTTAACAATTAAATTAAATAGATGAAAAAATGAGCTGAAAATTAAAAAAAAAAAAAAAAAAACGGCGGCAGGGGGGGGGGGGGCTCGCCACCACCCCACCATCGCCGGCCTAGTGGGGGATGGCCGGCGGGGGTCACCGAGCCTCGGCCAGTGGCCGATTACCCCCACCAAAGGCTGGCGGGGCCTCACCCAGCCTCAGCGAGGTTGGGCCTTGCAGATCTGGGCAAGGTCAAACCTTGCCGTCTCTAGATGAGGCCAACCGCGGCGATCTGGCCAAGCTTAGACAATTGGTCAAACCTCCACTACCATCTGGAAATTTTCCAAGCAGACGAGTATTGGATTTTGGGCCAAAGCAGGCCGTTGGTGTCGGACCATTTCTGGCCCACAGCGAGTTCAACACAATGGAAGGACCCCATGACTGCCAGAGTGCCAGCAATTGTTTAACCAATAAACAATCTGCTTCTCTCTCTCTGAATGAGCTTTACTACCTCTTTCTTCATTCCAGATTACCAACGGTGAGGCCTTGACCTCGCCCAGATCTATGAGGGTTGAGCTCGCCGAAGCTAGGCGAGGACCTGCTTGATGTTGGCGGGGGCCGCCAACCACTGGCCAACCCCAACCCTCACCAGCCTTTGCCGATGATAGTGGGACGGCGACGAGGGCTAGGGTCAGTGCACCTAAACAAACCCTAACCCTTGTTTTTTTTTATAAAAAAATTCAGCTTATTTTTCTTTTCTTTTATGTAACGTATTTTCTTTAATTTTTTTATTTTAGAAGTCTACGTGGCGAGAATTTTATAAAAAATTTGCCACGTCGGATAAAAAATTTAAATATAAAAGCCACGTAATTAATTTGGGCAGAATTTTTCTGATTTGGCACTTAAGTGATTGTTTTTCTCCAATTTTGGTACTTAAGTGATTGTTTTGAAAGTTTTAAAGCACTAAAATGATCGTCGTATATAATTTATGACACTTGTAGAGTACTTCTCCCCTAGACGATACGAGTTAAAAGGTGGGTCTTTGACCCATTTTTCCATATCTGGCGGATCTTAATATGTTACTAGAATTAGAATATTGATTTCAAATAAAACAATCAAATCTCAATCCTATGATACTGAAAGTATGCTTAAGAAGTTGAAAGCATGCCGTTCCCAAACCACCTCTTTAGCGGGATTATTATGCCAAAGAATGGAAAATTGAAAACCAAGTTTGCCTTGTTATAATGAGTTATGATCTTTATTTTAAATTGATTAAGGTCCAATCTTTCTAACTGTAACTAATAATTTAAAATTCAGATTCAATTATTTCTTTTTCGGAACACTTGTTTTGTGCGTGCACGCACTCTTTGGACAAGTGACATTAGTCACGGTTCTCAGTCAAGAATGGACAATTGACGTCACGGGTTGAATTATACTTTTGATGTTGCTAATTTAGGTATTGTGTGTGGCTTTATTTATCGGTGTGAACGTTTGGACACTTGGGAAAATGGATGAATGTACAAATGGAGCCGCCACCCAATTTGATAGGACGACTCTCTTAATTCGTTTTCACATTTCGTGTCGATATATTTTGGAAGAGTTTGTAAGTCTCATAAATCTACTAATAAAATTAATTGCAATAACAATTGGGAGAGGGTTACCAAAATGTACTCGACCTATTGCACTTGTGTTAATTCAGTCCTAAATCTTTTAAATTTTGCCGGCCCCGGGCGAGGGCGTTGCAGCCCTAAGCCAAGTGAAAAAAGGGAAAAAGTAAAACAATTCCAAATATTACTAAAAAACATTCGCGCCAACGCCGTGCCACGTAAAACGGTCGGAGATTTTCAATCAAAATTAATTGGATAGACACAATTGGCAAAAAATGAAAATGTTTCAAAGTTAATTCGCACAATAGAAAGGTTTAGGATTGAATTGACACACAAGCAATAAGTTTAGATATTTTTTAAGCATGTTGTTGCATTTTCCCCGAAGATCTACTTTTGGAACTAATATTTTTGTGCCAATTTGGCAATATAAGTAATAGAAGTTTGGTTAAATAGTGAATGTATAATTAGTATATTTTGTTTAATTCTCTATATCTCTCATGATCATGGAAATATGTATCTTGATTGTCCATGTACTCGATCGATTATAATTGATATTATATTGATCTTGTTACCATACATTGTCGAATAATAAACTCATGTACTTTTCATCAAAATGTACAAAGATATATACAAAATTAGACGATTCTCATTTCCGCATATATTGTATTTTGGTATCAAATTTAGAGGAAAAATTACCAAAAGAGTCTTAAATCTATTGCAATTGTACTAATTCAGTCATAAATATTTTTTTTTTTTTGCCAATTCAGGATTAAACATTTTGCATTTGTGCCAATTCAGCCTTGCAAACAATTTTTCCTAAAAATTATTGATGTGATGAGATTAATGCCGACGTGGTGTAGCCGGCGCCTAAGTAGCACCGATATCGACACATGACACGCAACACTACACAATACTCTAGTACATCATTACTTAAAAATAGAGATTTCGATACGTTGGGACTCGTTGTATAGTAATTACATATTTGCATGATAAATTATTATTTCGATGATTTTTTTTATAAAAATAGAGAATTTACAACAAAAAAAAAGCTCTTATAATAATAATAATAAAAAGAAATTTCCTACCAGGGGTACTCCCCTAATTTGACCCCAACCAGCCTAGAAAAACATAAAATAAAAAGAAAATTAAACCACTTGACCGTCCTTCTCTCTTTCTCTGGGGTTTTATTCTATCATTCTCCATCCTGCCTTTCCTTCCACCTACGATTTTGCACTCCATCTTATTCTTCTAGAGGCCCGTCTCTTTCCGATGAGTTCTATCCGGAGAATATCCAACAATAGCTTCCATTGAAAGGGGGTGAGATATGCGACAGGTAGCTTGCTTCCAAGTCGGCCTGGCCAATTTCATACGTGGCAATTCTGTCAAGATCTTTTCGTTAGTTGGGGGAAGAATCTGCCAGAATCGGAATCCGTCCTTATCCCAGGGGTTAGTGTCACCGTATCGTCTAGTTCTGGAGCCCTTGATCCGCCGATTCTTCTGCCATCTGCAGTAATTCCAAGCGTGTATGTTGTGATTTCCCCTTCTCCTTCTTCCTTTTCCTTTTTCTTCTCATCTCTCTCACTTTCTCTCCCTGATCTCTCTCATGGCTCAAGATATAGACACCCTTTTCCCTTCTCCCACGCGATCTTTGCGCCCTAGGTCTGCGCCCTCCTTCCTCACCGACTCGCCAATAGCCAGCTCTCTCCCTCATCTCTCTCTCATGGCCCTCGCGCGTCACCAAGTGAGGCTCGCCCTCATGCGCCCCTAGCAAGGTCAGCCTTACCGTTGCTGGGTGAGGTGAAGCCTTGTCAAGATCTAGCGAGGCCTAACCTTGCTCAATAATGGCAATGTCGGCCTCGCCATCGCTGTGTGAGGTCATGTCTTGCCATGGCCAAATGAGGTCGCTCCACACTAGATTCGGGCAAGGCCAACCTCGCCAAGGTTGGGAGAGGTTTGCCCTCACCGG
Source organism: Rhodamnia rubescens (assembly GCA_021437795.1). Lineage (NCBI taxonomy): Eukaryota > Viridiplantae > Streptophyta > Magnoliopsida > Myrtales > Myrtaceae > Rhodamnia > Rhodamnia rubescens. The sequence goes on along the minus strand of JAILYA010000122.1, from coordinate 408,857 downwards.
TGGTTGGCGGGGGCAAACTCGTAACCCTCGCCTCCGGTTGGTTGCAAGGCTCGGCGGCCGATCGGACAAAGAAGAAGAAGAAGAAAAAAAGAAGGAAAATTAAAAATAAATTAATAACTAAAAATTCAAAAAAAATATTAAAAAATTAATAAAATTGGCCAAGTAAGCGTCGGTCATGCCACATCAACGATTTTTGGTTAAAATTAATCGGTGAATACAAAAGGTTTAGATTAGAATTGACAAAAAAAATATTTATGACTTAAGTGGCACAATCGCAATAAATTTAGGAACTTTTTGGTAATTTGCCCCAACGCTACATGATCCTGAATAAATTTTGAGTACCGACCTTGCTAGGGGTGGGTGAGGTTTGCCCTCATCGGTGGTTGGCGGGGGCGAATTTTGCAACCCTCGCCTTTGGGCGGTAGCCGGGCTCGGCGGCCGACTAGACAAAGAAGAAGAAGCGAGAGAAAAAAGCAAGAAAATTAAAAATAAATTATTAATTAAAAATTCAAAAAATATTAAAGTATTAATAAAATTAGCAAAGTAAGCGTCGGTCATGCCACGTCGGCGATTTTCGGTTGAAATTGATTGAAATGGCTAAATTGGTACGAATACATGAGGTTTAGAACTCAAGTGATAAAAATAATATTAGACTTAATTGGCACAACCACAATAGATTTAAGAATTTTTTTGTAATTTTCTCCCCATGCTACACGATCCTGAATAAATTTTGATTACACCAGGTGCACATCACCCGCGGTAGACACCCTCAGCGCACACCCGAGTGCCCAATCGGATTACACTTCATATCTCGGCTAGAAATTGATGTGGGTGTTGTGTAGGCTTATATACGGCAGGAGGCTGTCATGGTCGTCGTGCAGACAACTCAATGACAGAATAGGCTAACACGTCTGTAGATGTAACGAACACTCTTGAGGATCGGCGTTGAAAGAGGGATATTAGTATTAATTGGACAAAAGAAATGAAGGAGAATGACATGAGAAATGCGGTGTGCTCGGTTGTGCACTCGACTATGAACTCGGATCCCTCAAAATTTTCTCGAGATCGTCAAGACAAGAAATATCCAAACCAAAGAATTTTGCAATTTCTGTATTTCTCTGTATGTATTGATGAATATTAGCTTATTTATAGACTTTATTAGATGACTATTTAAGGTAATTAAATCAATATTGTACTAATCAAATCAATTGGGGATATGCATAATCAAGGGTGATATATGCATAATCTCCTAGATAGGGAGCATCAAATGAAATGTCTTAATTCTTTTGCTATATATATATATATATATATATATATATATATATATGTTTCAGAAATTCAGTATCCTTTACAATCCGAAACAAACACAATCTACAGCATGAGGACATCATCAAAGATCTCCAAATGTTGCTGCTGGGATCTGTCCATTCTTGCAAGGGCTTAACCATATTTAATGATCTTCTCCAAGTCATATGTCGATCGAACTACATAAATTATGTGCGCTTATTTTAGGGAAAATGACATAAATAGTCCTTGAACTTTTGACCCAATGTGCAATATAGTCCTTGAACTTTTAATTTGTTCAATGTAGTCCTTGAACTTTAACCTAATGTGCAATTTGATCCTTAAATTTTTGACTTGTTCAACGTAGTCCTTGAATTTTTAGTAAATGTTCAATTTAGTCCCCGAACCATATGAAAATATTTATTATTGTCCCCGATCTTAAATTAATGGAAAGACTATATTGAATATTTTCATATAGTTCAGGGACTATAATGAACATGTTGTAAAAGTCTAAGGACCACGTTGAACAAACTAAAAATTTAAAGATCATATTGAACATTAAGCTAAAGTTCAAAGACCATATTGAACAAATTTAAAGTTCAGGGACTATAATGCACATTAGGTCAAAGTTCAGGGGCTATTTATGTCATTATCCCCTTATTTTAATGTTTACATTGATACTTCACAACATCTCTCTATCGAGCTTTGTTAAATCTATCTCGTGTTAGTAAAGTAGATTGGGCCTAACTGTAGCTATCACGCCTAGCACGACCCATCTTCCTTGTCGCGCATGACAAGAGTTTGTTTGTTTACCCAATCATAATGGAATACAGTTACTGATTTAATGTAATGACATTACAATTTGAAGTCAGTCAACAAGGATCGATTTTGATACAATTCATCTAGTGGACTTAAGTTAATACTTCATGCAACGGGATAGGAAGCAAGCATGGCGATCCCGCAAAGTCCTTCCTTAGTTTCGACCTCTCTCTGAATCCTCGCGTACCCTTCCTCGCCCCATCCCGTGCCCCATGAGTTCTTCACCAACCAATACTTTATCCCGTTGGCGCTCGTCCCATACCCGACAATCGTCACGGCATGATCAAAGTCAGTCCCGCATCCGCCGGTGAACACACCACTCGAGTAGAACTGGAAGTCTCCATTGGAATCGATCGCAACCGACACCGGTTGGTTCGCCACCGCTTTCAGAAGGGCGTCCTCATCATTCATGGGCACGTCCTCGTAGCCGCCAATCTTGACGGTATGGTCAAGGGAAGCCACGGCTCGACACACACCTTTCGAACCGTTATAGGGATATTCGGCTTCCATTGCGAGCCCGTTGTTTTGTTGGATGAACTCAAATGCATTGTCCATCAAACCATACTCGCACCCATGGTTATTCCCGCCCACGTCGCAATCCACAAGTTCTTGCTCCGACAGCGAAATTAATTTCCCCGTCGTGATCTTAATAAGCCCCTCCACAGCGGCAACAGCTGAAAATGCCCAACAACTAGCTGCATACACGTTAGGAACGACCAAAAAATGAGAGGATATGAGTTGAACTCAAATAAAACATTAACATAAGTATGTCTTGCTGGTAATTCATGATAAAAAGTGATAATTTCTTACAACAATGGCCTTGGGATTTGACCGGGGTGACCGCTCCCTTCTCTCTCCAATCCATGAAAGATGGCACATCGGTAAAATTCTCATACCTAAAGGAAGTGTCATCTTTGGTAGACCCCATTTCGGCCTTTGGCCGTCTAAAGCCATTACGAAAAGCTCTGAACTCCTCGTTGGTCAAATCTGCAAACTCGTTGATTTTCAATTTGTAATCTTTGCCCAACGCACTGTTGAAGGACTCGACATGCTCCACATTGCTCTTGAATATCGCAAAGCGCCTGTCTTTTTCCCTAGCGTCCTTGTAAGTGCGTCCATGTTGAGACATCCACCGCTCGTGCCTCGCCAGCAAAGTAGACTCTCGATGGAGAGATCTGCACTCGGCTCGCGAAGCCCAAAGCCCTAATATGAAAAAGACGAGCAAGAGAATCAGTGGGGATTTCCCTGGGAAAGCCATGAAGTTGATTGTGTTGGGACGATGCATATCTAAAATCTCTTAGGGTTTATATAAACATCAAAAAGTGTTTGGTTAGGTCTTGAGGGGAAGAGAGTGTTTGGACGGTGCCTCGTCGGAACCCATTAAAAGAGAGTCGACAGTAATTTGCGTGAAAAGTGAAAACGATGTTCACTTGAGCAACTTGCAACGAAAACATGCACGCGGTGACTGGTTTTTGCGGCTATGGCGATGATAAATTGTGAAGATAAGGTTAACGATGACACATAGTGGAAGAATCCGTCGGATTGTTTACCTTGATTGAGCAAGATATATCGATGGTGGAGGGACCATTTTGCCCATCTGATACCAGATGATAAAACTCGGGAACAAAAGTAGTATATTACCATGTTTACTCATTCGACTTCGTTCATGACAATTGTCGACATGTTATTTCAAATATTGCCTACCATCTTTTATCTTTTAAGTTGCTTGATTAAGATATTTATTTTGGCATGTATCCAATTATCTCAACTAATACCCAAAACTCAACTACCAAAATTTGTTGTCGACATGGATCGTCCAACTTGCCGCTAGCCGATGAACTTGAAAACGATTTGGAATGAATGGATGAGTAACCCTAGCTTAGCGAATAGTACATATCTTTTCTAATTAGATCAAGCATCCACTATGCATAAGTATAAAGCAATATGATAATGTAATAAACATACAATATAAAAAAAGGGTTATACCTTTCTCAAAAGAGAAGTCGTACATATACTATCGTAGTAAACAGTAAAGTATAGTCAACCTAAATAGTTAAATGCAAAGATGCTCTTTCCATACATAATCACAGATCAAACATCAATGGTTAAACCCATTAATCAATTTCTAGCAAACCATACATCAATGGTGCATTCCATTGACTAGTCTCATATGCGCAATATCCAACTCGACCTCTAGAGTTGGCTCTCATGAAATTCACATCATCGTGTAGTACTTAGTCTTGACAACAAGGTTCTAGAGGTGACTCACACTATATACACTTTATCGTTTAGCACTTTGTTCTTGACCAACGTATATCATTCATATTGGCTCTAGAGGTGGCTCCCATGATATTCACATCACCATGTTGCACTTTAGTCCTTGATAACATGATTCTAGAGGTGCCCTCCCTCGAGATTCACATCACCGTGTAGCATTTACTTGTTAAGCGGCGTGTATCAATAGTACAAATTTCTATGGGTAGCTCTCACGAGACCTGTCGTTACCGTGTAGTTCTTAGTCATTGACTATTGTGCATATATGAAAATCAAACCCTATTCACAAAGTGATAATGAACATCAAACCATCGTCTTCCAATCCACAAAACCAATCTAGAATCCATGTCGTAAATCGGAATATGTTTTTAAAAAACCAAACATATATCTTTCCATAACAGAATGCTTTTCATAAACTAGGGTCACGCGATCGTAATGCGCCTCATGGGTATATCATAATAGATCCGAGCACTTGTCTCGGATCGAGTCGCAGATTATAATTACTCTAGCAAGTAACTGAATTAAATAGACATGTGGTAGAAGAAAGCAAAAAGAAACTAATTATAAACATATCCAATAGGTTCACTAATTACTTAAATATCAATCCTTTTCATAATGCATTTTCTAAACCAAGTCACCAAAATTTAATTCACAACCATTTTGTTGGATTGTTTTACCATGCCATTTAAAAAAATCAAAAGGATAGTAAATGCCCGACCAAGATTTATACAGCAATTATGCTCTAAACGTTATGTTTTCCCTTTATGTATACATTGTGTCGTGCATATCTTCCATACTCGGTATATACAATGTTTAAAATATGAGTTTACATTTGATCAAAAAAAATATATGAGTTTACAATTTCAGAAAAGAGAAAGGACTAGTCACCTAAGAATGTCTAAACCAAACCAAGAAAGCTATATCAAGTAGATGAACTCGCAATCCTATCAATTAAATGGTAAACAATATCAAAGTCATCTAATCAACTTAACCATCTTTAATCGCTAACAAAATGACTCCCGTGTAGCAATAGAAAATGCTTGCCAAAGTAGTTATTCAAAGTTATCCGTTGCGCGGAGTTCAAGCTCAAAACTTATAAAATTCATTTTGATAGTAACTACAAATCGATTTTCGTCAAACCTCATAGCTCCACAACTTCCTAAACTACTCTTAAATTTACTCCGATTAGATGAACAAAGTGGCTTGAATTTATCGGGCGTTGCGAAACGAAATTGATCTGGCTTGACGAGATCCCTGTGACGTGTACTCTTTTTCCTTTTCTTCTTCTTTTCCTTTCTTTCTTTCTTTTCGTCTTCCTTCCCCTCTCTCTCTCTCTCTCTCTCTCTCTCTCTCTCTCTCTCTCTCTCTCTTCGGGTGTCCCGTCCTTTTCCTTTGATAATGAGGGTCCACTTTTCTTCTTTTGTTGACCGATCAAAGTTTTGCCCTTTTTATTGCCTACAATTTTGACCAAGTCAAAATTGCACTATTACAAGTTGTGGCGACTAAAATACTTAGGGAAAATGACATCAATAATAATTGAACTTGATCCACTATGTAATATGGCTATTGATCCTTTAATTTGTTCAATATAATTTATGACGTATTAGTTAATGCTAAGTATAGTCCTTTTGTTTACTTAAATGACAAATCAAATATTATTTTATAATTGAGTTGAATTTTTTAAAAATGATGAGTCAACATATTCAAGACCGAGAATTTATTCTTAGCCTAGGTCGCTTGAAGTGCATTCCAGTCATTTCAAAGAGAGTAGCTATTCAAATAATTACTCTCATTCCTTCCTCCACTCAAAAGATAATTGCCCTTCTCTTTCGCAACTTGCCCGATCAACTTTAGTGCTGTTTGAGAGAGCATGAAGTGATGGATGGATAGAAGACAACCTTTGTGGGGGGTGATTCCAGTTGTCTTCATCTAATTTTACAATTCCACCATACAATATTCATAGTGGAAGGCCTATCACCACAATAGTTGAATGAACCCTTTACAGCTTGACGCAGATTTATCACTACCCTAAAATGCAACATTGACGCCTCCTTCGTCGACGGTGATACCATAGGGCCGGTGGCGGGAGTCCTTCGCGACTCCACAGGTACCCTACTAGATGGTTTTGCAGAAAAGGTTGGAGCTTTCTTGTCGATTCAGTCGGAAGCAAGAGCCATGGTGGTAGCGCTTCAATTATCGAGCTCGAGGAGACAGAAGTATCTGGAGATAGAATCAGATTGCCTTCAGCTAGTGCAGGCGGTGAATCAAGAAGACTATATACTTTGGGAGATTGAGGCCCTAGCTTTGGAAATGCGGGCCTTGAAAGCCCAATTCAAGCACCTCTCCATAGCCCACTGTAGCAGACCATCAAACAGAGTAGCTGATTATATTGCTAAGTCCTACCGCCTAAATAATTTTCCTTTTTTTTGGCTTGCAAACCCTCACCAAACTCTTTGGGACCTCCTTTGTTATGATGCCCCTTCCTTGGGCTCCTTTGTTAGCACTCTTGATGCTTAGTAATGAAGACTTTGTTTTACGACCAAAAAGAAAAAATCGTACATAGAATTGGGCCAATTCTAGCTATACCTAAAAAGGCCCATAAAATCGTTGACCTAAATTACGGGCTAGAATTAAGAAATTGACTTTTTAGTCATCCAGTTAGCTTGTTGGAGCATTCATTCAAATAATTCGAAAGGCAAATTTCAAACCCGGCTCATGAATACGTTCACTTTCATTGAGTATGTTGGAGCGAGTTTTGTTAAGTAGCTTTGCGTTGTGTTTGTCCCTCTCCTCGTGGTGAGACATTCCAAGAATAAAGCTTGAATGTGTCACGCAAGTATGAGAGAGTGCGCCCTTAAAATTGCCCGGGGACGTATATTAGTTGAGATGTGCGAAAACAAACCCCTGGACATTACCTGATTGCTACTAAAAATGCGCTTTGCCTTATGACAAAAGCAATCGTAGCTTTTGTGTAGTTTTCGAATTTTCCTAATGAATGCATGTAACCTTACTCAGTCCCTTTTTCTTTTAGGTGGGAATAATTACTTAAAAGTTCATAAATCTATTGTACAGATTCTACTTCAGTTATAAATCATTGATTAATTTAGTCATAAACATTTCAATTTGGTCAATTTAGCTATAAACTTTTGACAATTTGCCAATGCGGTTTTGCCGATAAATTTTGATAGGAAATAGCTAATGTGGATACCAGCTATAATATGTGGCACAACCAAATGCGGACATGGATAATTTTTATAAGTTTTTGAAAATTACTCCGAAATTTTATAATTTTTCATTTAATTTTTTTTTATTGTGGTTGGCGAGAGTCGCCAAGGCCTTGACGATGGTCAACGAGGATTGTCGATCGCCAAAAAAGTCTTAAGCTTATTTTAGGGATGCAAATTTAATCATAAACCTTTTTATTTTGTCAATTTAGTCCTAAACCTTGTGACAAATTGCTAATATTTTCTTTCTTGCCAATTTGAGCCGGAAATCACTTTCGTTTTTATTTTTGTCTTTTTCCAATTGTGGCTAGCGAAGGTCGCCGGGTGGTTATTCACCAACTATTATCAACTTTTCTATGAAGTCATCAACTTTTATTCGTCTTGCTTGCCAATGTCCTTAATATAATACCAACTCTTCATATAGGGACTTACTATCTTAATTTACTTATAGGTTAGCAACTTTCCTTAGAGTTACTTACCAACCATTTATACTTACAAACTTTCAAAAAAAATTTGTGAACTTCCATTTGCTTGGCTTATGAAAAATTTGAACTTACCAGCTTCCTAAGAATTTTGTCATGCATAGTTACAGTGATTACCGATTGAGCTATCAACAAGTTTTGCCTCACCGACTTTTATTTAAGTGAGTTGCCAACGTTGATTTGGTCATTTTAAATTCACCTTTTGCCTAACGAACTTCTCTTATCTTTTATTTACCTATGCTTTGCAAACTTTATATATGTGAATAACTAACCTTTCTACTATTCAGTTGCCAACTATTCGGGTTACCAATTTTCATTTGATTCTCTGCAATGTTTCTTTGAAAATAATTTTCTTTTCACTTATAGACTTTTCTTTACCTTACAAGCAGCTTAAATCTTCAACCTATTACATGAAATTACTACCTTTTACTTGTGTCTTGATTGAATTACCAACTAGTTTTGGGTTACCAACTCTCAATTGAGTCGTTTACCAGAGTTTATTTGTCTTTTATTAAATTTTTCTAGTTTTCTATTGAGTTACAACTTCTATTTACCTTACTTACCATTTTCATGTTTATAGTATTCACCAAGTATTATCAACTTTTCTCCCAAGTCACCAATTTTTATTCGTCTTGCTTTCCAATGTCCTTAATATATTACCAACTCTTCACATAGGAACTTACTATCTTAATTTACTTATACGTTAGCAACTTTCCTTTGAGTTACTTTCCAATGATTTATAGTTACCACCTTTCATATTTTTTTATGAATTTTCATTTGCTTGGCTTATGAAAAATTTGAACTTACCAGCTCCTTAAGAATTTATCATGCATTGTTAGAGTCATTTCCGATTGAGCTACCAACAAGTTTTGCCTCGCCGACTTTTATTTGAGTGAGTTGCCAATGTTGATTTGGTCATTTTAAATTTACCTTTTGTCTGACAAACTTCTCTTATCTTTTATTTACCTATGCTCGGCAAGCTTAATATATGTGAATTACTAACCTTTCTCGAACTTAGTTGCTAACTACTTTTGGGTTACCAACTTTCATTTGATTCTTTGCAATGTTTCTTTGAAAATAGTTTTCTTTTCATTTACAAACTTTTCTTTACCTTACAAGCGGCTTAAATCAACAACCTATTACATGAAATTACAAAAAAAAAATTTGTGTCTCGATTGAATTACCAACTCTCATTTGAGTCGCTTACTGTAGTTTATTTATTTTTTTATTAAATTATTCTAGTTTTCTATTGAGTTACCACTTTGATTACCTTACATACCATTTTCATGTTTTTAGTTATTCACCAACTATTACCAACTTTTCTCCTAAGTCGCCAATAAATTTGGCAATTACAAGATAAACAAATCTTACTAAGTAACTCAAACGAAAATATGTAACCCAACACTAAGTACTTAATTGTAGAAAAGTTCGTAAATTACTCAATTAATGGTTGCAATTTCAAGAAAGAGTAGGTAAATTTAAAGCATTGGCGTGTTACGAACACTAATCAAAGTCCGTGATAAGAGAAATAGGCAGAACATAACAGAAACCAAACTTGAAGCAGTTATGGGAAATATATGGCCTCCCATGGGCTCATGCTTGTCTCTTTCTTCTTCTATGACAATGAGTTGTATGACGCAACTCGGTGCTCGAAACTCGAACCGATCTCTTCACTGCCCGGCAGCAAATGCCTCGACTGGGAAGGTCTTGGTGATCCCGGCAAGGCTCTTGAAGTGGACTTTCCCGGTTGGCGGGTCGTCGACAGTGATCTCGCTCACGGGGGGCCACAGCATGAGCTCCTTGGCCTTGACGCCCTTGAGCTTCTTGATCCTCTTCTTCTCGACATAGCCGGTGATTTCGGAGTCGTAGCTCACCAGCTTGCTCACCATCTTGAACGTGTGCTCCACCTTCTTCTTCTGCACAATCCACATGTACCCCGTGCTGCGCACAAACCCGACCTCAACAACTTCGGCGAGGGGGGGAGGCCGAGTGGTAGCTCGAACTCGGCGAGGATCGAGACCGCCATCTTCATGCCTTCATCGTGGCCTTTCTTGACGATTCCTCCTTCTTTCTCCGCCATGGATGGATTCTTAAAGGTTAGAGAATATAGGTTTTGAGTGGTGTTGAATGTGAGGGAATCATAGGTTTGTGTGCATTCGAATGGATGGGATATGGTTTATATGGTGGTTGAGTTTTGCGTATGCGACAAATGTAGGGGAGAAACCAAAGAAGCGTGCTTCGTATTCACCACCAAGGCTAGGGTTTTGCTTTAATTAACGGGCCTCTTGTTCACTCCATAAAATGGCATGATTGTTTTAACTAAATAGTGCATAACGTGGACATGTATATAGGAGAGCAGGAATAGGTAAGAAAACGAAGAAAAATAATGAGAGCGGAAGAATCGACCGTCTTAAGATAGATAAATTCGTGCACCAATGGTGTCTAAAACTGTAACATTGAACATTGGAGACTATGACAACTAGGTAGGGCGTTTACTATAATTATCGCCTGATAAATACTTACTACACAAGAAAATATCTTATGGAACTTTTTACTCGCTAATGAAATGAAAGCATTTCCTAATATTAAAAAGTACATATGCGTGCCAAGGCAAATTTTTACACCGCCAACTAGACCCGTCAAACCGGTGCATCGAGTCGGGTTTGAATCGGGTTGAAAATGGTCCGATCCAAATAAATCCATTTAAACCAGTTTTAACCCATTTTCATGCAATACAAATACAGTTACTCATACCCGAACCGACCTATGTTTCTAAAACATTTCAACATTTAACTCAATTTAGGAAAACTCATGCTCAAATTGAGATGAGAGCATGGAGTGAATGAGCGCGAGAGATTGATTAGGACGAGAGAAAATGAACAGAGAGTCATGAGTTGGTTTAAGTAAGTTGTAAATCGTTTATGTCTCATTCACGACCCATTTAATACCTATAATTATATTTAAATCAATTTATGACTCATTTATTTGATATAACTAACACATATAACAACTCAATTTATCATATAAATGTTAAGAAATATTATTACGTTCCATTTTGACATGTCTACTTCCAACCAACGTACCAAATGAGGATCTATCAGTGCATGCGTGCAAAGAGTTGGGTGTTCCTACGTGAGACCCTTAGGAGATCTTTCACTATCAGTTCACAACTAATCGCCCAGACAAAAATCAACCCTATCTATGGGCCGCCGCTCTATATCTCTCCCTCTTCCGTCGATACAATTGCAGAAGAGTTAATAGGCAAAAATTGACCAGACGTCCTTGAAGCAAGAATTTGAGTATCATTATTTTGTTGGATCATCACTTTAGATTGAAAAGGCCTCCTCATTGAAGCACCATGGTTTTTGGGCCAATGCCCATTGTCGACAACACACGTCTGGTTCACGAGATCCAAGCCTCTAAAATGAGCATTTTGAGTTGGCATTTCAATATGATGACTACTTGGGAATGAATCTTACTCATGAATAACATCATTACACGTGTCTCTATCTTGGATGTTCAAACTTAAAAACCCCCTTTTTCCCATAGTTTTGAGGGATTTTTCTCAATTTGCTTCAATTTAGAGCATTGGTTTTGCCCCCCTAATTCTTTATCTAATTACTTTGAGTTGTTATATCTTGCTTCCGGTGCTTCAGAGTTATGTACGATTTTGAGACAATGTATATGTCACTTATATTTTTCAGTCCTTGCTCGTCTCATTTACAAGTCATAAATTTTGAATTTTCTCTTTGTTCTTGTGCCTCGAGAGCTCGCATGCCCTCTCTCTCTCTCTCTCTCTCTCTCTCTCTCTCTCTCTCTATTGAGGAGATAGCTAGAGGGAGATGATGTGATGATGAGAAGGAGATGACATGACTTAAGTTTGGGACAAGAACAACATGAGTGCCATAATTTTCATGCAGCGCTCATTCAAGTACCATAATCTTTTTTTTTTCGTTTATTTAAGTGTAACATTGGAGTACAATCAATTATTTGAGTGCCCTTTCTGGTAAATAGTACTTCGCAGATTTTTTTACTTAATTTTTTATCCAAGGTGGAATATTTTATAATAAACAAAATGCCATATGGATTATTACTATTATTTTACTATTACTCTGAATTTTGCATTCTTTGTTTTACGTTTTTTTTTTTTGGTACCGGCGAGAGTCACCTTGCTTGACCGCGACGGCCTCATCCACGGCTTGTGATGCAGCGAAGCTCTCGTCTAAGGGCTTCGCAGCCTCGCGTGTCGTGGCCGTTGTCGCAATGGCCTCACCCAAGGCCTTCGCGGCCTTGGTGGCCACCTCTCCTAGTCGGATGAGGCCTTTGCGGTCAATGTGGGTCGCCAGTGACCCTCGTCAACCAGAAGAAAAAGAGAAAACTTAAATAAAAAATTGAAAAAAATTAATAAAATTGTTCACATCAGATTTTTCAGCATTCATGTTGAATTTCTGGCAAGGCAAATCACCAATGGCATTTAAATGATCGATTTTTCAAATTTGTGGCACTTAAAAAAGAAAAGAAAAAATTGTGGCACTTAAGTGAGTATCGTATTAAAGTAATGGTACTCTTGTTGTTCTTGTCCCCTTTAAGTTCAGCTTGCTCCATGCTCAAACAAATCAAAATTTTTCCATGGCGGGGTTAGATTTTGTAAGTATCTGGTAAAAAAAAATCGATCGATGACCATTTTCTTGCAAATTATTAATAACTTATCAATGCTTTTATGAAACTAACTTATTTAAAATATACAAATTAGTAATTTTCGCACAATTTTACCTTCTTTTATTTACATAACTGAAACTAATGCCTAAAGTTTATAAACACTTATAATGAAAACCAACATAAGCCAAAGTGATTAACCCACTTGTGTTAGATTAAACTACGAATTTTTTTTTTATCATCAACTCAAATATGAGTGATTCACTAACATTTAGTTGGTTTTTTTAATGTTTTATCATCCTTCATACTAAATTATCAACTTTTACTTGTCTTGATGTGCAATTGCTTGCATTTATTAATCCTTTTGGAGATTACCAACCTAAATTAGTTCGATTCACGAACTTCTCTACATGAGCACGTAAAATTTGACTAACAAACTCTAGTTTGAGTTATTCACTGTTCATTTTACTATTTTAATTTTCCAACTTTTTATTGTCCGCAAACTTTTGTTTGCATTTTCTAGCAACACCTTAAATTTATCAACATTTTAAACTTATACACCTTAATTAGAGTGACTGACCAATTTTTCTCCAATTCATTTATCAACTAGTTTTTCGCCTTTGGAGGTATCGTTCGAGTTTCATAATTAAGTTTATTTGTTCTTTTAATAACCAACTTTTCATATGATGTACCAATATTTATTTACCTTGCTCAACTAGGCCTTTAATTTACTAACCCCTTATATGAAATTACTAAGTTCTAGCTTAATTACCAGTTTTAGTACACCTAAGTGCGAAATCCTAAATATGCAATCTTGAACTAAATGCAATGCAATATTTGGGCCGCGCTTTTCCACTCCTCTTTCACTAATACACTCCATTTTGCATAATTTTGGTGATTTTATCTTTTGCGGATCACAAAATTTAGGCATCAAATGCGGTGCCTCACTTTTTTGTTTGTTTTTTTATTTTTTCGAAAGGTTATAAAAAAAGTCCTATACCTTTCATATTTTTGTCAATTTAGTCATATATGTTTACCGATTCAATCCTATTGCTCGGAAAACGCTAACGTAGTATAGCCGGATCGACATGGATAAATTATAATAATTATTTAATAATTTTATAGAAGAAATTATAATTTTTTATTTTTCCATTTTTTTATTCAGGGATCAAGGCTAGAGGCCCCGCCGTTTTAGATCCGGCAGGGGCCACCACCTTGCCCGTGGGCGCAACCTCGCGGCCGTAAATCGAAGGGGTCGCGGGCCTTGAACCCCGAATAAAAGAAAGGAAAAAAATAGAAAATTATAATTTCTTCTATAAAATTATTAAAGAATTATTATAATTTGTCCACGTCAAGACTACCACGATGCCGGAAATCGACGACCGGCATCCATGTCAATGATTTCTTGCCGATAGAACTAAATCGGCAAAAGGTGAAAAGATTTAGGATCAAATTGACAAACTTAAAAGGTTTATGAATGAATTGGCAAAAGTACGAAAGATTTAGGGCTTTTTTTGACAATTTTCTCAATTTTTTTCTTGTTGGTCCCGATCCTTCTTCTTCGTAGTTACTTCTCTATGGTATCTCACGTGCATTCGTAGTCTTTTTTCCTTGTTGCTAGGTGATAAGAAAGAAAGATTAAAAGAGAATGATATTTGTTCTCTAATAATGGTGTAATAAACATTGTACATGAGAAGCCTTTATATAGGCTTAGAGGAGAAAAGGAGCCTAGCATTCTTCCTATGTGGGACTAAAGAGAAAGAAGAGAGGTAAGGGAAAACCTACAAAACTATACAACATATTTTAACACCCCCCTCAAACTCAAGGTGGGTCAAATAACGAGAGTTTGGAAAGAAGAAATTTAAATCGTTGTGATGTAAGAGCCTTCAGTAAAACAATCGGCAAGTTGATTCTCGCTCTCAACAAAAGGAAGTGAAATAGTGCGAGCTTGGAGATGATGACGAGTCGATGACAATCGATCTCAATATGTTTGGTACGCTCATGAAATCTTGGATTTGCACCGATATGAATGGCACTCTTGTTGTCACAATGCAGAGGAGTAGGATCCAGAAATGAAACACCCATATCGGCAAGTAAGCGGCGAAGCAAAACAATCTCAACAATAGTGTCGATATAGCACGATACTCGGACTCGTAGAGGGAGCGTGAGACAATATGTTGTTTCTTGGATCGCCAAGAAAAATGCAATAACCAAAGGATAGATTTGCTATCAATGACATTGGAAGCCCAATCAAGCATCGAGAATAGGCACGCAACTTGAGAGTAGAAGAAGATGGTAGAAATAAGGAATGCGATAAAGTGCCTCGAAGATAGCGCAGAATTCTTAGAACACCGCATAATGAGTTGTTCGAGGAGCAAAGAACAAACCGACCGACAACATGAACAAGATAAAGCGATGTCGGGTCGGGAGATAGTAAGATAAATAAGACCGCCAACCAAGGTCCGATAGCGGGTGACATCGAAAGAGGTTCTCCATCGTCCTGGGCAAAACTTCGATTTAGCTCAATATGAGTGGCGGCAATACGTGAATCGATAGAGCAGCCCCCGGACGTAATATCGGTATATTTCGCTGAGAAATGAGAATACCACGTGAACTGCGAGCAATCTCAAGCCTAAGAAAATAGCGCAGTGGTCCTAGATCCTTCATGGCAAAATGTTGCTTTGAAGGTGCCGCTTGGTATGCTCAATATGGTCACGATCATTTCCAGTGATGACCATATCATCAACATAAAGAAGAAGAATAGTGCAACTTAAGAAGAGATATGAAGAAACATAGCATGATCAGCCTCACTTTGAGTGAAACCAGCAGACCGAATAGCATCACCGAACTTCTCAAACCAAGCACGAGGGCCTGTTTGAGACCATAAAGAGCCCGTCGCAAGCGGCAAACCTTTCCAGAGGTATGAGCAAGACCAAAGCGGAGGTTGCATAAAGATATCTTCCTCGAAAATCACCGTGAAGAAAAGCATTCTTCACATCAAGCTGAAAGAGAGGCCAACCATGAATTGAAGCAACAACTAATAAAGCACGGACAGATGTCATCTTTGCTACGGAGCAAAGGTCTCCTCGTAGTCGATACCATACTCTTGCGAGAAACCTCGAGCAACCAGACGAGCTTTGTAACGCTCAATACCGCCATCGAACGAGTCTTAATCTTATATATCCATCGGCAAGATACGAGGGAGCGACTCCGGAGGAAGAGGCACAAGCTCCCAAGTACCAAGACTCTCCAAAGCCGAGAGTTCCTCGTACATAGCCTCGGCGCCATTCTACATGCTGAATCGCCTCGTGATAACTATTAGGTTCTTGTACAAGCATGAACAAGCAGCCTAAAAAGGAACCAAACTCAGGTAGAATAAGAAGTAGCAAAGAACATACCGGGCAGGTGGACGCCGATCTCAAGGAGGATTACGGCGTGGCTCTAGTTGTGCGTAATCGTCGAGGCGAGATACAAGCAGGAGGTGCAGCACAAGGGATAGGTGAAGATGGAGAAGGTGGCAATATATCTAGATCCGATGTAGAAGAGGGACTAGAAGGGTCAAGTAGAGGATCAACAGGAAAATCCATAAATGGAACAGGAGACGAAACATGAGGTGTAGTATTTGTCGGAAAGAAAGGGATGTGTTCATGAAACGTAACATCACGAGAAATACGTACACGTCGTGCATTTGGGTCATAACAACGATAACCTTTGTGCTCGATGCTATAACCCAAGAATGCACATGGGATAGAGCGAGCGGTAAGCTTTGTACGTTCAAAGGAGTGGAAGAATGACAAAACAAGTACATCCAAAAACTCAAGATGATTATAGCTAAGAGGTCGAGAGTAGAGACGCTGAAACGGGGTGTCTTGATGGAGAATGGATGAGGGTAGGCGATTAATTAGATGAATAGCCGTGAGAAGAGCCTCACCCGTAACTCAGTGGGAACGGATGTGCCAAGTAAGAGAGCTCGAGTGGTCTCTAGAATATGACGGTGCTTGCGTTCAGCAACTCCATTTTGAGCTGGAACCCCGGACAAGATAACCGAGGAAGTGTACCATCACTAGCTAAGAGGGAACGAAAGACACCAGAGAGATATTCTCCCCGAATCCGAACGGAAAATTTTGATTTTTGTATTAAATTGTGTGGAAACCATGGAAGTAAAAGACCGATAGATGGAAAAGAAATCACTACGTTGACGCATAAGATAGACCCATGTATAACGAGAATAATCATCAATAAAAGATACATAATATTTGAAACCACTCTTGGAAGAGAGCGGGCAGACCCCAAACATCGAATGAACAAGATCGAAAATCGCACTAGTTCTAGAGTTACTAACAGAAAAGGTTTAGCAGATTGCTTGGCCAAAGGGCGATAGAACATGGAGGAAGACTACTAGAAGAAATAGGACCCAAAGCACCTTGTTGGTGAAGGACGGTGAGACGAGAAGACGGAATATGTCCAAGACGCTGATGCCACCGAGCAAGATCGAGGGTAGCCAACACAGGATGAGGAAGAGAGGAAGTTGGAAGATGGAGATGTTGCATAATATAAAGTCCATCCCGTCTACATCCCGCCCAATCATCTTGCCACTCAAACGATCCCGCACAAAGCAAGAGCTATTTGTAAAGCTTACAAGCACATCCAAAGACGGTGAGTTGTCCAACGTATAATAAATTGAGAGCCAAAGAGGGAACATGTAACACATCGGGAACATTGAAACCTTCAGAGATGGTAAGAGTACCCTGTCGGGTAGCTAGTAGAGGAGAACCATTAGCAAGAAAGAAATGTGCTTGGTTGCTTGAGTTCGAGAGCTTAGTGAGAAAAAACAGCGGAAGTAGACATATGTCTAGCAGCTCCCGAGTCAAGTACCCAAGTAGTAGAAATATCACCTGAAGGTGGAGTAGGCTAGCGGTGCTTCCAAACAGATGAGAGAGTTGTAAAAGTACCGGAATCGGAAAAAGACCTGGGCGGAGAAGGACTCAATCGGGCAAGTTGGGCCTCAAGAGCAAGAATACGGTCATCCGTAGAGGGAGAAACCAGAGTAATAGGCCGAGAGATTGGAGATGCGGTAGTGACTCATGGTGATACAGAAAGGCGTGAAGCATTCCTCTTCTTCCAACAATGTGACTCGTCATGACCAAGACGATGACAATACGTACATGAAAGGCGGCGAGGACCACGAATAGGCGAAGGACGTGGTGGAGCAGCCAAAATAGCGGTTGAATCGAAGTCGCCGAGGAGGAAAGAAGACCAAGACGAGTTTCCTCGCATCGTAATTCTTTGACAAAGATCAAGGAGGGATGGTCTTGGAGAGCGGTGAAGAAGTTGGCTGCGAACACCTTCATAGGGAGAGCCAAGCTTCATAAGAAAAGAATGTAGACGGTGCCTATCTTGAGTCCGAAGCCGAGTAGATGGACACCGAGTACGATGCATGATGGGCAGAGAATAGGAGCAAGAATATCCAGTTGACTCCAAAGTGAGTGCATGTAATTGTAGAAGTCTCGAATAGAGTGAGACCCTTGCGTAGCATTGTAAACTTCTTGCTCCAACCGATAAACTCGAATATCCCATGTCCGGGTGAACATCTCGGCAAGCCGATCCCATAAACTTTTGCCTCAACAATATTAGAAAATTGTGGGCGAAGAGCAGGATCAATGGAACCAAAAATGATAGCCCATGCCTTCCGATCAAGAACTTTCCATGCTCGAATTTCAGCAGAAACGTTTCGCAACTTCATTAGATGAGTCACTTTGAAGAGCACCAGGACAAGGACAAAGTCCCTCAACATGCTCAAATAGGTCGCGATAAACAAGTGTTTGTCATTGCCGATGGTTTCCAAAGAGAATAGTTTGAACCATCGAGTTTGACGTCAATACGATCACTAGAATCACCCATGACGACAGAAAAAGAAATCACTAGCAAAGCTAGAAATATGGATTGAGGTGGAAAAATTGATCGAAAGGATCGAGAAAGAAGAAGCACGGATTAGAACGAGCAAGGATGATGGCCCTAAACTCATTATCTTAATTTCGATGCGGAAGATCCAATTTATGGCAACCGCAGAGCATACTTTAAAAAATAATTAGCTCATTGTCTTATTTTCGATGCGGAAGATCCAATTGATGGCAACCGCAGAGCATACTCTTCAAGACAATGAACCTTGCTCGATACCATGATAAGAAAGAAAGATTAAAAGAGAATGATATTTGTTCTCTAATAATGGTGTAATAAACATTGTACATGAGAAGCCTTTATATAGGCTTAGAGGAGAAAAGGAGCCTAGAATTCTTCCTATGTGGGATTAAAGAGAAAGAAGAGAGGTAAGGAAAACCTACAAAACTATACAACATATTTTAACACTAGGCACCAATGAGACACAAACTGAATGGATGGATGCATCGAGAGCAATGCATGGCACTTTTGATATTCCATCATTCATTTCACCCAGTTTTTGTTTAAATACAGCCCAAGAGACGACTGGCTAGGTGGCCTGGGTGTACCGAGACAGACACGGACGACCCCTCCTTTGTTTTCACCTCGTTCTCTATTTCCCTAATTAATTGAAGAACTAACAACAACAACAGCAGCAGCAACAACAATAACAGAAACAGTCCAAAGTCTAAATTGGATTAGTATACTCTAATTGCTTCATTGGTGATGGTGAGAATTGTTGTGGAGAGCGGTGACAGAGCTCCAAATTTGAGAGAGAGGGAGCTCAGCATGTGAAGCATGAGGCTCCTCCATTGAGGGCAGCCCCCGAAGCCAGCCCAACCGGGAAAGCCTCTCCATCCCCAGGCTTGGAGTCCACCTTCATCTCCAGCACGACGACCTGACCATTCACGTTGTTAACAAGGACCGGGGAGAGAGGGCGGGCTGTGGGTCGGAAAGGTGGGAGTCGAGGAGGTGGAGGAGAGTGGTAGTGGCGGGGCAGAGCTCGAAGGAGAGTTCCTACAAAGGAAGCAGGTGGATGGATGGCGGATTGTCTTCTTTTTCTTGGTCATTGTGGTTTACCATTGCCATTTCCGTTGTCTTGTGCCAAAAAGCGCTACTAGGCCCAAAGAGAAGAGAGAGGAGTGGGACCTGTAGGAAAAGAGAAAGGAAGAAACCAAACAAAAGGAAGGGCTCCACATTTTAACCTTCGGATGCCGAAAACGTAGAACACACCAGGGATAAAATCGTCAAAATACCGTGAAATGGAGTGTATTAGTGAAAGAGAGTGAAAAAAGCATGACCCACAATCTTTTTGTATTTTATTAACGTGGGCGAATTGGACACAGCGGCGCGGCTGCCGGGAGATCGTCGAAAATGCCAGTCGCAGTGGCAAGATGGCTCGATCATGGCTGGGCTGCTGTAGACGAGCGGCAAGCGGCCACCAGGCGCGGATTCTGCTTGAAAATCTCCTTGATTCGCTAGATTTCTTTTGATTTAAACTTCCCATGTTTTTTTCCTCTTAAGCTTGTCGGCCTAATCTGCTCTCACTTTCAAATTCAAACTCCATCTTGACCGAGTCTTTCAATCCCTTGTTACCAACTCACGCCGGTCAACTTGCTCCAAAATCTTTTTTAAGTAAAGCGCTTGAAAAATTCGCCGAGCCTCCCGTTAACATATGTAAGCCACATACCTTCTACATGTAATGCAAATGTCAACCATGGAAATGATATTTTTGTCCAGGATCGGAGTCGATATCTGATTTTCTTACGGAATTGATGACTAGATGGACTAGCTAAAATTTAGGTGTCAAGAAAATATGAGTAAAAACCTTTCTCTAACTTTAGTTGCAACACATCAAATTTCTTCGTAAAATCAATAATCTAGCGCCAACAAGCTAAAACCATATTGTCTTTTGATGGAATTACATTAGTTATCTCAAAAGTGACCTATAAAATTCATTTATAAAGTGATGTAATAAACTGCAAATGAGTGATAGTACGATCTGTCGACCCAAAAAAAAAAAAAAAAAGGACGGGTGACTCACATTTGATGCCCAATGTTTAAGAATCCTTACTATTACTTCGTGAGTTAGATTTTGCAAACTTGGCTTAAACTACTTTACATTTTTATTGACAATATTCAGGTGTATATGGTAACTATTGACTTCCTGCTCCAAAAATCATCAAATTCAATGAAAAAAAAATTGAAAATAAAACCTTGCGCCCTAAATATTTGTACCGCGGGGGCGGGGAGGGAACGAGCGGGCAAGAGAGAGAGAGATGGAATTGCGTTGTCGTGGTAATTATTCAATTTCAACGCATCGGCACAGCGTGGGTTGATGGTAGGCTTCATTTCCAAGCAGTCATTTGCTAAGCACAGAGATTAGTTTAACAGTCAAAACATTATATTTTCAATAATCGTACAAAATTATTAGCATCACTTAATGAAATAGTAAAATTAAAAACATAGCAGATGTGATACATCTTATAAACACTCTTGTTGTTGTTAGAAAGACCGAAAATGAAGATGGATTTTGCTATTGAGTTACTACAAGGGAGAATTGCTTGTATTATTTTATCTCCGGCCACTTGTATCTCTGACTTATGACTTATGAGCTTGTATTCGATTATTTAAATCTACTTAACAAGGCCAAAATGACATTTAGCCTCCGTTCATTTCACAAAAAAATGAGGTGTTTCGGAAAATATTTTTTATGAAGTTTTTTTCCAGGAAAATGACAACATTTTCTAACATTCGAGTGAAATCAAAAAATGAATTGGAAAATATTTTCAGTCATTTGGTATGAAAAATCAGGCTTGATTTTCCTCCATGCACTCCCTTTAATATTTTTAATTTTAGTTATTTTTCCTTTTTCTTTTTGAAAAAAATTCAAAATTTCTCTTTTCTTTTTATTTTTTTTTCCTTTTCCCTTCTCCTTCACCCAATCGCTCTCCATCGTAGGGAGGTGAGGCCAAGCCTTGCCACATGATGGCCAGCTCAAGCCTCCCTAGCCTTGAGTGAGGTCTCGCCTTACCTTGCCAAGCTAGATCCCAAGAGGCTCTATAAGGACCCAGGGGCTATCACCGTGTAATATTGTCCCTTTGGGCCGAGCCCTCACCTGTTTTAAAATTTTTAAAGCAATGAGGACTTGTAGCCCAAGGCGGATAATATTACACAAGGGCAGCCCCCCAAGTCCTTACAAGCTTGATCTCACTCGAGGCGAGGTGAGGCTCTAGCTCACCGACCTCAAGCGAGGTTGAGCCTCGCCAAATCCGGCAAGGTGAGGTGAATCATTGCTCAAGGCTAGTGAGGATCGGCCTCGCTTGCCCGGCAAGAAATATAGTATATGTTACGTGGACTGGCCTTTCACGTGTTGTTGTCGATATGAGTGAATATGGTTTCAGGTTAGAACCGAGAACCTAGAACATGAACCTGTGGGAGCCTGTCCTATTGTAAGTTCCAAAGTATGTAAAGTAGGTTCTAGGTTCTAAAAACCGAGGAACTTATTCCAACATAGGTTCCAGGTTCCATCACCTAGAACCTAGAACTTAAACCTTGAATCCTAAAATAATTTTTTTGTGTTTTTCTTGGTATATGTCTTCATGCGATCCCGCGATACTTTATGGCGCACGATGATGAGTGTATAATTTGGAGCTACCAATTTAAATTCCATTTTCGGCTATATTTATGACTAAGACTTTTATATCTTCAATGTTTCATATTCTTCTAGTTTATAAATTTGAGTTGTGGTCAGTGAATTATAGCGCTAAGTGATTGTCATTAAACATGATGATTCATTATAATTATTCAATTAAGAATACGTGTGGAACCTAAGTAGACCCCGAAAACGACTCGAAATCTATGATAGGGTGGGCTCAAGGGTATGAGGCATGGGTTCAGGTTCCAAAAATGAGGAACCTATTCAGACAGGTAGGCTCCAGGTTCTAAAAGAAACCTATAAGAAACTTAGAACCGCTCACCCGTAGTTGTTGACAATCACTTCTTTATGCATCTTTCTCCCATTCTTTTTGTTCGTCAATAATCAACCCAAATTCTTTCTACTTTAGAACTAGTCCTCTGGAAGGAATACCTTCCTTTCTAGGAATTGCCCAAAGAAGAAGGGGTAAGAAAAAAAAAAGAAAATTAAAGTTAAAAAAATAAAAAAATAAAAGATAAAAACTTTAAAATAAAAAAAATTCAAATTGAAAAAATAAAAAGAAAAGAAAAATAACTGAAAAGAAAAGGAATGCAAAATAGTGGATGAAGGAAATATGAGAGAAAATATTTTCCTCTTCTCAAAAAGAGGAAATGATTTTCCCGCTTTTGATTGTATTTTTTCTATGAGTTGGAAAAAAATTTCTTTTATTCATTTATGTTCCGCAAACCGAATACTGAAAAATCCAAAAAAAAATTGAAAGCTATTTTCTGCAAAACGAACAGAGCCTTATATGATCTACGAACAAATTAATTAAATCAACCTAAATGATACGGTAGCCAGAGTCAATACAATCCAAAAATTGTGCGGAAGTCGGTAATTTTTTAGTGGAGTTCAATGTGGACCTCACTGTTTCCTAATACATGATTGACTAAAACTAAGTGGTTGTTCGATGGAGCTAATATGAAAAGGGGTTTGCGGCACTCATAAGTTGTCAAGGAAACACTCCATAGTTGTAGCAATAGCTTTTAGGAAGCGGTCTCCCCCGGCTCTTGAGGGATCAAATGTACCAGAGCAATAAATTATGTGGACAACCAAATTGAACCGG
The DNA here is from genome assembly GCA_021437795.1 of Rhodamnia rubescens. Taxonomy (NCBI): domain Eukaryota; kingdom Viridiplantae; phylum Streptophyta; class Magnoliopsida; order Myrtales; family Myrtaceae; genus Rhodamnia; species Rhodamnia rubescens. Next base: position 385,418 of record JAILYA010000122.1, on the reverse strand, counting down.
GACAGTGATTCAAGGACAACGTTGGTTATCGACTGAGCAAACGCCGGTCCAAGACCTCTACTCACCAAAACAAATTATATAAGAATTGTATGTCATCAGTATTAGATATTCCCACTCCACTTGAGTCGACGAGAAATGCGCATCTGACCATCCGCGATGATCGGTCTTGACGCAAGTTGAAAGAAAATAAATAGCCCAAAAAAAGAGTTCTGCCCATCGAAAATTTCGTGATGACAGAAAAAGTAATATTGTTCGATATCGACCACTGTGACTTTCTCTCGTCCCACATATATTCTCCCCAATATAAGTAACAACTTGCATACCCTCGCAAAACTCCTATAAATAGAGGAGGAGTCGTATATCAATTTCAATAGCGGCTCCAAGAACAGGAGTTGCTTCCATACTCCCCAAAAATGACCGTACGTTGAGAAAAATCTCTCTCTCACACACACTCTCTCTCTCTCTGTAGAAGGCACAGACTCGTTGATCAAAAGCATTTCCTTTCATGCATGATACAGATTGTAGAGATGCATGGGAACATGGATTGCCAAGGACACGAGGAGAATATAAGGAAAGCTCTCAACAAGCTTGAAGGCAAGTCTCCGGGCACTCGACTATCTCTCCCACATGCTTGTTCATTGCTATTTTACTCTTGACAGAATAATTAAATGTGCATTCACCTTATAGCTAAAGCTTTAGAATAGTTGGTAGTGGTCATACAAAATTTCGTAAGATATTAGAGCTGAGGGTCCCGAGTTTAGATCTTTCCAGGATCCTATTTGCCTCCTCAATTTAATATTTCCACGCCTAAAGCATTAGACAAAAAGATCGGACATAGTGTGAACGGGAGTAATAGAATAATTTAATATACCACGCCTTTACCTAACAACTTAAACTTTCAGATCTCATACTAGCTAGGATTGCCGTCTTCTGTCCGCTCTAGCGGTCACAGAATATCGAAAATATTAAGTGTTTTATCATTCGTCATTCCAACAAAAGCATCTTACTTACTTTAAGCTGAATAAACAGCTAATAATAGGTGACAGACTATCTACATTTTGTTTGGTCAATGGAGCCAGAGACCTGGAACAATCTTATAAAATTCCTTTCATCTTTCTTCAACGGTAAGCACATGCAAGAAACTCCACCCTCCGTCGCTCTGATTAGAGAAAAGGTTTTCCTGCGCCAAAGGAAATTGAAGAATTGAAGATAAGACAGATCACACAAGCGAAGAATTTAAATCTTGCAGGGTCTTCAAATAGTTTTTTTTTTTTTTTGTCCTTTTCATAATAATCGGGATATCCGGCACCAATTAGCAATCGAATTCATCCCCCGATGCCATAGTTATGGAAAACTGCAGAGTTGAACAGGTCCTCAACACTTGAGAATGGCCCAAGAGGCCGGCAACGGAGGGGTCCGAACTCGAGAGTTCTTGCCTCCCCAGACCGAACACTCTGCCGCTTCACCAACTGTTCTTACCTACTTGGGTTAAGTCGTTTACGTTGTCGACCAACATATCTGTTATGCACACTTGTTTGAGGTTCTGGAGAAAGCTAGGAAATCAAAATTTCTTCTCATTCAATCATTTACACGGAAACTAACAACTGTGCTTGAATTGTGCGCAGGAGTGCAGGATGTAGACATAGACTTGGACATGCAGAAAGTGACCGCCGCAGGTTTTGTGGACGAGCGCAAAGCCCTCCAGGCGGAGAAGGAGACCGGCAAAACAGCTCAAACCTGGCAGCACCAACCCACCCATTTTTACTGCAACAATTTCGACCATTACCAGTATGATCAGATGAGCCATGGCCGTTCACCATCGCCGAACTCGTACTGTGCACAACCCACTTACATGAGCCGCCACTGCAAGCACGGCGAGTTAATGGGGAAAGCTAGTTACGACGTGTACATGTATAGTGATGATTCAGGCAGTTCTTGCTCGATCATGTGATGGGGACGCAAAATGAAATAAAAAAAATGTTTCTTAGGTACACTTGTCTAAATTGAGTCCTAAATCTTGTGACGAGCTAATATAGTCCTTCCGGCTAATTTTGATCGGAAACTACCGATGATGACGCCAGCCATTCGTGTGACACAATCAACGCAGAGTAGAAATTTTTTGAATTTTTCTAAATTTCTTAGTAATTATTTTTCTTTTTTTCTTGGTGTTTTGTCAAGGGCTGTCCACTGGCCAAGGGCAGACGAAGGGCAAGGGTAGACCTGTCAAAATGCGTCCAAAACCCATTTAACAACCCCCAAGCATTCTAATGGGTCATAACAAACTTAGCAGACCAAAGATAATGGATCTACAAAATAAAGAGACCAAAATAAGTAGGATGTACAATGAACCCATTTAAAATCCACTTACAACCCATTTAAGAGACCTCCACCGTTTTTTTTTTTATTTTTAATTTTTTCTATTTTTAATATTTTTTTTATTTTTTTTCTTTTTCTTCATAGAATCAGATTTTTAAAAGAAATAAAATAAAAATTTCATATATTTTGTAAATTACAAAAAATAAAAAAATCATTTTTAAATTATAAAAAATTGTATAAATTGCCCACAATGATTTAGTAATATAATTTTTTAAAAAATTTATAAGAAATAAGTTTTCTTAGATTTGCTTAAATATAGAAGTGTTTTTTGTTATATGAATCGGGTCGATATGGATAAAGAAACTCGTACTACGCACAAATAGGTTATAAAAGGATTAATCACCAATTTGGGTCGGATCATTTATGACCCAACTCACCTATTTGATAAGTCTAAGCGAGAGCCACAAAGCCCTTGTCGACAGCCTAGCAACGGTTGTGGTCCTTGCTCATAGCCGGTTGAGGGCTCGTTACCCATTCCCGACATCCGGGCTAAGGCTCACAACCGTCGTCGGCCGCTAACGAGGATACTAGGCCTTGTCTTGTGGCTAGCGAGGGCCGCAACACATGCTTAGCAGCCGGCGCGGAGGCCGTGGCCCCCTTGCCGGCCTTTAACCATAAAAAAAAAAATAATAATAATAATAAATTCAAAAAACAAATTTGAAAATATTTCCACGTTAACGTCGACCATACCACGTAGGATGATCGCTTCCACATTAGCGAATTCCGACCAAAATTGGCTAGAAAGACTAAATTGGCAAATTATCAAAATGTTAAATATCCATTGGTATAATTAAAAGATTTAAGACTCTGCTAACCAAAATATGAAATGTTTAGAATTTTTTGGACAATTCTTCTTATTAAATTATAGGCAGATGGGAAAAAGACTTGATTTGCTTTTGTTTATCTTCAGTACATTTAATACATCAATACAAAAATAAAGAAACCAATCACAATTGATCCTAACTGATTCGGATCTTGATCTAGAATGATAGGCGTCGCTTGATTGTAGCAAAGACAATCCTCGCTTGTGGCCAGCAAGGGCGCGAGAGGCCCCCACCAATGACTGTGAGGGTTTCTGACCGTTGCCGGAGCGCCCAATCTGCAAATCATGAAGGAAAATAAAATAAAGAAAAGATAATGGAAAACGAAAAAAAACGTAATATTTAAAAAAATTAAAAATTGTAGAAATTATCCACATCACGCTTTGACCGTATCTACATAAGACGGCTAACATTCATCTTTCCGGTCAAAATTGGTTAGAAAAACTACATTGAAAAAATTATCAAAAATGTTTATGGCATAATTGATCAAATTAAAAGGTTTAAAACTAAATTGATAGTTTATAATATAGTCATGACTTTTTCTTTTTGGTAATTATTCCTCCTAGATTTGTGGGCTTGGTATCTCGTGATGAAATATTCTTTCCAATGTGCCCCGTAAGATGCAATATTCATTAGATACTCCAATCTTGGAACGGAGGTAGGAGAAACGAGACCTCGGCAATGACTTGGTATACGAATCGGCATACCGATCACGAGTAGAAACATGACATACCCACAAAAAGTCATTTATCCCGAACAAAATGATAGTCAATCACGACGTACTTCATCTTAGAATGATACAGTGTTTAGCACCACGATATATGGCATCAATGCTATTATAGTAGACCAAAATCCAAGATCTGGCCTCAGTTTATAGAGTTGCTCCAATTTATCCCATGCATTTAGCCATAGCTCTCTTGCTATAGTTTGCCTCAATTTCGGCTGATTTGCGGTGCCGAAATTTTAATGAGAAATAAATAAATCAATCGACAAAGACTAGTGCGAAACTCCATTAATATGGATATACATATGGACCGGAAACCACACTCGTGGCCCTTACCCATTTAATAAGCACAAGCCCAACAGATTTCAACCAATATAGCCCATCTCAAAGCCGAACCCTATGAAATACCAAACTTATTATTATTATTATCAGAAAATACCAAACTTATTAGAGAAGTCAATTATGCTCCAGAAAGGTCTCTTGCAACAATTAAAATTAGAAGCATGGAAAAGTTGAAGCACTTTTATGTTGATTTGCAAGTAGAGGTGCCAAACGGGTGGATCGGGGGTTAGAGTCGAGTCGAATATGACTCGACCCATATTGATTTATTTAATTCGTTTTGAACTATTTTCATTTATTGCAAATTTAACGACCCCCGCCCGACCAAACCCACACCCAACTCATACCCGACCCTACCTATATTACTTAAATACTTCTATATTTAACTATCATGGAATATTTATTTCCTATAATTTATAAAGAAAGATGATATTACTAAAACACTTTCATGCAATTAAAAAATTTTATTTATTATTAAAAATTTAATATTTATTTTTTAGAAAAGCATTTTTTATTATTTTCTTTTCGTTTTTCTCCTGCCACCGGAGACCTAGCAAGGGTGGTCAACGGTGGCGGCGTTCCAAAACAGCTTTATATATTTTTTTAATTTTTATTTTTGTTCTTTTCTTTTACTTATAAAAATAAATAAAAATAAAAAATAAAAAATCGTGAAATATAAACTAATATACTTGAGGCCCATTTAGAAGTGATGCTTGGGAAGCTACGGGTCACCGGCCAAAAATGGGTCGAAAATAGGTAAACCCACATTTGAATATGCTTTATAAGCTCAAACCCATTTTTGACCTATTTTTTCAAATTTGCTGAACCCATATATGACTCAAGTAATTAAAAATGGGTTAACAAGTGAATAAAAAACCCAAATTGACACCTCTATTCCCAAGAAACAACCAAAGTCAATTTTTTTTAAATTTTATTTTTATGTTCTAGCTTCTAAATTGAAATTCCTCACGTAAAGTTTGTAAATTATTGTGAAATTTATTTCCACCTCATGAAAAGGCTAATCCAGTCTTATTCATCTATTTCGTATTTCCTGTAAATTCTTTTAACGTGTTGAAATATGGCTAGTTGCGGCACATCAATTTCTACACAACGTTGAGAATCCCGTGCTAACGAGCTAAAACCATGGTGTCTGTTGATGGAGTAAATTCGGGTGCATCAAGAGCGGTTCACAAAATTTATCTGGAGAGTGATGGAACAAATTGTGAGTGGGCAATTAAACGGGTGGCTCATATTCAAAACCCAATAGATGGAAATCCTATATCACTTCGGGAGTTAAATTTTGCAAACTTGTCCAGAACTATTTTCCATAATTGTTGACAAAATGCGTGTATAGTAACGAACGACTTCCTGTCGTGGTCAACCTACATTTCCAACGCCAACAATCATTAAATTCAACGAGAAGATACAGAACCTTGGCTCCGAAGTTTTTGCACCCTTTTGGCCGTTTCATTTGAATCTTCTGTGTCTACATCAAACGGCAAATTGGACAAAACGCTGGGTTAGGCAGTCTCGAGAGAGAGAGAGAGATGGAGTCGGTGTCATGGAAATTACCCAACGCCCGCGTAGAGATCATTTTCAACACGTAACCTTTTAACGTGGATTGATGATGATGGATGGATTCATTTCCAAGCAATCGTTTGCCAACCCAAAAACAGAAAGAAATAAGTTTAATAATCAAAAGATTGTGTTTTTGAATACTTGCTCGTAAAGTGGTCGGTTATCCATGGTTCTTAGCTTGTTCTACTTTTGAAAAACAATTACCAAAACATATAATATTAGAGATCTAACTAATGAGTACTAAAGTGATCAGGTCTATGCAGTATGGGCAACATTTGCTTTAGAGAAGTTAATCATGCTCGAGACAGGTACCTTGCAATTTGTTCTTGAGCAAAATGACATCTCAAGTGTCAATATTTGTATACGGCGCTCACTTTAATGTCAATTTTTTTTATCACTTAAGTACCAATTTTTTTTAAAAATGATAATTTAGGTGCCAACTCCCGTGAGGTGACCGGAATCTTTTGCCGTTCGCACTAAAGTGATCGTTTTTTCTCCGATTTGGTACTAAAGTGATCATTTTTTGGATCACTTAAGTGCCAATTTTTTTGAAAAATAATTATTTAAATGTCACTTTCGGCAAAGTCGCCGAAAGTTTTCTCTGTTGGCACTAAAGTGATTATTTTTTCTTCGATTTCGCACTTAAGTCGATTCAAAAAAAAATATTTGTACCAAAGTGAGCGATGTAATACACAAATATTGACACTCGAAATGTCCTTCTACCCCCGCTCCTGAAACTGGCCCAAATGCATGCCCGAAAAATCCGAAGGAGGATCGAACTCTTCATCATTCGAAGGCAACGTCGACTTCTGGCCCCATTGCCTCCAGGACTCGTCCTCCTCATCAACGGGGGCATGACGGGGTGAATAAACTTCATACTTTGGGAATAGAGCAGGAGGAGGTGGTGGTGGTGGAGGAAGACGAAGAGACGTGGACGTGGAAGTGAAAGTGGAAACATTTTGTACGTGGGCTTTTTCTTGATAGGATATTCCTCTGGGGCTGGAGGAAGAAGAGAAAAGAAAAAAAATGGAAAAAACAAATAAAAGATTAAAAAATTCAAAATAATTAAAATATCATGTCACCGGGATGGCTAGCGCCGGCTTGCGTCCATGTAAGTGCTGATATGCCAAAATTGATCGAATAGACCGAATTGACACAATTAAAAAAGGTTTAGGACTGAATTGACAAAAAAAAGTTTAGGACTAAATTAGCATAATTGTAATAGATTTAGGATTTTTTTTTTTTTTGTAATTCTCTCTATGAACATCTAATAATAGATAAATGAAAACCTCATCCTCCAATCTCTTAAAATAAAAATGATTATCCAACTAACTTTTCGAGTAGTCATAACTAGCCATGAAAGCATAAAAATGCTCAACCATTACTTGGTAAATTGTTTCGACCCATACAAAGATATCTTTAATAGTCAAACATAGTATTCCTTACCTAGAATAGCATATCGCTCTAGCAAGCTCGTGTAAATCCACTCCTCCAACTCACTATGAAGAAATGTTGTTTTCACATCTAGCTACTGCAGCTTAAAGACTTGTGCAGCAACTAAAGCAAGAAACACTCAAATATAACTATGCCTTACCACGAAATGAACATCTCATTCTAGTTTATGCCTTCTCACTATGTATATCCCTTCGCGATAAGTCTCGCATTATATCTTTCTGCCTCGACACTAGAGTTGCCCTCTTTTCGTTCGTAGAACCATTTGCTTCCCATAATCTTCTATACTTTGATTAGCTCCCTATTTGATTTTGGTCGAGGGATTTTATCTCTTTGCTCATAGCCGCTAGCCACTACAAAGTGAATGTTTATCTGTCTCCATGTCATCACCTATAGTCCATGCATAGGCAATATATGCATGACCATAACGCACCAATGATTTGATTTGTTTGCTCTATATACCTATGATCTGTATTACTAACTTCAAGAACTAGGACCTCATCTATAGTCTCAACCTTTGTTATCTCCGAGGTTTTCAAAGTGTCTACCTAAAGTTCTACCTCACTACTAACATGGTGATCGATTTGCTCTTATGGCCGTGTTTCAAGACTCCTTTGTCAAAGCATACTAGTCTTGTCAAAGATCACATATATGCTTATTAGAAAACCAGGTGATCAGGATAGTGCACCAATGCCAGTAGCCTTTCACTCCTTGTACATAACATATAAATATGCACTTCTTTGCTATCGGCTCAAACTTATCATCACTTGTATGCGAATACGCAAGACATCCGAATACTCATAATCTGGAGTAATCAATGGGTTTCCTAGACCATACTTCCTCATGAGTCTTCCACTAAAGACAGGAGATGAAGATAGATTAACCAAGTAACAAGTCATGTTCACTTCTTCGAATCGAAATTCCTTGCCCAGTTCTACATGTGAAAGACCGCATCGAGCGGGCTCAAGTAAAGGTTTGTTCTTTCATTTTGCAACATCATTCTGTTATGGTGTCCATGACATTATACGGTGCCTTACCATCCCTTCTTTCAAACAGAATTTAGTAGAGTTACTGTCATTCAATTTCATGTAGTTTTTTATTCTAAGTCACTTGCTGTTTAACTGACTACTTCTCATTAAGTGGCTCAAACCTCTTGGGTCGACCAGATACATTGATTCATGCATCAAAAAGTGTACCTATACCATTCTGAAATAGCTATCGATAAATGTCGGCATATACCAGACACTTCCGTACAAAGGAACTGGAGACAAACCCCAAATGTATGAATGAATTCAACCAATTAGCTGCTTGGTCAATTAATAGCTGTATTGAATTTAATTCGGCACTACTTTACAAAGATGAAGTGCTCACACAATTCCAGTTTCCCTATCTTCTGATGCTTTAACCACCCCTCCTTACTTAGTATCGTCACAACTACCTCACTCATGTGTGCCAATCGCATATGCCAAAACTAAGTTAAGTCGAGTATAACTCGCTAGATGAAACCGCAACAAAATCTGATCACGGTCTCTCCTAGAAGATAATATAGAGTATTTACCTTTTTCCCTTTCATCATTGTCATGGCATCTCGGATATCTTCAACAATCCATCTTTAGCGGTATAATTACACTCGAATTTGCCGAGTGTCCTCAAAGAACTAAGGTTATTCTTGAGCATCGGTACATGTCTCATAGCTGTTGGTGTGCGCACTAATCCATCATGTATCCAAATCTAAATTGTCCCTATCCACACAACGTTGGAGACTACATTATTCCATATTAGAACTCCACCACCATCTATGATCTGGTAAGTAGTAAACCAATATCTACAAGGCATCTATGATAAGAACACCGCAAATTAGGACCCATTCGTCTCCTAACAAGCCAGTTGTCACACACAAGACAACGTTTACATAACTAGTGCTCTCCTAAATGACGTTCGTCACATTGGTTCTAGCATTATGCCAATAACATCTATTCTCCACTTTGGACAACCTTTGATGTGCCTCTCCCTAGCACTTAAAGCAGTTCATGCACTATTGGAGCACGACTTCAATTTACTTTTACCTCTACTACTGTTAGACGCATGACATTGATCTCTACCTCCAATCGCTAATCCTCATGCTACATCTTCGCTAGACCGTCATCTCACAACTTATTCTCCCACTCCTTAGTGAACAAGGCTGGTTTTACCTCTTTCGAAGTAAAGTAGTATGCCCTTACAATAGTAAATTAGTAAAGTACTCCTGTGAGTCTGGTGGAGAAGTAAACAACGTCATGCCATGTTTTTCATCATCAACGGTCTCTTCAACATTCTTCAAATTCATCATGAGTTCGTTAAACTCGTTTAGGTGGGCTATGATGGAAGTATCTTCAGTATGTTGGAACTAAAACATCATTTTCAACATGCATAAGCAGTTACTTTAACATTTGATAAATGAAGGGTTTGAAGTTTTTCCCACAACCATGCATCATCCTTCTATGGCCATTTCTATTAACACCTCATTCGAAAAGGTTCAACAAGATTATGCTATTTTCCCTCTCTATCAAATCATCTTTATCGGCATCTCCACCGGATATGGGGACTTAGCCGTGCTATCCAATACCTTGGGCAAACCTTGGGTTGTTAATATCGCACGCATCTTAAATCCCCATAATCAAAAAAATTTCCTCTCATTAAACTTCTCAATTGCTTTTTTCACTCCGCATATAATTGCAATAATAGAATTTCTAAACAAGTAGTCAAAGAAGCTAAAGTCCCAAATCAAATCTAGAAAATCCTATCTTTAAATCTGATACCAATTGTTGCCAAATACATGGAATTTATAAAGTGATGTAACAAACCGTGAGTGATTAATAGAACGGGCAAAACTCATATTCAAAACCCGATATATGATAATCCTTCATATCAATTTCGGGAGTGATATTTTGCAATTATGGACAACATGTGTGAATGGTAACCTACACTTCCTACTACAACAATCATCCAATTCAACGAAAATATGTAAAACCTTGCCCTAATCTTTTGAACTCCTAGTGGCCGTTTCATAAACCTTTGTACGTGTAAACTAAATCGAAGATTTATGCGGGGCTTAGGCATATATATATATATGGAATCGCTGTCATGGAAATTTCCCAACGCTCCCATTGAAGTCATTTTCAAGGCGTCACCTTAACGTGGATTAATAATGGAAGCATTCACTTTCAAGCAGTGGCTTGCTAAGCTGAAGGATTAGTTTAATAAAGAGAAGACTATACTTTCCTTAGGCTGTTAGCTTGTTCTACTTCCGTTTCTATGTTATCAGCCTCATTTGCCGGTCCCTTACCTCTGCCTTACTTATGAGCTCATGTGTGACTAGGCAAACGTACGTCAGAGGGGCGAAATAAACATATATATGATCTACGAATGACTGATTCGGTAGATAAAGTTAATATTGCGTGAAAATTTATATCTTTTAGTGGAATGCGATGTGGAACGCACTTTATGTTAACATATGATTGACTTGATTAAGTGGTTGTTTGATACAGTTTTGCTCCAGTAATTTCAAGCATGACAAGGGATTTTCCAACCATACCCAAATTACCAATAGATAATAAAAAAAATGATCATTTTTTTTTATACCCAGGATCCATCGGCCCCACCGGGCTTTGCCCGGTTTAGCCCGAGAGCCAATCGGACTTTACCTTGAGGGAGACCGGCCCAAAGAACCCACCGCGGGGCCCCACTTAAATCGCGGAACGCAAGTAGAGATTTGAACCCTCAACCTTTCACGAGAGGAAGAAGGGTTCAAGCTTAACCAACTACGCCATGCGCGGTGGGTGAAGATGATCATTTGTAAATGATGCATTTATCAATATATTGCTATTGTCACTGTTTTATGTTAATTCTCATTTAGTTTATTTTGTGACAGATCCGATCCTAAGCAAACCTCCTCTCATGAGTTTAGGAGAAATATTAGAGTTCCACCTGATTTTAGATAGAATATGTTTGCAACTTTATGGATAAATATCTCAATTATTGTCAAATGGTCCGTGGTAAACTAATAATAAAAGCACTTATGTTACTTCTAGATATTTGTATAAATTATAGGAAAAAGATAAGAGGACGGCACCGTTACTTTTTGGTAAATAACGGTGATGCCACACTCAATTGTGATGTGACATGCATGGCGATAAAAATTTATCACTTTTCCCCAAAATCCCACACTGCGTGCAAATGTGTGGGCAGCATTTCTCCATCAGATGACAGTACGATCATCCTAGCATGGCCCTAAATTATAAAAGCACTTGAGAAAACAATAGCATGATAATTTCCCATTGAGCCTCAAGAAATACACACTCCAATCCATCCCTTTCCAAAGTTAACCATCAGTTATTTTTCCCTCACACATTCATAATTTCCAAATCTCTTTTCTTTTTTTTTTTTTTTCTTTTTTTTCATTTCATTAGAGCCCAATATATATTTCCAATCTATATTTTGACAATAAATACGATATTTATCCCAGGACCAATCAGAAAATTAAACCATATGGACCACTAAATTGAACCGGTCAAAGACCTCGACTTGACGTATATAATCCTACGCATATCTACGCGTACACATCAACAACCATCAAAACGCAATTATAAATATGTGTGTATAGCGATGTAGACGACTCCATTGGAGTCAACGAGAGAAGTATAGGTTGCTTGTAATTGTAAATTTAAGAGGGGGAGCCTCCCCTTTTCATGGCAACGTCCATGCAATTTCCCTCGAGCCGACCGTCCGCGTAATGACGGGTCTTCTTGAAGCAAGTTGAGAGAAAACAAATGGCTAAAGAAAGACTTGTTCGAAACGTCATGGTAATGACATAAGATTAGATAGAATAAGATATTCTTCGGTATCAACCGTTGCCATCAATATCTCTCCTTCCACATACTTTCTCCCCAAGATTGGCGACAATTAGTACGCTCTCGCGAGCTCCTATAAGTAGAGCGGGAGTCACATAACAATTCGGTAGCAGCTCCAGGCAAGACTTGCTTGCATACTTCCCAAAATGACGGTAAGATCGATCCCTCTCTCTCTCTCTCTCTCTCTCTCTCTCTCTCTCTCTCGTCGACCTAGGGGCTTGAGCTTTACTCGAATGGCTCTCCGGGGTGTCTTTTGAATTACGTATGAGCCTAAACGTTTCTTTTTCGCGGCTGGTACAGATTGTAGAGATGCACGTGAACATGGATTGCCACGGATGCGAGGAGAATATAAGGAAAGCTCTCAACAAGCTTGAAGGCAAGTCTTCCGGGCACTCAGAAATTCTCTCCGACGTGCTTGTTCGACATATATATTGGCACGTGAACTAAGGATTGTACTTGAATTGTGCGCAGGAGTGCACGATGTGCACGTAGACTTCGACATGCAGAAAGTGACAGTGGCCGGTTTCGTCGACGAGCGCAAAGTCCTCAAGGCCGTGAAGAAGACCGGCAAAACAGCTCAGATCTGGCTGCACCAACCCACAAATTTTTACTACAACAACTTCGACCAATATCATCAGTATGATCAGATGAATTACCGCCATTCATCATCATCGAACTCATACTATGCGCAACCCGCTTATGTGACCCGTCACTACAAGCACGGCAAATTGTTTGGGAAGACTAGTTACGAAGTGTATCATCACCAACCACCATACTCTCAGATGGTGGAGGAAAGTCCCATCACCATGTTTAGTGATGACGATGTCCATTCTTGCTCGATCATGTGATGGGAATGAAAAATAAGAAAACCATGAAATTTGATCCAGATACGAGACCGGGCTGCTGCTCACCCTGAAAAGGAGGTGATCCAGTTGCACTTTCCTGATGTGTATATAGTTTCGTAAGCGTTTGTATTCCAAGTGTTCTCCCTTGCGGTTTTTTCACTTCAGTCGTGTAAATTTTAGTTTTCTGTACTTTCTGCAATATAAGTTCATGGCGTGTGATGCTCGAGTTACAAGTAGAGCGGCAAAAGGCTTTATTTGCTTTCATTTATTTTTGGTACATATATTACATGAGAAACTCATAACACCCTGGAGAAGAACGAAAAGAGATAATAGGTGAAAATATCCAAAGAAATCAGCCATCCGGTGATCCCCGTTTGCGTTCGAGCAGTCGTACTCCTCTTTGCCGCCGCCTGACCCACTGTCCAAGCGTCGGATCACGCAATCACCAATCCTATTATTGCTACCTCGATGCGCCTCAGGCCGAGCCACCGGCCACTTAAGCCTGTAACCGGCAAGCTAGCTACAGCTATCTCGACACCGTCTCTGCAGCCCGGCGAGTGGCTGCCATTCCTTGGTGCTCCTTCAACACTTCCGGTCGAACCAATGAGCTATTTTCCTCCACAGGTCTACTTGGTGATTCCCTGAAGTTACTGTTGCAACCCAGCAAGTCTTGCAGCCTCCTGCAGCTCCGATGTTTTAGCACTACATTTTTGCGCACACAGGACGTAGGTTCCGACGTTCGACCGAACCACGTAAATTTCTTTGCGTCATTTTATTTGTTCATCATTTTATTTCTCTTGTCGGTTTCTACGGCTCCCGATATAATTGCAAAGGCCACGAGCCACTTTCCCTATTAGAACACATGGGAATAGCATATTCTCACCTAGAAACAACCCACCCAAGGGTGGCAGTCATGGTCGACCCCGGAAAATAGATGATCGCCTTGGCTGGACGATCGAGGTTCGGCTCCTCGTTTTTCTTACTGTTTTGAACTTCCAGAGTGAGAGAGTCCCTTCTCCTGTGTTTTCGCAGCCAAATGAGCTGCCCTACTTTTGGCCTCCGTTCTTGCCCGAGCTCTTTTTCATCCATCATTCCCTGCGATTATCTCTGCCCTTCAGCCGTGATCTGCCCTTGAATTGCCGCGATTCCCGGCTGCCAATCTTTGTCAAACAATGTTTGTCCCCCCTCTTTGACTTGTTCCCTTCTCTATGTTTGCTTCCTTGTTTGAATCCTCCATTTCCAGTCAATTCCCTCAATCCCTTGTGGTGAATCTCTAGCATGAAAGCCGATACAGGATCTCGAAATGAATTTTTCATCTTGCTACCGTGGATAAAATTGTAATTTGATATCTGACGAGATTATCAAAAAGTAGTTCCTGGCTTTACGACGTTAAATCTTTTGGTCTAAATTACAAAGTTCAAATTTATTGGTCTAAATTATAACAAATCTTCAAATGATTTTCCTGTCTTTAATTATGTAATACTTCACTACTTTAGCTTTGTATTTGATAGTCATCCAAAATTATCAGGAATAACATTAAAGAGAAGATTTACGCCGTTAAATATTTCATATTCGGCTTTATCCCTTTTTCATACAGAAAAAAAAAAATATCTAAGCAAAATAAAAATAAAAAGGTCATGAACACGATGCTTGATTTCATTTTTAATTTGACATTTATATTATTTATTCACATAGCGAGGGTAAAGGACCAAACCTTGGGAACAGCCTAGAATGGGTTTGGTAGAGAAAGCATAGGAACTCTTCTTGAGAACACTCAACCCCCTCGTGATTTGATACTACCCTTCTTGATCAGCCGATTCAACCGGAGAGGACCTTCGTCTGAGCCGGGTCGGAAAAGCGCAGGAACTCTTCGCACTGCGAGATATTTTTCGGCGATTAACCTCTATCACTCGACCACGGGCTCATCCTGCAGCTTGCACTTCAGCCTTTCTCCTCCGGCCGTCGTTTGCGGAGACCACAATCATGGTTATAGTCCATCGGTGTTTGTGAGTTCAATAGGTCTCCTCTATTGGAGTCCACGTGATTCAACAGCCGAGAGATCTCACTTACCTGGTACCCGGAGATTTTAATAATCTGTCCATTTAGACAAATTATGGATTAAGGGTAACAAGCGGCCGGAGGAGAAAGGCCAGAAGCGCAAGCTGGTTGAGCCCGACAAGCGAAAGAGCGTCAATCACGGAAGGACCATCTCCTGGCGCAAAGAGTTCCCGTACCATTCTGAAGCACCTTGCAAGAATTTCCTCTCTCGATTGAACCGGCAGATCGAGACGGGCCGTATCACCTTCGAAGGAGTCCGATCGCGTGGCCGTCTACTTGCTCGGCCACCTCGCCGTGTAATTGGATGCGATTAATTCATATTTACCCTACCATTGCCTAATGGAGCTTATACAGGAGGGGGACTGGGGTCATGAGCCCAGTGTTTGGCATACCTTGAAACGCTTCCGGGCATAATTACAACGCAACTTTCGAAACGCGTTAACTCCGTGTACTTCAATTTTAAAACTGTCAATCAATCCGTTCATTTTAGTCTTTAAACCTTGTAAAATTTGTGCACAAGTCTTGTAAACTACACGGAAGGAAAATGTCGCATGGCTTCTTTTGTTAGTTTTTATTCCTGCGCAGTCGTCATAGTTGTGAAGGAGCTCTCCCAATGCAAAACACATCATGTCCCGTTGCCATATCAAGGAAAAAAAAAAGTTTCAAAAGTTAAAACATGAAAGGTTTTGATTTCAAGAAAAGTTTAACAAATACGTCTAACAAGTACAACATTTAATAGCTGAGATTTGATCTGCCTCATAAAATCAGGAGCTTTTAACAATCTCTCCGTTTAAACAATTACGGAAAACGGTGACGAGCGGCCGGTGGAGAAACGCTAGAAGCACAAGCCGAGCCCGTCAACAAGAAAGAGCATCGATCACGGAAATGCCATATTGTGGCGCAAAGAGTTTCTACACTATTCCGACGCGGCTCACAAGAAGTTCCTCTCTAGAGTCAATCGGCTAATCGAGAAAGGCAATATCACATCACACGAGGGCTCGATGGCCGGAGGATGGATACTATCAACCGCTCCTTCTCTTGGGAAGAATTCGATTGCGCCGCTGCTCAAGTCGCCTTCTAGTCGATCAGCCGCCTCGCCGTCTACATTGAATAGATTTATGTATTCATCTATGCCCTAGCAACGTGTAATGGAAGTTTATAAAGGTGCTTGAATTGGAGCTAACAAAGGAAGTGGGCTGGGGTCATGAGCCTAATTTTTCTCATGCTTGAACAGCTATTAGCATGATTACCGCGAAAGTTCTAAATCGTGTTGAAGTCCGTGAATTTGAATTCTAAAATAGTCAATTCATTCATTTTAACTCTTAAAATTCAACGCGTAATGTGGTTTTTTTTTTTTTTTTGGGCCTCCACGATCAAGGATGGGCTCCTCGTTCTTCTTCCCGTTTTGAATTTTTCAGAAAGGATCCGTATGATTGTATGGATATGTGTCTGTTGACACCTCCTGAATTTTCTCCATCGTCTAGTTAGAAAATTCAAGGATCGAGATTTTCGATCGCGACGAGTCTCGCTTTCTTGATCAAAAAATTAGCTTGTGGCCTTAGTATTCCAATTGCATAATGAATGTAGATTTAGCATAGGAGTGCGGAATTAGGTCTTCAAGTTTCATTTGAAAAAAGGAAAAAAAAAAAAAGAGAGAGAAGATAAAAATTTATTAATAAATTAACTATTATCTCATCAGTTTCTAATCGAATTTTATACGTTTAATATAGGATGATAAAATTTAGGAAAAATGACAAATATAGTCCTTGAACTTTGGCCCAATGTGCAATGTGGCTCCTGAACTTTTAATTTGTTTAATGTAGTACCTGAACTTCAGCCTAATATGCACTATGGTCCATAAACTTTTGACTTGTTTAATGTAGTCCCTAAACTATATTGCACATTGGGCCAAAGTTCAGGGACTTTTTGTGTCATTTTCCCTAAATTTTATCTCTAAAATTTAAATATCTCGAGTCCGATTAAAGAAATTTCAATCTATAGATCCAATTTATCATTTAGAATATCATGCTTAACACCGTAAGATTTGAGCTCTTACCTCTCAAGATCGCCCTACTTGACGCGACCACACAAAGTTATTTTATTTATAGGGAGGCAGCCGCAACTCTCCCACTGGGTGCTCACATCTACTGAGGGCACTCACCACTCCACTGTCCTTCTTCCTTGTTTTGCTGAACAGAGAGTCAAAGAACAAAAACAGAGAGCATCGATCCTCCACGTTGCTGAAGCTTCTCCAATGGAAATCCACCGCTGATTTCTTCTCTAGCTTTTGATTCTGATTCGATCAGTGCGTGGGTTCTCAGTTTCATCCTCTGGCTTTTCAGTGACTTCGTTTTTTCTGCCTTGGAGAAGATCTTCATTGCTGAGTTCATCTTCACCACATCAAACAAAATATACAATATCTCGGAAGACATCTTCATTGGAGAATATAGACTTCTATCTCAAATCTCTTCTCTTACATCTTCGCTGTTCTGTTTGTTCATTGCTTCTGATTCAATCGGCTTTCGATTTTCGCAGGTTAAAATCTATGATAAGTGAACCATTTCCAGGTATGTTTCCTTGTAGATTCTGCGATGTTCAAGCATGTTAGATGGATGTTTCAGTGATGATTGCTGATTTGTGCTGAAAAATGTTCGAATCTGAGGAAATTGTTGGCTTATGATGCGCTCCTCATATCTTAACCTTCGTTTTTGTCCTGATTTTTTGGTAATCATTTGAGGTGCAAGATTCTTGCACGTTTTAGATGATCCACTCTGTTTCTAGTGTTTTTCTGCCGTGACCTTCGTGCATTCAATGGCTGATATCATCACCTTGCATGAATTTTCTCAAGAAAACTTTCTTCCTGAATTTTGGAAAAGCCACTTAGATCTTTAATTCGACACCAATTTCATGAAAAATTATGTTAGTTTGGTCGAATAAAACGCTCATCAAATAGTCGATTTTGTTCTGTGATCAGAGTTGGAATTTCATTCCACCGACCAATCGTACTGATTTCATTGTTTTAACAATCTTGATGGTCCTTGTTAGCAAAAGTGTAAAACCCGAAAAGTGTTTTCTACACAGTTGTCTAACCGTGTCTAATCTCCAATGGAGTCACTAATCCATCGCTTGGTTTTGTCAAGTTTCGAGAGTCTATCCTAACATGACTCTTTCGCCCACGAAATTGATTTCGATGTGCGAGAGCTTTTCTCTTTTTGAACATTGGATTAGAATGCACATGAATGTCCTTCTTTTCTTTCTTCAACATTTTTCTAACGGGCATTTGCCTTCGCTTTTACATGGCGTTTGCTTTTTCATGCCCCTATCTTTTATCACTTTCTTGGTTTTGTCAATCAAAGACTACTCTCGAAGCTTCTTGCTCTCAGTCATCAGTTTTGGTAAGTCATTAGGGTAAGTGTTTGATATAGAGAATCGAATGCTCTTCTTCATTTTGGGGTGTTCGAACTTCTAATTGAATTCACCTGAAAGATAGCACAAGAAGATTGGTGCAAGTGAAAGAAAAGAGGTCTTTCTCATCTTTTTCACCAATAATGTCAACCAAAACCTTCATAGTTGCCCCATTTTGGGGTGGTTCTTGACAGGGGCACTTTGTGAATATTCTTCCCATTTAAAGGCTCAAACAGGCAAACTATGATAACTTGCAGTTTGTAGGATAGAGATAGGATTGAGGAAAGAATGCCTCTTATCATTTTGATTAATGTACTACTTGCGAATGAATCCTATTCATCCTCAAAACGACATAGGTTTATCTTTCTTCACTCAACTCTCAAAGTGTGTATAGAACGTGTTTAAGACTTGCTTGCTTTTCCTCATTCTAAGTTATTTCATTTGGCATCTTTAACATTCCCTTTCATTTATCACAAATCATTTGGTCAAACTATCCTCCATGGGGATTTTGATGCATGATGCATGTACCAATGCATGGAAAAACAACTTTCAATCAAAGAATTGCCATTCAAAACTTTTTGGAGACAATGGTTCTAAATTTATTTTATTATTGAACACTTTTTCACCTCAAAAGATTTGTTTGTTGTTGAATTTTTACTCCTATGAAAAGAGTTTTAGGGAAAAGGATACTTACCTACACCATGGTGGCCAGGCAAACCTGTAAAGAAATAGGACAGACCATGTAAATGGGCGGCTCTTGAGGCAAGAAAATTGGAAACGATACACGTTACCCTTGTGCTTGCCCTTAAAGTGTCGACGTTTCCTAACAGATGAGAGAGGAAAACACGTCAAAAAGGAGATCGATGAAGGTGCGCTTGAGTTGAGTCACCCTCCATACCGACAACTTCTTGAAATTCCTTGAATGTCAACAACTTCCGTCAAAAAGAGTTTACCTGCCGCTACTAACGTCGATCGGCTCACTTTCTACCAATCGAGATGAGCGGGGTTAGAAGTGCATTATCACGGGTATATCTCCCACGTGGATCGCATTCCCAACACCTCCTAAAGGATACCTAATGCGTACGGGGGTTTTTGACCGCATTTGTGTCTGCTGAAGTGGTAAACATGCATCGTATTTACACAAACACAGCTTCTATATAATGCAACACATTCCATACATCCAAAAGACCACCTGCAAGGAAGGTTAGGCAAACGTGCCGCCCCTTATAACTCCCATTCTACAACAACATTTAACACGTCTTAGCGGACTAACCTCGTTCGACATGAAACTTTGACCCGCGCTACCAATGAAGACCAAGTTAGTAAACAACCGACTATATGTTACGGCTTAAGTCTACGAAGGTTTGTAACCAAGTCCTAGCGGAGTCACCAAGCTAGCGCTAATCCATGTAGTATCAAATTCAGACATTTTGACAATGGACTCAATAAAATCTAACTTGGCTTCCACCAACGAACATATGTCGTCAAGTCTAAACATGGAATCATGAAGCCAAGACCCTGATATCCGCAATAACAGCAAATATGGGGCCCTAAGTTTCTTCGTCTTAGAGCTTGTTTGAGTACCAAATCTTTCACACTCAATTGAATCTATTATAATGTTCTTCACGCCATTGCATAGGTGCAACTCAAGGGACTGTAAAATAGGACTTTCCCTAACAATTTCCTCGAGGATATCATCCCTCGATTCTGCAAATGATATCATCAAGACCTTAAGACAAGGCCACCTGATAGTAGTACCCAATGAAAAATAGCGCTTTCTAATTTACAGGCATACCAACCAACTCAAGCAATACAAGAATCGGAGTAATGTATACAATAAGTACGCCCATGGCACAGGATTTGCGCGGATGAGCACTGATTCAGCATACTTCTCGTATACACTACCACGATTCTGGTATTGCTTGAGTTGGTTGGTACACCTAGAAGTCAGAAAGTGTTGTTTTTAATTGGGTACTCCTATTAGGGGCCTTGTCTTCAGGTCTAATCAATATCATTTGCGGAATTGAGTGAGGATATTCTCGAGGAAATTGTTAGGGGAAGTCCTGTTTTAGTGTCCCTTTGTCGCGACCTAAAAAATAATAAACAAGTTATTATTTCCGGGCTAATGGATTATCAGGTTAATTAATTAACTAACCTAACTCCGACTCTCCCAAGTCCATACCAAATCGCAACTTAAGGTTCGAATGATTAACATGCAATGTGATTTGAATTTGGAGTCGCCACTAATCATTTTCGGTAGGTCGATTAGAAACCTAAATAAAATAGCGGGAGAAAACTATCTTATTTCGCGAACCGAGATTAAGAGTCCGGGGACTTGGTTACATTAATTACAACTAATGCCCTTTCGGTACCTTAAAATTCATGAAAAAATAATGGATTTGACAAATTTGATGAATTCTACTTGAAGATCAAAGAATCAATTTTTTGGGTTTTTTCTTCCCATGACATTTTTTTTGAATTTTTGAGTATTTTTAAAATAAAAAAATTACATTAAATTATGATGAAATAAGTTCAAGATTACTCCCCAATTTGAACTCGTGCACCAAACTTGTGCTTCGGGGCTTGTCTTAACTATTGGACCGATTTGGTGACTCGTTAGACCGAGAAATCTCTTGGTCCTATCTCTCCTTCACGCTTCTTTCTCAACTCGCTAGAATTTCATGAGATCGCAATCCGGGCGTTGATATTTTTCCCTTTTGCTCTCCTTCTATTCTCGTACCATTGATGTCTCATCGTTGATATGCAATTGTTATTTAACATAAAAACATAGAGAAAAATCAATGTAGAAAATCCGGGCTAATTTGTATTCGAAATTAAAGAAAGTTAGGGAATCACTTAACTTTCTTTTGTCATGGCGAGCTTGAACGATGGGGATGGACCAAGAACTTGTGTTGATCGGTGAAAAAATTGGCAATAGTAGTATCGGGTTTCAAAACTCTCATACCCTCTCAAAACTCTTTCCAAATTTTTTTCTCAAGAGCTCTATCAATTCTCTTCTCTTCCACCCGCCAAAACTCTCTCAATTCTCTTTTCCTCCCAAAAATTCTCTCAATTCCCTTCCATTTCTCCCAAAAACCCTCCATTCTCTTCTACTCCCCTCCCAAAAACTCTTCTTCTCTTCAAGAACTCTTCTTCTTTTATAGGCAAAGTTCTTCATCCTTCATTCTTCATCTTCATCTTCTCTTCTTCACCTTCATTTCTCCATCTTCCATCTTCATCTTCATTTCTTCATCTTCATCTTCCTTTCTTCATCTTCATCTTCTCTTCTTCACCTTCATTTCTCTATCTTCCATTTTCATCTTCTCTTCTTCATCTTCATCTTCTCTTCTTCACCTTCATTTCTCCATCTTCCATTTTCATCTTCTCTTCTTCATCTTCATCTTCTCTTCTTCACCTTCATTTCTCCATCTTCCATTTTCATCTTCTCTTCTTCATCTTCCTTTCACCATCTTCCTTTTTCATCTTCTCTTCTTCATCTTCCTTTCACCATCTTCCTTTCCCCATCTTCTTTTGGTATTTGCAATGCAGTCCCTGAAGTTTCAAGTATTTGCAATACGATCCCCGAAGTTCGAGTATTTGCAATACAGTCCCCTGAAGTTCGAGTATTTGCAATACAGATCCCCGAGAAAATATTTCTTTCAAGCCCAAATCTTCTTGGTGCATTTTTCTACCGCATGCCTAGTCCAGACCCCTATTAAATTAAGCTCAAATTGTATGCCAATGCTAAATGAATATGTGAGATGATTTTTGTTTAGAACTAAAATTAGTTCTAATTTTTATGCAAAAAATATATTAGTCAAAATTTAGGCATCAACAGCTGCCCCTCTTTGAGTGGAGGCTCGTAGAGGTTCCGCTCAAAGACAAAATTGAACCCTAAATTTTGATAGTGCAAATGATGGATGAACTTTTTGGCGGGAGTTTTAGTCCCATTTTTTATGTAATGAAGTGATGCATGATATGCAAGATCAGAAATAACATGTGTCATAATTTCTCTTTTCCATGTTAGAGAAACCTGCACATGGATCGCATACGAGAATACCTGTTTTACCAAATACCTCATAAGCTTGGTGATTCCCTTTAATTTCCAAGTTTCTTGCAAACACGAGGACCTTAAAGTATTTGGCCTATCTCATATCGAGACTTCTCCCCAATGCGAGACAACGCAAGATATGTGTACCCTTCCGGATCACAAGAGCTACGTCGTTGTGAGTCGAAAGAAGTAGAATCAAGTTCACAAGAGCTACGTCGTTGTGAGTTGATTAAATGTCGAAATCGCCTGCATATGTCTTCACGATTCGACAAAGGGGAACCAAAATCTTAAGAGCTACGTCGTTATGATTTGGTTTGGATCAAAATCACAGGTGCTTATGTCTTCGTGATTTGATAAAGGAGCCGAGAATCATAAGAGCTACGTCATTATGAGCCGACTAAAGGTCAAGATCACCAAGGCATATGTCTTCGTGATCTCGACAAAGGGGAACCAAAATCTTAAGAGTTACGTCGTTATGATTTGGTTTGGATCAAAATCACGGGTGCTTATGTCTTCGTGATTTGATAAAGGAGCCGAGAATCATAAGAGCTATGTCATTATGAGCCGACTAAAGGTCAAGATCACCAAAGTGCATATGTCTTCGTGATCCGAGAAAGGGGAACCAAAATCTTAAGAGCTACGTCGTTATGATTTGGTTTGGATCAAAATCACGGGTGCTTATGTCTTCGTGATTTGATAAAGGAGCCGAGAATCATAAGAGCTATGTCATTATGAGCCGACTAAAGGTCAAGATCACCAATGCATATGTCTTCGTGATATGAGAAAGGGGAACCAAAATCTTAAAAGCTACGTCGTTATGATTTGGTTTGGATCAAAATCACGGGCGCTTATGTCTTCGTGATTTGATAAAGGAGCCGAGAATCATAAGAGCTATGTCATTATGAGCCGACTAAAGGTCAAGATCACCGGTGCATATGTCTTCGTGATCCGAGACCGAAATCATAAGAGCTACGTCGTCATGATAAGATGTCAAGATCGCCGAGGCATATGTCTACACGACGACCGACAGAGAGGCATATTGCACGAATTGAATCGTAACAACTACCATCGTAGGAGTTGTTGATTTGAAAATGGGTTCGAAAACTTACCCGGGTTCTCCGAACGATTAATCAAAGAACGAAACAGATCGCTCATAACTTACATGGTAGGCATTTGCCAGGAGAACTTGCTCATTCAATAATCCTTAGATGAATTTCGAGACCTTGGGAGGGACATCGAACATCGGGAATGTATTACCCATCACAGAATGTCCGAGGTAACATGCGCAAACATATTCAACAATGAGTTCATGCAAAACTATCCTACCGAGCTTGCAATGATGTATATAATGCAATCACTCATACCATGGTTTATGCATAACCATTCTATCAAATTTGCATTACCAATCCTGTCCGGGGATGTTCTCACATTATGAATACCTCGAATGTGAGCTGAATGGGGGGACTTCAACCGAAAGGATTTTCTCTCACTCTCAAGAAAAGTTATTTATCCTGTCTGCAGGATTCAAAAGAAATCACTCAATCTTTTCATCATCGCATTCGATAAGGATCCGAGTAATCTCGCAATTGATACGACCGAGCCGATCCGGAGGTCTTGATTAGGACCGTAATGAGGGCTAGGTCAACGGTTTACAAAGGGGACTCTAGTTGAGTCAAGGATGCTGAAATGAATTTCTTCGTCATCTCTCCGGGTTTACAAGTCAAGAACCCCTGCAAAAATGAGAGAGAAGTAATCTTGCTCGAACTTTTTCGAGTGATGCTTAAAATCATTGAACTCCACATTAATTCAAGTGCCCTAGTCGAAAAGGCTTTTAAAGGGTTGTAATGGAGGTAATGATTTGGGGACCGAGAAACGAAAGGGTTCGTTTTGGCTCGAAGATTTTTGAGAAGGGGCTTGATGTTGGTGATCATTACAATCTTGTCACCGATCGTGGCCTTCTAGGATACCATCATTGCTCAAGGATGGTATGAACTGAAGATTGCATTTGCAATTTGACACTACATGGAGATTTTTCTCTCAACCCTTTTAGGATATACAGGAAAATTGTGCATTCAAGTTCGAAATATTCTACAAATGAACAATGAATTGAAAGGGCATTGGCCTTGCTTTTTGGTAGGCACTTTGCTTTTTAAATGCCGAGGAATTTTTTGTGGGATCAGCTTTTCCTCTTTCTTCTCTTTTTTTTTTTTTTACTCCCAACTCTCTTTTACTATTGCATCTTGATGAGTTCATTGGGAGATTTTCTATTGATCCAACTTTTCGTGTCCTTCTACTCAAAGATGGGCCATATTCGCTTTGGGACGACAATGATCACCAATAAGGACTTTTAGAAATGAATTTGCAGGCTCAAATGGGTTGTGCAAATGGATACAGATGTGTGGGATAGAAAAAGAAATGCTCTTCGTCACCCTAAGGCACTTGAATTAAAGCGCAAGTACAATGCAAAGAACCACCCGAAGATTGATGTTAGTCCAAGCAAGAAGATTTCTAACCATTTGTCTCGTGATGCTGATGGAATTACCTCTGTTTTGCCCCAATGTGGGGTGGTTCTTGACAGGGGTTGTGGAAGTGAAATCTCCGCTCAAATGGGTTGATCAACGGATAACTTGCAGTGTTTGGGGTAGAGAAATGAATGCCTCCATCACTTCGGTTATCGTACCTTTCGCGAGAAAACTCTTTACCTCGGGAATGCGGAATTTTGCCACCGTTCATCTCGCCTAAAAAAAATTGGACGTGTTTGGGAAAGGATTGCCTTTCATCATCCTGTCATGCCCCCTTCCGTACATTCGATGTATCTTACGTAGTTCATGTTCCTTATTCAGAGTTGGTAAATTAAACATGAGGAACAATCATGTACAAACTATGCAAAGTGTATGAGTGTTTTCGAGCATATAAAATGCAGCAACTTTTTATCTTGGCGGACAAAGTTCGCAAGTACATAAAAAATTTCTTAGGGCGTGGATCGTGAGTTGCCCCCGCTCATGCAAATGTATTGCAAAACTTCATTATCCGCTTCGAGACATGAGATTGTCAAAGGCTCTAGGAATTTCTCATTTCATTAATTTTTCGGGGAGAAGGGATGCTTCTCTATTTGGACGAGTAGTGAACCCCGTAAAAATCAAAAGGGAAAGCATCAATGTATGTCCTCATGTTCTAAAAAGAATTGAAACGATACCACTTTACCCATGTACGTATTCCTCGCGAACTTTGAATTGAAAAGATCGATTCATCTGGGATCGGATTGTATGTCCGAATGTCATCTCTCTAGGTTCTATAACCGTCAATGCGAGCTTCG
The DNA here is from genome assembly GCA_021437795.1 of Rhodamnia rubescens. Taxonomy (NCBI): domain Eukaryota; kingdom Viridiplantae; phylum Streptophyta; class Magnoliopsida; order Myrtales; family Myrtaceae; genus Rhodamnia; species Rhodamnia rubescens. Next base: position 359,564 of record JAILYA010000122.1, on the reverse strand, counting down.
ATCTCGCGAAGCAAAAATTTTTTATTAATCTTTGTACATTGATGCCAAATCCCGGATCGACCCCGGGACGCCTCGGACCACCTGTCATTCCCCCAACCACTATGCTTTGCGGTGTTGTTGGCGTCCACGGGTGGTTCGCTTTTGTTATATTGTTCTCAAAGCAGTTGGCAATCCCCCGTCGAGAATAAAATAAGCTTAACTTAGAGTTTGAAACGGCCGAGAATCAATTGGAACGATACGGAGTTACCCATCTTTGAGCCCCGCTTGGTCTTTTCCTTGCATTCTCCCAAGTAAGGCTATTCGGAATCTCTCTTTATGGGCGTTCGGGGCGTCGTCCACAAATTGATTTGCTACAAGCCTAGCTTAATAAGGAACTTACGCATTTGATAAGAGAGGAGAAAATTCGCCCTTTAATTCTAGACAACTAGAAAGTAAAAGTATCCCACGCAGGGAACTATACATGGAATTAAAGGAGTATTCATGTGAGATTGGTTCCACCTCTTTTGCTGGCCATTCTAATGATCGGCTGATTTTGTCTTGGATCATACACCAACGATCGTTGTTTGAGGATCCATAGTCACTTGCTTCGGATCACAACTCGGGAGGTCCTTTAGCTCCGAACCGGGCGACCAAGGCGGTGAGCTCATCATCAAAGTAACCTTTTGATTTTTCGGGCAATTGATACTCGAATTGGGCATTGCTACTTGCTAACACCGGCGGCGATTTTTCCACTTTGTTTTTGCCGTGAGCGGTCCGACTCCTTGAGCTTGAGCCTCCGCCGTCGCTCGGGAACTCGTAGGGATGATCAACTGGTCCGCTGCTAGAACCACCAAGGGAAGGTCGGTATGGCGGTATTCTTGATTGGGAAGTGGTCGGGTACTTTTTGCTCCGTAGGTTTTCCTGGGATTAATCTTCCAATCAACTTTGCTCCGGTCGCCTTGGTTCCAAGCTACATCGTGCTTCTTCATCTTATCTCTAAATCCGTGAAGGTGATTTGTGACACTTCGTAGAGTGAGCCCGTTTATATTCATCATTTTGAGTACGGCCATTGGTCGTGCTGAATTGATTCCTAGTCAGTCGAACCGCCTCGATGAATATAGAGTGAAGCTCGGCGGACCAAAGGGGCCTTTTCTTTCCGACAAAATCGTCGTAGTAAGTTTGGCCATAGTTCTTTTGTTCGAGTAATTGCTTCCTTTACAAAGCATGCTGCCAAATATTTTGGAGCACTCGAACGCAGACCGGCTTCTTTAGGATGTCCCGAGCACCATGCAATATGGCCCTCGTTATGAACTGGCGATCATCACTTGCTGATGTTATGATCACCGGTATATCCAACTCCGAATCGATGATCTTTAAGAGACCGAGACCGTCCGTATCGATCCCTACCATGGGCCGTACGACGATGTCGAAATCATATTTGTACCGCCTCGCCTCCTCTAAGGCTTCCGTTGCTTTCACATAAGCTGAAATCTTGTACATGCACTTTCTCAGATGGCAACGAGGATAGAGAGGGAAACGGGGTTGCCATCAATGGCCATGACTCGTAGATCCTCGGGATAGGAAGCTTCCCATACTTCCGCCTCGGAATGGACGCATACTTATTTTCCTTTCAAAACCTTCCATATGTAGACCGAAAAATGGGTGTTTCGACTAAAGACCGGGCTTTAGATGTTCTTTGGACTTGCAAAGATATATTGCCGAAAATCACAAAAGCGATGATGGCCTTTCGTGACGAGTACCGGAGGTGCATGGAGACTTCAAGTTCTTTATAAACTTTTTTTCGATCCGTTAGTCTCGCAGACAGCTTTTCTCTCCTTTTCGCTCTTAGTGCCTTGAATCCATTTCGTAATAACTCTTACCTCCCGCTCAATCCGTCGTTCTTTTTTTACTTTTCCGATATGGAGGAGCCCTCAAATCTTTTCACTTTCTTACGAACGGAGGCTTATTTCCCTCTTCAAATCTTTTCGCTTCCTCCTACGAACGAGGCGTTATTTCCTTCCTCAAATCTTTTCGCTTTCTCCACTAACGAGGCGATTATTTCCCTCCTCAAATCTTTTCGCATTTACTTACGTGAAGGTTTTCAATGCTTAGTCAAATCGGCGAGGAATTCACGCATTTAAACATGATGATGTTCGTGGATAGTAGCTGTTCTTTGCCCCCGGATTAAAAGAAGAATGTCTCACATGGGGATTTTGTAACAAACAAGACATTCATTCGTATATGTCACTACTTCTCTTGAGGATTCGTAAGGGCTGGCTAGTAATGCTCAAAGAAGAGATATTTTGAGAGCCCATAATAAAAAAAACTAAAGCTTCATGTAGGCTACACATTCGGAGTTCCATCGCCGTTGAATTGGCTGGCTGTGACATCAAGGAAACTCCAATTGTAGTGATGCATGTCTCTTCCCTCGAAGGGCATCGGTTCGCGCTTCCGCAAGACCGACTTTCTGGGATGTATCTCCAACGAAATCGGATTGTACGAGAACTTGCTCGGGGGATGAATCGGTGAATGAGCATTTTCAATGCTCGGATGTGGCTCATCGAGGGACATGTCACCAAAGGAGATGGGGCCGCTACGCATACGGCAAAACAATGTGTTGATAGCATCCCTATACCTCTTGTTCTCTCGCTCGAAGCTTTTCACTTTCTTCCCTCGAAACGTAAGTTCATGACTTTCATTTTTAACCTTCAATCGGGTCCGCTTGTTTTGAAACCAAAACTTGACCTTCAAGGGCTCCATTCCTATCATCCGGCTCAATTCATTTTTGCGTCTCCTATTCACGTAAGAGCACTCCTTGAAGGCAGCTTCGAGCACTTTGATTTGATATTTTCTTTTCAGGGTTGATCAACGGCGCCGTTTGCCATTGTTGTTGTTGTCGAAATCTTGAATTTCACTGCCAAGAGAGTTGGGTTTTACGGCTTCAGCGTTGGATCCGGTCTCGAAATCCAGCAGTTCGCTTTCGGGGATGTCTAGGTTGGTTGCCTCCCAAGAAGTGCCGATGGCCTCTAAACATGTTGGATTGAAATACCTCTTACCGCCTTTTGTTCACTCTATTCTCCGATGTATGCTTACTCTCTCCAAATTCTTTCGAGTAATCGGGTATGTTCCAAAGCCTCCCTTTAAACGCGGATGAAAATCACTAAGCCGACGTTTTTCCCAAGATTTCGTGTTTCCGCTTTGCCTTATTTTTTCAACGTGATGGGACCCCGAATCCACTCGCACCGATTTTCTTTTCTTGATAACCATGCTTGTCTCCCACTCGCTTTTCAATCATGGTGGGACTTCAACTCTTTTTGTAACTTTTCGGATTTGTGAGGCTCGAGATCACGGATTGACGATAGATCTAGGATCCAACGAACGAAACGCTTGTAGTTTTACCCGAGTAACTAACGTGGCTCCGCAAGAATTGCTGTTTCTTCTCTCGGAAAGTATGCTTGTCTCCCACTAAGTTTTCAATCATGGTGGGACTTCAACTCTTTTCGTAACTTTTTCGGATTTGTGAGGCTTGAGATGGTAAATCCGTGATTCACTGGACGAAACGCCCGTAGTTTTGCCTAGATAATTAACTCGGCCTCCACAATAATTATTGCTATCGCTTTTCCTGCCCTTTAAATTAGGATATAACGCCGAGACAATTATCGCTTTCATATCTTCATCTCCAACCTTCTAAGCACTCTTTTGCATCCACTCTTTTTTAGCCCCTTCAACAACAATGGCTTCCCTTCCCGCACATGCCTTCTCGCCCGAAGTTTTGGCCAAATGGGAGAAACTTTATAATCTCCTCGGGCTGGGCTATTCTTATATAGCCAACCATCCGGAGGCCGAAACCGAAATCCGTCTCATATTTGTGAGTATGGACACCGTTTCTATTCAAGGTACCAAGTTAGAAGAGGAATACAGGGATCTTCCCTACCCTCTTCACAAACTTCCCGGGAGGCTTACCATGTTGCTCATCGAGATGTTACTTTGGCCCACCTTGTGAAGGCACGCTACCAGGGATCGGTCTGGACAGCTTGGTGTTGGCCGCCTTTGTAGCCGACAATTATAAGAAGGCCCTCGACTACGGTAATGAACAAGTCTCCCTACCGATTCGTGAGAGGGGAAACTTGGTGGGATGTTTGGCCATGTCCCGGACCATCTTTGAGCGCGATCCGCTCAATATTGTTTTAAAATTTCAATGCACATGGCCGGAAGAAAGACTGGACGATCCGACCCTGGATATAGCCCGCGGGAGAATGCTGATCCATGACCTGGAATCTGCCGCCGAGCATCACGAGGAGAAGGTAGCCAACCTCAAAGAGAAATGTGAGCTCCTCCTTTTTTAAGTTGGCGGATCTCGATTCTCGGAGCGATCACAGTAAGGGAGCATCAACTATATGGAGAGTCGGTTAAACTCCTTTGTGATGCTCATTAGGGCTCGGTTTGGCTTTACGTTTCCACCCCGTTGATCTATTTGTAAAGCTTTCCGATGAATGAAATGAATGCAAGTTTTTACTCATTTCATCTTGGTCGTCATATTTTTTCGCAAGATAACCCTTTTACTCGTGAATATGTAAATCTCACGCTCCCGATGGTCAATCCAATTGGGCCGCAGAGGCTCCCCCATTCGAAATAATCTCTCAACAAAGATTAGTAGTGAGGAAACAAACGAATGCTCAAATGTGAACAACTCGTGAACTCGTATTAATATTATAACTCGATTATGAAAATATCGAGTGAATCAAGCATAATATTTCTTTACAAATCGAATTGACTGGATTGGTAAAGACACGACCATCCATCTCGGCCAATCAAAGCACCACCAGGGAGCACCTTCTTCACTATATATGGACCACCATAGTTTGGAACGAATTTCCCTTCCGGGAGTGGGACTATTGGCAATAATTTTCTCAAGACCAGGTCATTGATTTGAAAATATCGAGGCCGAACTTTTTTGTTGAATGATTTAGCAACTCTCTGGTCGATAACACCGGCCATGACACATAGCCTTAAGTCTTTTTCGTCGATCGATTCAATTGGCTTGCTCTCTGCTGGATCCATTCAGCCTTCCGTCGCCTTAGCTTGAGACAAGATAATGGAAGGAAGAAATTTCCACTTCAACCGGTAGAACAAGCCTCCATTCCATATACAAGAGAATACGGGGTTGCCCCAAGAGATGTTCGAATCGAGGTCCGATACGCCATAAGTGCAAATGGCAACCTCTCATGCCAATCGCGATAATTTTCAGCCGTCTTTGCTAAAATTTTCTTAATGTTCTTATTGGCGGCTTCTACCGCTCCATTCATCTCGGGAGGCGATATGGGGAAGAGTTCGGATGCTTGATCTTGAATTCTTTAAACAATTCGTCCATTAGTTTGTTGTTTAAGTTCGAGCCATTGTCGGTGATTATGGCTTCGGGTGAACCGTATCGAGCAATGATATCCCGGCGGATAAATTTCGCGATATTTCGTGCCGTGATCGCTAAATAGGATGCGGCTTCGATCCATTTGGAGAAATAATCAATCGCCACCAAGATGAATCGATGCCCATTGGACGCTTTAGGGTTGATAGGACCAATAACATCAATGCTCCACATAGAAAACGGCCATGGTTCGGATAATCGATGCAACTCATTTGGAGGGACATTAATCTTGTCACCATGAATTTGACATTTGTGACAGACCCGAACATGCCGAATACAATCTCTTTCGAGTGTGAGCCAATAATAACCCAACCTCATAATCTTCTTAGCTAACAAGTGGCCGTTCATGTGTGGACCACGTATCCCTTCATGTACTTCCATCATCGACGAACCGCTTTCGGTTGAGTCAACGCATCTTAGTAGGACGGAATCGAATAACCGCACAGGCCAAATTCTCTCCATTCAAGAAGAACTTCGAGGCCATTTTCCTTATGTACTTTTGGTCGATACGGTACTTTTTTCAGGGAACTCCCCGCTTCGAATATAAGTCTTGATGTCATGGTACCATGGTTTACCATCGGGTTCATTGATCACGGCCATACAATATGTCGTTTTTTTAATACCTCGATCTTCAATGGGTCAACCTCAAGTCCATTGGCGACTTGTAACATTGAAGACAAGGTAACCAATGCATCGCCGAATCGATTATGAGTCCTGGCGGATACTCAAATGAGATATCCTCAAATTCTTCTACCAATTCATCCAGATACTCATGGTAGGGTAGCAATTTGGCATCTCTCGTCTTCCACTTTCCAACAAATCGAAGGATAATCAAAGCGGAATCTCCGAACACCTTGAGTCGGGCTATCCCCATTTCAATTGCAGCTGCGCAACCGAGGATGCATGCCTCATATTCTCGCTATGTTATTTGTGCAAGGGAATACCAATTTCGCCGCTACGGGATAATGCCGACCACCTGGAGATATAAGAACCGCGCCCGTGCTCGATCCCGATAAATTGACAGCTCCGTCAAAATACATAATCCGATGTAATCCTCCACCGACATGATTCGATCCTCGAATGATAGGCATCATCATCTTGCCCCGGATTTTCAGCTAGGACATCTCGCTATAGCTCGTCCCTTGATTGACTTTTGGGACATTTATTGAACGTCAAACTCGGAGATCGGGATTTGCCATTTAGCAAGTCTACCAATCAAGGCGGGTTGATTAAGCAAATATTTGATGGGATTGCATTCTGTCACCGAAGCACTTGGTAATGCAAGGTATATTGCCGAAGCCCGTGCAGTACCTGCACTAACGCCGCACATGTTTTCTCTACTTGAGTACCTCATTTCCGAAGTTGTGAATTTCTTGCTCGATAATAAATGGCTCGTTCTCTTCCGTCCTCCCGCTTCTCTTGGGCTAGCATAGCACCCAAGGATTCACTAAGGATTGTGAGGTAGAGGATTAAAGGTTGCTCCGGTGTTGGAGGAACAAGCACGGGTGGATTCATGAGATGCCGTCATCTTCCAAAAGCTTCTTCACATTCGCTATCCCATTGGATTAGCGCATTCTTCTTTAATAGCTTGAGGAATGGCTTAGCGGTTTCGATAACCGAGAGATGAATCGAGCAATATAGTTTAGCCTACCCATCAAACTTCGAACTTCTTTAATCGTCGTCGGTGGCTTAAGCTCACGAATAGCCTTAACTTTCGAAGGGTCGACTTCAATGCCCTTACCGCTACCACGAATCCGAGTAGCTTGCCCGAGCTGGTCCCAAAGACACACTTGGCGGGGTTGAGGCGTAACTTATACTTTCGGAGTCCGTCGAACAATTTTTTCAGCGTTTCGACGTGATCTTCTCCATGCCTTGTTTTTGCTATCATGTCATCGACGTAAACCTCAATCTCATTATGCATCATGTCATGGAAAAGGGCAACCATGGCTCGTTGGTAAGTGGCTCCAGCGTTTCGAGACCGAACGGCATTACCGGGTAATGGAACATTCCCCATGGTGTGGTGAAAGTGATTTTCAATTTGTCATTGACTTTCATCGGGATCCGATTGTACCCGGAGAAACCATCCATGAATGAAAATAATTCAAACCATGCAAGATCGCCAACAAGTACGTCGATATGCGGGAGGGGAAAATCATCTTTAGGACTGGCCTTGTTCAAGTCTCGATAATCGACACAAACTCAAATGCGGCCGTCTTTCTTCATGACAGGGACTATGTTAGCGACCCAATCGGAATATTCTGTAGTCTCAATGAATCCTACATCGAGAAGCTTTATGACCTCCTCTTTGATCTTCCGCACTAATTCCGATCTCGGCCCTCCTTGACTTTTGCACCACCGGCTTAGCCGAAAGATCGATCGGCAAACAATGCTCGACAATGGAACGGTCAAGACCGGGCATATCTCCGCATAAGACCAAGGCGAAAAAGTCCCGGTAATCCTTCAAGAGTCTCGATCGGGCGCTCGGACATTTCGAGGAAAGGTTTGCCCCGATCTTAACTTCTTTAGGGTTTTCCGCATCGCCTAGGCCGATCGAGATAATTTGTTCACCGGCCAATGGCTTGATCTCCTCATGTCGTTCGAAATCTTGACGAACTTCCTCATAATCTGGACTGAACTCATCCAGGTCGTATACTTCTGAATCCACTAGGTTTCCCTCCTCATGTATCCCCCGGAGTTGTCTCAGTAGGAGGAATTAGAGCAGGAATGGTTAGCGGCGAAGTTTGGCGGATGATTGAAGTTTTGCGGAGAAGGCGGCCATCCTCTTCGCCACCAATCGAGTAATATGCGGAGGATCCGTGATAAATTTCCTGAAAAGCGACAAGTCAAGAGTAAGTACAACGAGCAAGGATAGAGAACCGGTCCATGACTTCCTTCTAGACTCAATGAACGAACTAGACATGACCAAAAGATCGCATCGTGCAATTTTCAGTTTCGTCGATTTTTACGAACAAATCCGTATTAATTCGCACGTTGGTCAAAATACGTCCAACTTTTACGAGCCTATAGTTGAGAAGATGATGAACAACTTTTATGTTGGCCAATCGGACTAGAAATGAGCGGATCAAATCAGTTTAATGTGTCTTTTCGAAAAATCGCATTCAAAAAACTGTTATAACCGCATGTAGTTGAAAAAACGAAAGGTCATCTTAAACTATGAATTTAATTCTGAAATTTTGTAGGATATTAGTTGAAACATAGATCTACAACTTTCATGTTTGACACTTACTCAAAGCTCGATCGTAGAATTTAGTAAAAATCGTACAACAGGAACGAGCCAAATCAGAATTGAGGACAACCGATGAAATTGTAAAAACTACGGAAGCAAAGTGTGAAATTGGAAACAAGACATGAGATTCATAAACAAACAACCTAAACCATGGACCAGCCCAAAATAAAAATGAGATAACAGGGCGTAAGAGACAAGAAATTACCGCTCATATGAAGAAAATGTCAATCACAAAGACATGCGCATGAAACGTGGATTCAGATTTTAGTTCTTTTAGCAAAAATGAAATGAAAGACGAACGACATGTCGCAGCCTCGCGCATGTTCATCATGACTAGTTGCCGCCTCGCATACATAGTCATGACTAGTCGGGTCCAATCATCTCGGCTTGGTTCGGTCGACAAGGGCAACTCTCATGCATCATAGCCTCACGCGCATGAGAACAACCCTTGAGCCATTTTTTGAAGAACTCGGGATCCAAGTGGGATAACCTTTAGCGAAGCCTTACCGCCAAGGTTAAAGAACCACATAAATACCATCCTGAAACTATCGGGTGACCCGGGTTCGGTCACAAGTCAAGGTGGTGTAGTGCAATTATATTAGAGGCATGCACGACATTTTAAAGGCAATCAAGCACTCCAATAGTTCAAAAATTAAAATTCTCATCACCAAGCCTCGCAAAAACAGAGGTTAGCCACAAACTCCTCCCCTTATAACTCCCTTTCCCCGCAAAACCATTTAACACATAGAGATTAAAATTCAACCAAGATTGCCAAATCAAGTAATTTTCCTTTTCATGAACTTATCCCGCTTAAGTCTTCTTTGGGTCCCCAAATGAGTCGCTAAGTCGTCATGACCTAAAAAATAATAAACAAGTTATTATTTCCGGGCTAATGGATTATCGTGTTAATTAATTAACTAACCTAACTCGGACTCTCCCAAGTCCATACCAAATCGCAACTTAAGGTTCGAATGATTAACATGCAATGTGATTTGAATTTGGAGTCGCCACTAATCATTTTCGGTAGGTCGATTAGAAACCTAAATAAAATAGCGGGAGAAAACTATCTTATTTCGCGAACCGTAGATTAAGAGTCCGGGGACTTGGTTACATTAATTACAACTAATGCCCTTTCGGTACCTTAAAATTCATGAAAAAATAATGGATTTGACAAATTTGATGAATTCTACTTGAAGATCAAAGAATCAATTTTTTGGGTTTTTCTTCCCATGACATTTTTTTGAATTTTTGAGTATTTTTAAAATAAAAAAATTACATTAAATTATGATGAAATAAGTTCAAGATTACTCCCCAATTTGAACTCGTGCACCAAACTTGTGCTTCGGGCTTGTCTTAACTATTGGACCGATTTGGTGACTCGTTAGACCGAGAAATCTCTTGGTCCTATCTCTCCTTCACGCTTCTTTCTCAACTCGCTAGAATTTCATGAGACCGCAATCCGGGCGTTGATATTTTTCCCTTTTGCTCTCCTTCTATTCTCGTACCATTGATGTCTCATCGTTGATATGCAACTGTTATTTAACATAAAAACATAGAGAAAAATCAGTGTAGAAAATCTGGCTAATTTGTATTCGAAATTAAAGAAAGTTAGGGAATCACTTAACTTTCTTTTGCACGGCGAGCTTGAACGATGGGGATGGACCAAGAACTTGTGTTGATCGGTGAAAAAATTGGCAATAGTAGTATCGGGTTTCAAAACTCTCATACCCTCTCAAAACTCTTTCCAAATTTTTTTCTCAAGAGCTCTATCAATTCTCTTCTCTTCCACCCGCCAAAACTCTCTCAATTCTCTTTTCCTCCCAAAAATTCTCTCAATTCCCTTCCATTTCTCCCAAAAACCCTCCATTCTCTTCTACTCCCCTCCCAAAAACTCTTCTTCTCTTCAAGAACTCTTCTTCTTTTATAGGCAAAGTTCTTCATCCTTCATTCTTCATCTTCATCTTCTCTTCTTCACCTTCATTTCTCCATCTTCCATCTTCATCTTCATTTCTTCATCTTCATCTTCCCTTCTTCATCTTCATCTTCTCTTCTTCACCTTCATTTCTCTATCTTCCATTTTCATCTTCTCTTCTTCATCTTCATCTTCTCTTCTTCACCTTCATTTCTCCATCTTCCATTTTCATCTTCTCTTCTTCATCTTCATCTTCTCTCTTCACCTTCATTTCTCCATCTTCCATTTTCATCTTCTCTTCTTCATCTTCCTTTCACCATCTTCCTTTTTCATCTTCTCTTCTTCATCTTCCTTTCACCATCTTCCTTTCCCCATCTTCTTTTGGTATTTGCAATGCAGTCCCCGAAGTTTCAAGTATTTGCAATACGCCTCCCCGAAGTTCCGAGTATTTGCAATACGGTCCCGAAAGTTCCGAGTATTTGCAATACGCCTCCCGAGAAAATATTTCTTTCAAGCCCAAATCTTCTTGGTGCATTTTTCTACCGCATGCCTAGTCCAGACCCCCTATTAAATTAAGCTCAAATTGTATGCCAATGCTAAATGAATATGTGAGATGATTTTTGTTTAGAACTAAAATTAGTTCTAATTTTTATGCAAAAAATATATTAGTCAAAATTTAGGCATCAACACCCTTGAGTTGCACTTGTGCATTGGCATGAAGAACATTATAATATATTCAACAACTAAGAAAGATTTGGTATTTGCTCACCGAGTGAACTCTAAGACGGAGAAATTTTATGCCCCGCGTTTGCTGTCATTGCGGATATCAAGGTCTTGGCTTCATGATTCCGTATTCAGACTTGACGACATATCTTTACTAGTGGAAGCCAAGTTAGATTTTGTTGTGTGTAGTGAGAAGAGGATGCCCCTCGAATTTTTAAAGGGACTTTATGAGAAGCTACACGGAGTTCCTACAGTCACCATTAGCTTCCTTGGCTGTTGGTGTTTCCAGGTTCTCTCCCTTTGGGAGATGGAAGGAGTGTCGTCTCCATTATCAAGATGCCAGAATTTAATACTATATGGACCAATTAGTCAATTGAACTTTCCCTAGAAAAATAGGTTACGATAGCTTGGCGACTCCAATGGCGCTAATTTAGTTGCATTTGAGTTTCATTTGTTATAATCAGTACCAATTCCGAAATCCTGAGTTGATTAAGTGATCCCATGTGGCCCACTCAAATTGCTTGATTCATTGCGATTCAAGGCCTAAATGCATGCTTATTACATGTTTATGAATGTCTTTTTTAGATGAATGTTAGGTCGGTGCTTGATACGAGGGGTAGTCGTGGGATAACTAGACCTTAACCTTAAAGGTTAACCGGTATTGTTCATCGTTACGCACCCACTAACGATGTCCAATTACCCTTAAATATCAGTACGATTGGTTGAAGCATGTGGTTTATTCTGGACGCATGTGAACCAAAGGTTGACCCCAAGGTCATTTTTTATTGACTTGATTGTTTGAACTTTGATTATTCTCTTTCAATGATTGTTTTGGATGTTTATTGCAATGTCCGAATGTATGAGTGTACGAAATCCCGATCCGACGGACGTCGGCTCGTGAAAATGACACCTACAAAACCAAATGCATGAACATTTAGCACGGTGGAAAAACAAATTAGGAGTCAAAAGAGAATTAACCGCATTTTTGTGATCACTCTTAGGCAAAAACCACCAATTAGTTATCGAAAGGACTTTAATTCTTGGCTGCGTAGGGATTAAGATGGTCCTCCTCCCATCTTAATCAGTTTTTTCTAACCAACCCTTCAAAGAGGTTAGTGGCTAGTAGTAACTCCAAAATAAACAAAACATAACAACTTTTGGAAACCAAATGTCATAACCGTCGCCTAAGGCATAGAGCGCCCCGAGTGCCCTTGCCCATGGGAGTTGAGCCCTTCAAATCGGTCATGGGCTCATCGTCCAACTTGCCCTTCCGGCCTTTCTCCTTCGGCCGTCGATCATGAACTGACAGTTCCGGTTAGATTGCATCGGTGTTAAAGAGCTCAGTAGATCTCGCCTATTGGAGCCCATGTGATTCAATAGCTGAGATTTCAATAGCTTGCATTCGGCTTTTCTCTTCTTGCCGTCGTCGACGGAGTCACAGTCGCGCTTACAGTGCATTAGTGTTTATGAACTCAATAGATCTCGGCTATCGTTAGTGTCATATTTGTAAACATCTACATCACTTACATTTATTTTCGGTTAAATTTGCAAGTGAATGATGTCCAAATTCATAATACAACCAAGTAGAGGCTTGGTGAATTATGTCCAAGTGAATGATCGGTCATCTAGTTAAAATTCTTTTGTGATACTTTTATGTGATAGTCACTCCAATCGTCAGAAAGAACTTCAAAAAGAAGAATCTTCACTCCATGTATAAAATGAAAACTCAAAGTAGAATTTCAAAATCAAATTATTCCTTGAAAAATTCCATGAAAGGCCATACAAGTTGTTGAAATGAGATTTTATTTTCCAAGCACGGGTAAAAATTGTAATTTTATTTTCACACGACAATAAAGAAGTTCTTCCTAAAGTCTCTCAAATTTCCCAAATTTACAAATTTAACAGAGTCTAAATTCAGTTATCTAAAATAACTTGCGTAGTATTTAACTACTGGAGATTTGTATTTGGTAGTCATCCAAATTATCAGGACCAACACTAAAGAGAACAACATTAAGACTTTCTCCTTGGGCCGTGATTCAATAGCTGAGAATTCACTTGCTTCACAATATCGGGAGGTTTTCATAATACCTCCATTTAACCGATCGTGGAAAATGGTGGCGAGCGGCTGGAGGAGAAAGGCCAGAAGCACAAGTCGAGCCCGTCAACAAGCGAAAAGAGTGTCAATCACGGAAAGACCATCTTGTGGTGCGAAGAGTTTATGTGCTACTCCGTCGCGGATCGCAAGAAGTTCCTCTCTCTCTCTCTCTGTCTCTCTCGAGTGTATAGGCTGATCAAGAAGAGTAAGATCAAATCACTGGAGGCTTGGTATCTTCAGGTGGTCCTGGGATGAACTCGATGGCGACGCTGCTAAAGTGGCCATCCACTTGATCGATAAGATTTATTCATCTATACACGAGCACCGTGTAAAGGAGCTTACTAACGGAACGTGTATTGGAGCTTCTAAGGGAAGTTAGGCTGGGGTCATGAGCCCAATGTTTCCCATGCTTGAACCGCTATTAGCGTAATTACCACGAAAGTTGAGGTCCATATTTCTGAATCCTAAAAGTTTTACTCGTTCATTGCAAGTCTTAACAATTGTAATATTCGCACATTTAACTCTTGTTAACACCATGGACGGAAAACTCCACATGACTTCTTTCATTAAATTTTTTATTCCTATTTATTGATCAAAGTTGAGATGGAACTCTCTCAACGCACAATGGCATCGGATCTTGGCGCCATATCTGCAAAATATTTTTTCCTTAAAAAAAATTAACGAATTATTAAAATAAAAACTAAAAGTAAACTGAAAACCAAATCGAAAAGGAAAGAAATTGTGAATTTGATATATATATATATATATATATATATGTGTGTGTGTGTGTGTGTGCGCGCGCGCGCGTGTGTAGGGCAAAGGGCCGCTAAGGACAACACCGCTATCTCCCCATTCGCTGGTGACCCTCGTCGAGGACACTATGAGGGGGCAGCCCTCCCCACGAGCCAGGGCAAGCACCCTTCCTCTATCGATTGTGGCATTAGGGTCGAGCAAGGATGAGCATAGTTCCAAATTTCAAGGTATGCAGGCAGGGGTAGATTTCAAGTTTCAAAAATTGGAGAATCGATTTCAACGTGAATGCTCTAGGTTATAGGTTATTTGGAGCCTCAAACAAGTCTTTGTATTTTCTTGTTCTTGTTTTCGTACGATCCTGTGGTATTCCACAATATCCGATAATGAATATATAATTAGAAACCATTAATCCGAGTTTTCATTTTCGACGATATTCATGACCGAGAATTTTACTTTGATAACGTTTCATATTCTTCGTGTATAAAAATATGAATTCTGGTCAGCGGATTATGACAAAGAAACGGTGGTCATTAAAGATGACGATTCATTGCAATCGTTCAATTAAGAATACATATGGAACCCGAGTATACCCTAAAACGGGCCCCGAACATGTGATAGAATAGATTCGATTCCAGGATATACAAGGCAGATTATAAGTTCCAAAAATTAGGCAACCGATTTTGATGGGTAGGCTTCAGATCCTAGGCAAAAAATTGGATTGACCCTGAAACTGTACACTTTTAGGGTCAAGGATGCTTGCCCTTGCCCAAATCTAGTGAGGTTCGTTGACAAAAGGTTGGGCGGCTTGCAACCCTCATCTGGTAGTGAATCCTCTCCCATCCTTTTCTTTTTTAAAAACTTTCCTTCAATTTATAGATCGGATTTTTATTTTCATTTTTCAATTTTTCAAATGTGGCTTCATATGTTATTTTGTGTTTGAGGTTGAAATTGAGTGAGTAAACAAGCAGGATTGAAAAAAGTCACTTGACGTTTTCCATCATTTAAAATTGACGGAGTTATCTAGAGAATTTGATTGCACGAAATTGACAAGTTTTAGAATTTAAATGCACGAACTAAAAGCTTTAAAATTCAAGTGCTCAAAATTGATAAGTTTTTAAACTTAATTACACTTCAAATTTTTCCAACCAACATTTGTACAAGCCAGCCTATACATAGAAGGCTTTTCCCAATTTTTTGGGGGGTCCACTGTGTTACCTCAAACCTTAATACCTTCCACCAACTTATTGTTTCTAAAATTTCGAATCTATCTTGCAAACCTTAATATTCACCTTGCATCACAGCCGACCATGTCGATTTTGCAGGTTCCACATGTTCCCCTGCGCACTCCTTGTGCATATCGTCTAGGGTATATATAATCCGATCTCATTTATTCATCTTCAATCGAAGGAAATACGTCTTAATTTTTAACCCGCCAATCAAAAGTTCGAACGAAAGAAATCTTTTCCAATCCAAGTATATGTCGTTAATTTACAGCTTTTCATTTCTTATCGATAAAGTCTTCTCTGTCCTCGACTTTTTGTTATTTTGCATCTGATTTTGATGTTTCGTACGTATAAGGCGCGCCTTTATTTATTACTAAAAACTAATAATAGTCCGTAGCTAAGGTTGCTATTTTTCTTGGTCGCTCAACCATGTTGCTTGTCCGTCCATTTGGTCTCTTCCTAGAAAGAAACACACAGAAAAGGGGGACCCACTTGGCAAATTCATCAGTACATCAAACGCGACATTTCTTCTCTCGTTTTGTTGCTTTGCCTTTCATTATCAAAGCATTTTCTCATGAAGGTGCACAATGATGTGAACATACCGAACGAGTCACGTGTGGATTTCAGTAGCTTTATTGGTAACATTATCCCGTTCACCTTCGCCAATCTGCAAGATATGGGAGCTTCAGCAATTTATGTAGTGGAAATTAGATTCCTAGTTAGGAAGATTAGCAGAATATTCTAAGAACATCAAATGCTGAAAGCTACGAAAAAATTACGTGTCTTGGTTTGCGAAATTCTTGAAAATCAACTAGGCGAGCGTAACCTGCGTTGTTAAAAGGGGAAAAAAAAAATATGTTGGTTTGCTTAGTCTGACAATACCACTATTTTTTATTTTATTTTGATATTGATCATTGGTATTACCGAATCATTGATTCTTAACCAAGACCACCAACTAGTTCCAATAATAAAAAAAAACACGACCACCAACGATGACGAAACATCCTAGAATTTTCAACGTTAGAGATAACCTCTATCTCTTTTTCCTATCCTCTCTATTCAGATTTTTATAATAATAAAAAAGAAAAAAAAAAAAGGAAGCAGCCGAGAATTTAATTCTTATCCATCTATCTACCAGCCGGTGAAATTCTAGGGAAGATTATAGAAAATATGAAGTCCAGCCTATACATCATCTGCCACATTCCAGAATTTACACCCCACCACCACAGAGGTCATGTTGATTATATACCCTCCTCAAAATCTTGATATCACTGAAACAAAATAGGAAAACAGGTGAAGAAGATTAAAATAAGTGTCGAAACCATCAATAGCTTTGATCACCATTCCTCCTCCTCTTGACCCTAACAGCATGTTGGAAAGTGCCCTGTGGAATCAACTGGTGCCAATTCTCCACCACCCCACAGTCCAAATCGTAGTATTGATGATGGTTTACCTCCGACCCTTCGAAAGAGCAACTCGCCGGGAACCCGGCGTCTCCCCGGCATGGTGGCTTGCTTTTCCGGCGGCCGGCCCCGACGGGGACGTTCCTCAGGGCCCCGCCGGCGGTCCAGTACCTCTGGCAACCCTTGCAGAAATGCCTGGGCTGGTTGACATTGTAGTTGTTGAAATAGCAAAATTTGGTCTCCATGCTCTTGCATCTCGGGCATGGTATGATCTTGTCTGGCCTCTTCATTGCCTCTGCCAGTGCATCTTGATTTCTGGTTGTTGTCGTCGTCGTCGCTGTCGTCGCTGCTGCTGCTGCTGTTGTTTTTGTGCTAATTGGGGCTTCACTCTTGACTTGTTGATCTCTAAATCCTTGCAAAGTGATTGTTGCTCCAAAGAGCTTGATCCCTTTTGAGTCTTGGTCTCCATGGCTTGGGCTCGCCATGAGATCAAAATATGGATTTAGTCTCCCAAGAATTTGAGAGAGGTTGTTCTTTTGTGGTGTACTGAGAGAGAGAGAGAGAGAAAAAGAGAAAGGAATATATATACCGGTGGGAAGAGAAGGAAAAAAGTGCACAGCGGAGAGATAGAGTACAAAATCAAATGAAGGTCATGGAGCAGCTAGAGGAAAGGAAGCAAAGAGTAGGTGACGTGAAAAAGCAGGTTATGAGCTTTTTGTCCACATCATTACTCCACGTCATCAATTCCAGAATGGTTTGTTTTTTATTATCATATGTATAGTCCGGAGAAACAAATTCCGCGTTCCCTTCTTGAAAGGTTGCGTAACAAGTGTCAAAAACAGTCCCCAAATTGAGAAGCATAAAGACACGAGGCGTTGTCCTAGTCAAGTCTCTGTTATATCCTACCGGAAGAATTTGGAATATCTATATACAATGATGGTGATAACTCTTCATATCTACCGTTGAAAATCCATGCCTATCTAAATGAGCAACAGCCAATGAATTCCAACCCTAATTTCTAGTGTGGACAAAGGAATAAGACGCAGTTAGTTCTAATGATTATCCAATAAACAAAGTTAGGTCGAATACCCTTTGTTAGGCCCGATCTTTCTATGATAACTTGTGTACCCGATCTTTCTATAATAATAAGAGGAAAAGTCTACAATGACTAAAAAATAGGCCCCGTTTCTGTTAAAATGATTAAATCTAGACGTTACAAAAAATAAGTAGAAGGTGGAAAGGTAAACGTAAAACTGACTCAAATCCTAAGATTTTTCATCATCGGTGGAGGGGTTTTGTCAGGTTAGAACATGTTTGGTTTTTTGGCTCTCTCTTTACTACACGGAAAAAGAGGGAAGAAAAAATTGTTGTCCTTACAAAAGTTGATCTAGAAGGAGGATGAACAGTGCAAATGTGCCATAAATGGACGTGAGAACTCCCCTAAATAGATCAAATCCATGAGAACAGATGCTGAGACATCGAGAGCCCCAGGTGGCTATCATCACACATCACTTTGTTCTCCACACATTGTTATGCCTTGTCTTTTCATGATGCTGCTTTAGACTTTGTTTCGCTCTAAAAGTTGCAATAAAGCACCCCCAATTTTAGCTATAATTTAATCGGGGAAATTAAAGTACTCATATCCTTTTTTTTAAAGAAAAAAACCATAAAAAGTCATAAACTATGCTTACTATGACATATTTATCTATAATATTTTGTTATGACGCCAAAAATTACAAATTTATACCCATGTGACATATTTGCTCCAAGCTTTTGTTTGTTACACCAAAAACCACAATTTCATACCCATATGATACATGTATCCTAATTTTTTGTGACATTAAAAACCCCAAAATTGTAGGAATGTACACTTATACTCCAAATTATGAGCTAAATGTGTCGCACGGTACAAGTTTAGGATTTTTGGCGTCACAAGAAAAATTTTAGAGTAAATGTGTCATATTGATATAAGTTTAGGCTATATGCATCACATAGGTACAAGTTTGAGGGTTTTTTGTGTTGCCGAAAAAGTTTAGGGTAAATATGGTATTGTGGGCATTGTTTAGGGTTTTTGGTGGTTTCTTTCCTCTTTTTTCTATTAAGAAATTCACACTGCATCCTTTTCATACTTTATATAATTAAAAATTTGAACATCGAAATATTAACCAATAAATACATTAGCAAGTGCTCTAAATTATTCGTTAACCATACCTTTTTGCTTCCTCTTTATGATGCTTTGTTCATTTCATCTCCTTGACATTTCCAGCACACTTTGTCACTCTGGTATTCTTCTATAGCACATATGATTGTGCCCACTATGATTCCCAAAAAAGGCAAAGTTGATTTAGTTAAAGGAGCTCAATCGCTTGCCTAAGAAAAGTTGTGTGCTTATCCTTCCAAAAGGAGGCTTTATCAGTTTTTTCATATTTATCTTTGTATTTTACATATTAACGACGTATAAAGAGACAATTATTAAGATTGCCATGTTTGATAAGTTAAAAAAAAAAAAAGGAGCTCAATTGCATTTTTCTTTTTTCTTTTTTCTTTTTTTTTTTTTTTGCTTGCATATTGCTCCATAATTAAACAAAGCTTTTAATACCTACATGTTTAAAAAAAAAGAAGATGTACCATTTGGTTGACGGGTGTATCCATTTGGGATTTTTATAGTCAAATTGCACACGTAATGGTTGACGGGTGTATCCGTTTGGGGTTTTTACCCTTCGTTTGCCAAAGATGTACCAGGTTTGGAGTTTTTCGTGATAATAACCCAATTTGACGGAAACTAACAAATGGTAAATTTATCACAAATGTACGGTTGGGGGCTTTTGGTGGGTAAAAAAATTAGTTTGGGATAAATTTGTCAAGTATATACCGGGTTTGGAATTTTCCGTGGTCAAAAAATTAATTCAAGGTAAATTTGTCACATGTGTACAAGTTGGAGATTTTTCATAGTATTAACCCTTAAAAATAATCTCCACCAATTAGATTAAAGAAAAATCAAGGTGAGTGACATCATCACTCACCTTGTTCCTTAAATAAAATAAATAAATAAAAAGATGGCGCAACACCATCATCTACTCACATAATTCCCAACTTTAGCAAAGAGAAAAGTTCGCAAATGGAGATGAAATGAATGTAGCTGTCGACCGGTGAAGGCATAGTAATCCTATTAAAGATGGATTCTCTTCATAGATTGTTATTCCAATTTACTTTTTGGGGGCATCTTTTGAACTTTCAGATGGGCCTCTTACACCAACTTTTTCTTGCTTTCTTTTCGACATTTTAAAGATTTCAGGGTTCTTTCGTTATCAACTTTCAGTTACAATTTGAGTGAAAAGCAGTTTTATTGTGGGGAATTGCTTTAATAAAGGGGACCCGGTTAAGCTAATCCCAAAAGCAGCCTCATTTCCAGCAGCTTTCCAACATAAAAAGTGTTGAAAAAGGGAGCGTTTTCTTCCCTTTCATTTGGAAAGAGCAACGTACTTTTTCTTTAGGGTGCTTTGGAAGTCTCTTTCCAATTAAACATTCACAAAAAAAAAAATCCCAAAGAAACCATAAAGGCTGAACACTTTAATTTTGATTGATAGAAGGACGCCTAGCCTGCTCTTCTCAAATAATCTTAATTAGCAGGATATTTATGTACCCTTTTAATTTTTGTGGTAAATCGACTAAATTAGCTCCTATAAATCCTTCCTAAATCATGAGACAACACTCAGAAAAATAGATTATCTATGGAGATGCAAGCCGCTATTATTTGATGGATGGACTCGGAGATCTAATTTACCACCCGAAACTAAGAGAATCACAATTCACTGACAAGTATGGGTGAGAATCGATTAACCGAGAAATTACTCGAGGAAGTCATCGTGTCAACCCGATGTTACATACCGATATTTAGCTGTGATCATTTTTAATAACACAAATCTCTATGTTTCGAAAATATTCAGCTAATGCAAATGCTTTGTTGATTGGCTCCACCATAAAATATCTTCTCGAGTTTTAACTTTACGCACTTTGCAAACCCAACATTAGTGCCCTAATAAAGTCTCTTAGATGTTATGAATTTAAAAAAATAGGGGGATTTGGATTTTTGTGGGAAAGATTTTATATACATGTTGCTTGCTGTTATGGTTCTTCGTTATCAAGTTGCTTTATATTAATGAAGCAAGAAAAGTCTACTCTTCCCCCTTTATTTTGTTTAAAAATAAAAAATAAATTGGTCGCCCTTTTGTTTATTATTTTAATGTGTGCTTTATCTTCTAATTAGTGCAAGTTGGGGAAGCAAAATTTTAGCGCCAGCCCATAACCGGTTCAGTGCAGATTAAGCCAATATAAGATAATGATTTCTGGGTAGGGTTTCCTGCTGGTGCATGCACACTTTTCCTCGAGGCAAAACATTTAGACGTGTGTGCATATTGAAATCAAATCAATCAGGAAGTTCTTATCTTTACCCTAAATAGTCAATGGGTTCTCCCAAGTCAAAGTGGAAAGGAGGAGAAAGACAAAAAAGTTTTCACAGACCCATAAAGTAATAATTTTTATTACGACCCCTAAAATATTATGACGTAGATAGAATAATGAATTTTGAAACTATTTCCACTTGGGAATTTTTTTCCGGTGGGCATGCAGGGGCGGCGGCCAATTCAGCTCAAACGGGGAAAGTTGCACCTGGGAAAGTTGCATTGTTACGCTCGTCTAACATAAAAATTCATCATTTGAAAGACATTTTCCTGAAAACTGATCGCTTGAAAGAATTAATCGACGGAAACTTCTTTACATTATCGATATCAATTCATGCCTTATCGGTTTACAACAGTATATATTCAGTATATATATATATATTCTTTTGGTAGGTTATTAGGAATAATATCCATTTTGGTGCTCAATATCTTATTTAACTCGAACCCTGGATTCTAGATACCCGATGCTGTACCAGGTAAGCATGCACATGGCTTGTAACAGCTGGAGAACCACTTGGCTCTTAACATTCGTTTTGTATTCTTTATTTTTATTTTTATTTTTATTTTATATCATTGTGGTCGAGTAATATTTTTATGAAATAAATTGCCCTTTTTCTGCCTTGATTCCTAGTTGAAGGCAAATGACACAATCATGGCATATCCCCTAGATAATGCCAACATGTATAAATAAAACGGCGCCCTCGGAAGGGGATTGTTCTTCTTTTTCTCTTTTTAGAGATATGTTCATTAAAAGTCGTAAAACTTATCATGAAAGTGCAATTAAACAACAAGAAATTTGTAAAAAGTCGAATCGAGTCTTAAAACTTATGACACTCGAGACGGGATTGCTCATTTATTAGTTGATCATTTCGTTTATACAGAGATTCTTTTGGGCCCGAATACTAAAAGGTTTCTTTTTTTAATACTTTCCTTGGCCTTGATCTCAACGCAAGGACTATAGAAACATGGAAAATTTCGTATAAAATAATAACATAGACTCCCCCTCTTTTCAAATTATGGAACATTTCGATGTGAACCGACGACAGAAAGAACATGACTCTCAATCGAATCCTGCCCCAATAAAATAGCAATAACAAAAAGATGCCAAAGAATTATTATGAAAAAAGAGGAAACAATTTTTTAAATGCATATATTCTGCCACAACGAAAAGGGGAAAAGAAAAACCCTCCGTCGATCCGTTCAGCAAAAGCTTTTCTAGCACGGGCTTTGCAGGTTCTTCTTTCCGAGTAAGTGGCGGTTCCACGATCTTTCGAGCGATGGATTCCTTTGATCGCAACTTTTTACTTTTTTGTTGCTGTAACACATAATAATATAACAATTTTACGATTAACGGGGAGAAAATGTTTATTCATTTGACCTTCCAAAGATTGGGACCGTCTTTCAAGATCTTTAGAAATCCGTAAAAGGAAGAAGGAAAGAAAAGAGGTAAGTTGTTCCAGGCGTAGTTAATTACTTGGGAGTCGGAATTCGCGTTAATTTAAGCTCTGTTTGTTTCGCGAAAAAATGAGTAATTTGAAAAATAATCCTTTAAAAATGATTGAATGTATCACTTAAGATAATTAGTCAATGAAAAATATTCATTACCAACAACGATTAGTGTCGAAGCAATCGTGTAAACGATGAAATTATTTTTCATTCATCCAATTTTATAAGCAATCAATTATTTCTCGAAAAATATTTTATAAATCACTCAAATGAAGCCTTAGTTTCTTTCCGAACAAAAAAAAAAAAAACACAGATGTTTCGTATGCGACAACTCAAAAGTCTTCACTGGCTTCGCATACCTATGAAAGGACACTGCAAAAGATTGGCAAAAGGGGAGTGTTTCCTGCCCTTGGCTGAAGTGCAAAACAAGTACGCAACGCAGCTCAGCTCATTGTTTATTTAAACACCGGACACTCAATTGAGTAATTAAAGAGCAAAACAAGTGCTACCCAAAAAAGATGGTGAGAAAAAGAAGCTACTAGTGATGCAATCGAGTCCGCCGAGAGAGAGCGCGCGGACGACGAGTGTCAAAACGGCTATTACATGGTTACATATTACCGATGGATCTGGATTGGGAATGATAGATTACACGGCAATTGATCTCTCGAACGAACCTTGTGTGTATCTATCCATGCAGGAATCGATTCAAATAACTAAAGAACAGGCTACGCCCCTACACAATAATTACAGGAGAAAAGCTCATATTATTCACATGTACAACGATTCCCGCAAAGCCCAACTCGTCATTGGGAGTAAAAAGGTTCCCTTTGTAAATGTCGTTCGGGAAAAGCTCACGTGTCGCTCCAGCTATCATTTTCATCACCGTCTGTCGCTTGCGACAGCCTGATAATTTTTCGCCAGAGCAGAGATTTTCTATTAGGAGATTTAAAGAAGACAAACAAGGAGGAATGAGAGAAAGAAGGAAGAAATTGGGAAACCTGGCGGATTGCATTTGCCTTCTTCAAAATCGCGGTGACATTTCCACTGGTGGTTAGAGCTGTTGCGACAGCCGGCCTCGCTGTCTCAGTGCGCCTTAAATTGAATGACTGGCATGACAAGAACATGAGAAGGCAGGCCACATTAAGTTGTTGCATTAACTTGAACTTACATAGATCGCATGAAATCTCGGACAACCACTAATCAGTACATGCCCTCAAAATTATTTTAAAATTAGGATTAGCAACAATTTGGTCATTCAACAAATGGAAAGGCGCTTCAGGATAAAATCCTCCATTATCTGCACTATACAAATCAACACAGAAAAGAGCAGCTCCTTTCCTCGCGGGATAACCACAGAAATTGAATTTCGTAGGTCATTGTTTCCACAATGGCAGAACATAGTTTGAAGGAAGAAAACGCAAAGAAAGGAAGGTGGAAGTCTATAGGAAATGGAAACAAACGTAATTCTTTTGCTTGTTAGGATGGAAGTTTAGACAAGAAAAACGCGATTAAGTTCAGCGCATGTCCTCCGTCATTTTGTCATTGTGTTTCATTATATTAGTTTCATCAGAAAGAAAAAGGCTAGAATCACTCCAACCTTGAACTGACGAGTCTGGACAAACATCAGGGAATGTGAGAACCATGTTGTATGGGATTTTATCAGATTAAGACGTAGTAGTAACATCAATTCGCAATTAATATAACATGTGTTTGGGCCTCTGGAAAGCGGTTATCTGCTTTCCCTCCACAAATTTGCATCATTGCCAGACCAAAAGAAAAATATTTAGAAACATGTTTGAAAATAAATTTTAGATGACTCCACAAAACAATATTCGAATCCGTATGTGCGTGAAGTTTTAGGTATCCAATAAGAAATGCAGCAAAATCAATAAACAATAAGTGTAACGCAAGAAGTCGCCCCAAACATACTTATGCACCTTTGTAATATAGTTGGATCTTGAAAAGGAGTGTCATGACATGTACTCACTTTATTTCTTATCTGAAGTAGAAAATCCTCCCTTTCATCTGTCTCCTTGACCTTTGCCTGATTAGCCTCTTTATGTGGGTTCAATTTCAGCTGATCCTGAAGCTGCACAACCTCTCGTTTTTTAGTTAAAGCAACTACAGAAGAAAGAAAATGACAACTGTAAGTGAAAGACAAGGTACCTTTCCGCTTAATAATTCTGGGGCCTTGATAATAACAGTTTCCAAGGCTGAACCTTGTTTAGGTTGCTTAAAGTTACTCTGATCTAAATTATTACACTCAGGATCATGATCTAGAGATTCAGATACTTCTTCTCTAACTTCTGCAGCATCCGAGTATGGCTTCGAAAGCTGCCAATCCACAGGAGGAAGAGGAGGTGCTGGTGGCATAGGCTGATGAGGAAAATGCTTCTCCATATAATTCTCTGGATTATGGCCAACATTTTTTTCTTGCATAGGTACAGACACAATGGAATCAAAGCTAGGAAGATCAAGTGAAGGACCATGAACATAGCTAGAAAAGGATGGTAGAGGTTCTAGACCATCTTCAGTTGGCAGACTCTCACATTCACCATTGACACACATTTTACGATCGCTTGTTCCACCATGCTCCAAAAAGGTGGAAGTAGATTCTGCTGGTGAAAGTCTGCAGAGAGCATCAAACTGATCATGCTCCTTGCTCCTGGGTGTTTCACTGGATTCCCACTGCTCTGAGTTAGACTCGGAATGAGGACTGAGACAGTCATCTGAGATATAAAGAGACGATCTACAGAATGTTCCGTCGTCAGAGTCAGAACAGATGTCATGAAATGGGACACTAGGCTCTGGAACCAACTGGAAAGAAGGAAACATATCATTACTGCTTTCCTGACGGTTCTTGTCATGGGGAAATTTTAAGGTCAGTCTCGAAACTTCGAGGCCATGCAGAGGGTGGAAAGATATCTTCATATGCTCGAGTGGTGGGGAAGGGGGAAGTGAATACGTAGGAGAAACACTTTGAATTTGATCAATGAAATTTCTCCCTGCAGTTGTATGAAATGAAGACTCGTGCTTCCTCCAACTCTGCTCCAGGCCATTATCTTTCATAGTGTCGAATGGTTTTGGTTTTTCATCACTAACTAGTGAGGTTTTTCTGCGGAAGCTATTCATGAGTAACTTATGGCCGAGTCCAAAAACTCCGGATAAATTTTCATCATTCTCCTTAATGGATTCGCTATGCGCAACTTTCGCTGTTGGAACAACAGGCAATGCGCTTCCAGGGGCCACTACTCTGATGGGACTCGAAAAGTCTCCATTGGGATGACCAGACTTACACCTTCTACCTAGATCATCTGACTCACCAAACTTGGCATCTAAATCTCGAGCTGACCACAAAATATGGGTCCTTTCTGCAGAAGGACTGTTTTCATTGATATTGCATGATGTGGAGCACTTAGAACTAGCATCCCTTTCCATCATATCAGCATTTTCATTGGATATGTCCAGTTTCCCATCACATTGGTCATCCTTATTTCTCATCCCACATTCACGATTTGATGCTGCAAAATCTGGTGGCTTTGCTGGCTCAAGTCCAAGCAAGCCCCCATTTGTCCAGAACTTAACACCAGTATCTTCTGACAGTGATTCTTGACCCTCGCAGCTGTTTTGCTTGACTTCATTATGCGATGGAGCAAAGATCACAGATGAGGTATCACCAGCAAAAGTTTCTACCTTCGTATCATCAAGAAGATCAGCACTTTCACCAACTTTAATAGGCGGTAAACAATCTGAATCCACAAACTTCTCACCAATTTGACTCATATTTTCATTGTCACAACTTTCGGAGGAATCTGATTTACGTAATTCGGAAGACACTTCTTCATTTGAGACAAGATGAGAAGTTGTGTCAGATTCATGATGTGAAGGATGACCATCTGAAGCACGTGATGAAAGCTCGTCGACTGCAACGTTTATTTCTTCAATGTCAACACTCGAGGACCGTTGCTCCGGTCCTCGTTTGGTTTGATAATCAACATCATTTTCGGATTCTGATTCAATTGTATTCAGAGCATCTTCGTAATTATCAAGCTCACTATCCACATCATCCACCTGGTTCTCATGGGATTTTGGCTTTGAAGTGTCGGCATTAAGACACAGATCAAAATCTGACATATTGACCTTTCTACATTTATCAGCTTCTTCAGCATCAACGCCTGATGTCATAGAAATGGTAGCTGAATCTTCCATTCCCTCATACTTCTGCTCCCTGGGCTCCATTATTTCTGTCTTCTCCTCCCACCTCACATAATCTGATTTGGAGGCGATAGACTCAGATGTTTTTCGTGGAGAATAGTTATCAATTACCTGGTTTTCTTCATACGCTGAAACTGAGTCAACAGTTTCCTCATGCAACATCACCCTAGAAGAGGATGACCTATTAGACTCCTCTTCTTCAGGTGGCATGTCGTCACTCGCATGAAAGATGCACTCTATATAGCCTGACCCAGATCTGAAATCAGAAGTACTTCTATGGTCTCCAAAATCTGATTTAATTGCAGAATCCGCTATCGAGGCAGTGGGAGATGACTTTCCGTTCGCGATTGGAGAAGCAAATCGCATTCTACAAATTGACAATCAAATATAATTTATGCACATCAAACTGACTTAGTGTTACAATCATACACCAAACATACCTGCCACTATGGTTGGCCATGGGTGCACCATGTGCAAGTTCTGCATTTTTTGGGAAAGATCTTCGCTTCTGTCCCATTTCGAAATTTTGATTAGCATAAGACCAAGTAGAACAATTCTATGTAGCTATGCCCGCTTAAAGCAACTATACCAGAGAAACTGCAACAAGTAATATACCTTTGAAGATAAAAGAAGATGGCAATCAGACTGTTTCATTACATTAGAAAAGTGAAATCACATACTTAGGTTGGTAACATTGTGTAATACCGCCCTTTACAAAACACGCACCTTCATCTTGCGAGCCTTCTTGTCTCCTCGGACTTTCCCTACATTTCTTTCATCAATGCCGGCTGAAACTCTTCTAAAAATTGTCGGATCTGAATATCTCCTCAAAGATGACCCAGGGCCCCCAGTATCAAATCTAAAAGCACCAAAATATATCAATATCTTCTGTCCCTAAACTAGTCAGACCTCTTGTCAATAAGATGAATATAATTACAGAGAAAGATGTGACTAACTTGTCAAGCAAGTGCAAACGTGGGGGATCCCGGCACTCTTCATACGAATCCATGATAAAACGTGGCAAGTCATTGTCGATAAAATGATGTTTCCCATTTCGAATACGAGTATGCCAGTCAGAACCTGCAAAGCAACTGTTTTCCAATGAGAATCGAAGTAATTTAAGTGAACAAATAAGAGATGAATTTTGACAGCTTGGAGTCATCTGGAAGGAAGATCATCACAGCATGAATAATTTTCAAGGTATTGCACTTCCACGAAAGTTCAAAAATTTATAACTGTTGCGGCGGTTTAGAAGGCATTCAGAATAAGGAAATTTTCAGGTCTAGCGTCAGTCACTACATGCACTTTTAGTACCCAGACATTACAGCGCAAACATCCAGCTCAAAGTCCTCGCATGTGTATGATTTTCACAGTTCAACAAATATGGAAGTTAGAGTGGATATTTCATACCAATGCAATTTTACAGAGTCCAAACAAGGTAAAATGTGACAACTACCGCTTGCCAATGTGCACCACATTATATCAATATTTTCTTGTTACAAAACTTCTTTCCCAGAATTTTGTCACGAAGAATATGCTAGTAGAGGTTTCTTGCTATAAAATCTCAACGTGGTATGTTTGATCCTGGGTCGAAGCACCCATTGCATATCTCACAAAAAAGGTTCATTTGACAGTTATTTAACAAGGGAATTTGGCATCAACATAAGAGCAAGACTAACCTAGCACCTACTTGTACAGCCAAATGCAATGTCTTTCCGAATTGGCATCTCCACTAATTGCATAGTGAAGTAAAAAAGTTGAAGAAGTGACTCAAATGAAGGCAAGAGATGGCGACACAGAACTTAAGCAAAGCTTATGGAAAACAAGCACCTTAAGATGTTATGCAGACTAATACGGAAGACTAGTTCTGCTCAGAACAACAATAGAAAGTGCGTGATCGTAGCTCTGAAAACCAGACTTTAAGCAAATTGAATCGGAATCAAAAGCTTCAGAAGAAAAGCATAGAAGATGAGACGATTAAGCCACACCTGCAGCGTAAGCAAAGTGTATATGGCTTGTTTGTGCCAGTATTGCCTTCTCCAGAGGAGGAAGAGCAGCTTCGATACGCTGTGCGCGAACCGCCAGCTTATGACTTCGTGAAGCTGTAGTCGCCACTTGCTCCTGCAACCCATGGAAGACCTCCGCTGCAAATCTAATGTGCAAGGATGTGGTCTCAGAAGGACAGTTCAAGAAAACAAGAACGGAAAAAAAAAATTCAAAATTTCTCACTGGTTCCAAACCTAACAAAAGATTCACACCACAAAAGGGGAAGAGCAACCGCAAGGATTCAAAAAAATGGTTCAATCTACGAAAAATTAAACTCAAGTCACCAAACGAGCCTTCTTCACTAAATCGAACGGCGAAGCCACACACCCCCAATCGAGCTTTACGAAACAGATGAGCACCCACACCCCAAACGACGAACATTATGCGCGTAATCATTTTCCCCGGTCTCACGAACTTCTAGCTAATTACCTCACCGCTCTCTTCGAGCATGCAACCGCGAGAACAAGAGCAATCGAAACCACCAAACACAAGCTCCAATCCATGCTAAACACAACCAACGAAACATGAGAAAAAGAAAACCTAAACACCGCCTCCAGTGCTCAAGTTCACCCAACTGCCGAGCTGAAGAACCAGAGAGAGAGAGAGAGGGACATACTCTGCGAGATCGCCGAGCTGACGCAAGATCCCGACGAGCCCGGCGACGGCGACACCGTCGAGAACGGCCTTCGGATCTTCCCGGTCCACGTCGCCGTGCAGCTCCGGCCTCCCCAGCCCGTACTCGTTCCTCACCTGGAACCTCACCAGAGGCATCTCCACGCGTCTCTATCCCCTCACCCCCAGCTACTACAAGAGCTCCCCACCGTCTCTCTGTCTATCTACATATGCTCTTGACTCGAGCTAAGCAGCGACAGCAACCGGGCACGCACCGAACTCGATGAGTGAAGTAACGATCAGTGAAGAGAGAGAGAGAGAGAGAAAGTCTCAGGCATGAATGCGAGCTCGCGAGGTTAGGTGCAGAGATTGGAGCTGCTTAACTGCCGATAGAGAGAGAGAGTAGAGTGAGAAAGTAGAGAGAGAGAGACATTGCCAACTCTGCACGGTATTCTCTCTCCTGTGAACGGGGAGATCATTGTCGTCGTCACGCTCTCTCTCTTTGCTTCCTCCTCCTACGGCGTTTAGGGACAGTGCGAATGGACGGAAATAGCCCTGGTATTTTTCAGCAATGCCTTCGCTGCCCTTCTGTGGAACGACGTCGCTTTGAGATTTGAGTGGTAGCGGGGAGGAACAAACGTGGTCGCCATGACGGTCCGAACCATCCATGTCTTTTTCAATAACGTATAAACTGATTTTTTATTATTATTATTGAAGTATAAACTGGTTTCATTTTTGAAAATATAAAATAAAATAAAATAAAACGCGTTGTTAGGTTTTTCCACAGTCAATAACGTAACATTAACTCATCAGAAAATTAAAACCTTTTTTATTCTTAATTAAACATAGGCAAAACTTACTTTTTTCGCAAACTCATTCAAATTTTCAATGAATTATGAGAATACCGTACGGATTTCACGTATCGATCTTAATGTATTGCGGCGGGCTCAGATGCTTCGAATCGAAAAAAATAATTCGAGTGAAAAGGTCGCGGTAATTATAAACGGGAAATCTAATCGAGAGCGGTAATTCAATGGTGGGTATTTTTTTTTTTTTTTGGTTACTTTTGTTGTGGTTATTTGATGAGGAAGGAAGACTTTCTGTTGTTATGGACTTGAGGGATGTTGACTTGTTTCTAATTTCAACCACGACACGAGCGGTGGGACTTGGGAGGCCCCCACCCCATCACTATCATCGTCTTATGGAAAAAGCTTTGGCTTTTTAGTAAGGTCTCCTGAAAAACATGGAGACTTTGCCCCCACCGCTTTCCCTTGCCCCTTCTTTTGCATATTAATCAGAGGAATGTACATAACATATATATATATATATATATACACACACTAATTAAAGTGGGTTTTCTCATGATTTGGCCAAGTAATTATCTCTTGATTGAAACATTTCAGAGCTAAAAAAACAAATGGGCATGGCCTCGGAAAGGCCATTGAGCCTGTTAAGTAATACGCGGAACAAAAACTATATTGGAAACGAGATGCACGGCCGGCAAACTATCGTCTTAAAAGTAGGTCGAAAGATTCGCGTTTTGCTGTAATAGAGTCTGAAGATTGCACCGGTATGAGTTTGTATTTAGCTGTTCGTTATAAGTTAGGAATTTTGCATATTAAATTATGTTTATCTTAATAACATGGCATTACGAAGATATCGTATCTAGTAGTCAAGTTACGTTGATGCTTCATTTGATGAGAAATCAAACAAATCTTACATTTGACTGTGAATTGGATATGAAGTAATTTGTTTTTTTTTTTGTGTATTAATGATACTTGACATATTATATGACATGAAATATGTGGATGATGAAACTGTTTTTACCCGATATAAATTGAAAATTGAAGCGATTTTGTCAATGCACAATATGAGGAGAAAATAGGGCTTTGACAATAGTCGAAAAGGCAAAAGTCACTTCGATTGAATTTGAAGTTTATTGACTGATTGCTGCATAAGGTCAAGAGAGATGGCGTGACTTGCTTGATTATTATCTAATAGGGGTGAACATGATTTCAGGGTAAAATTGAAATCCCGAAACCGGACCGATGGGAAGCCCGTCCGATTTCAAGTTTCAAAGTATAAAGGGTAGGTTGCCATATCTAAAATTGGGAAACATGTTCCTATATGTAGGTTTCGGATTTCAGTAGATGGAAACAACCCGGAATTGGATCGGTGGGAAACCCGTCCAGGTTCCAAGCTCCAAGGTATATAGGGTAGATAGCCGATTCTAAAATTACGAAACTTGCACCTATACGTAGGTTCCAAATTTCGGTAGGTGGAACCTACAACCTATAACGTAACAAGTTTTTGTGTTTTTCTTTGTATATCTCATCGTGCGATCCCGTGATATTCCATTGCATTTGACGATGAGTCCGTAATATGCAACCACTAATTTAGATTTTTATTTTCGACGATATTTATGACTAAGACTTTTGCTTTGTTAATATTTCATATTTACCCAAGTATCTAAATACGAGTTGTGGTCAATAGATTGTAACAAAGAATTGATGGTCATTAAGGTAATGATTCATTATAATCGTTCAATTAATAGTATAGATGGAACCAAGATAGACGTTGGAACCTACGATAGGATAGGTTCCATGTTCCAAGTTCCAAAAAATAAGGAACGTGTTTTTTGACAGATAGATTTCGGGTTCCATGTGGCTACGAAACCCGAAATCGCTCACCCTTATTATCTAGTGTTTTCTTGACTTGATGAAATGTTAAGTAGAAGGTAAGTCAAAAGAGGTTAAGATCAAATCCGAAGGTTCAAATTTGGGGGAAAAAACTTTATGCAATTTATTTGTTCTAATCATTGCAAAGGAGAACCCTTTTGCGCATCCAAGAACAAGATCCACACACTTATTAAATTAACTTAATAATCATATTCACCCCAATTTTGATTTTCTTGTTCCTGAAAAAATAAAAATAAGAATTTCCAATCGCAAGTGGTTTGCTTGTGTATTAACATCTATACCCACTTTGATTTTATTGGATTGAGGCCATGATGGTAACTAGATTCCTATCCAAATTACACTCAAAAGTAAAAAATTATCATGTTATGTCGGTCAAAAGAGTTGACTAGTGGGCAGATGCAGGTTTGGCGGAAGGGTTTGACTTGATCTTTGTGTGATCTTGGGCATCTTAGTTAGCGTTCGCTCCACCCAATGTGCTCGAAGTAGCTGCCAAAAGAGGTGGCTTTCATCAGGGTTGCTAAACTCATTTTTAACTACAATTTGTCTTTTCCAATGCTACCTAATCCATGTCGTCGAGATCTCCACCTAGGAAGAAGGAAACTTCCATGTTCTAAGCCAGGTGAGGCAGTTGGTGAGCCAAGGGAAAATGTCATAATCACCTCATTAAGGCTTGTAATTATAGGTTTCCTTTGGGTATTATTAATGAAGACTTACTTTTGCATAATGGTGACCTATTAAGTCGCTTGCTTACTTGGTTGTTTGCTTATTTATGTTGTCCATCACCATATATCATTATATAAATTGTCTCTTGATGTTACGGCTAGTCATATGGTGATTGCCACGCGCCCACATAAGATTAGAGCGGGCGTAACTAAATCTATTCCATGCGCCACGCACATGGCGAAGAGGAGATGGATGAAGGTTGCTTTGCAGTCGGAGAATAGATGGCTAGATATATGGATTCCTAATAGGAGATGTGTAGGAGATTTATTTACTTATCACAGATCTGCTGGAAAATAACACGTTTGAACTAAGCAAATATATAATTTGCTCTTCAATTATTCGAATCGAAAGAAGGGTATTATAGTCATTCGAAAAATAGACACCAAATTCGAAAGTTTGCTTGATATAAAGTATAGGCAGATAATATGATCCCACTATACTGAACATATGTAAAATTCCAATTGAGCATGTGTTTTGAATTAGGGCATGTTTTCCCCCAACCACACCTCCTATTAGTGGGTTACCAGAACTTTTTGCGTAATCTAAATTTTCCGGTGCGCACTTTTTAAACTCAAAACCCATAGATCTCTCGTGATATATAAATATTGACACGTAAATTAGCATAAAATGTTTCATTAATATATGTTTTTGAAGTTTGGATGGGATCTTAAGCATACCACGTGAACTTTTTAGACATGGTCAATTTGCAAGATCTATATCTAAGTTTGTACATGCCAGCGTTTTACTAGAATTAATAGTTTAGTGAACCGCATATGATGGCAGACCAAACACATTATTAATCAAAGCATGCAGTCATCATATCTCTGGTCATCTATAATTATGGCAAATGAAATAATTTTTTTTTGTATTTAAATTAGGGATTATGAAAATATTAGTTTCAATTTATTGCTAATTGAAATAGCGCCGACAAGATATTTTATAACCGGTGAGAACATGGTGAGATCCTTTCTCTCTCTCTCTGAAGTTGGCTTTTCTAGGACAATTCAATTGGACCGTGCATTAAATTGTTTGGGCAGACCGAGGGACTACAGTAACTCCTACGGTAATTCTTTCCTATCTTGGTATTTACAGCGAGTAAATTCTCCTCTCACATTCTAAGCTAATGTGGTACTTAAAGGTACCATCGAATGGTAAGTTCTTGCTCGATACCATGCGAGCCTATGTACATGCGAAGGGATCGGTCAAATCGAATACAATTCATATTTTCTCCGTGTTGAACCAAAACAAAATCGAAGATACCTAGCAAGAAAAATTTACGATGATAACTATCAAAAATCATATGTCATGTATACTGTTTCATGCACTAGCTCAGCAACAGCTACAAACTTGGCAAAAATGCTGTTATCGGATACAAGTATGTCCTGTATCCGCGTGGTCCGATGGACAAGATTCGTGTCCATATGTGGAGTCGAATCAGTCCGGACTATCACATGAATTATAGATTAGACATTAGAGGACAAGCTCTCACGATTCACTCTCATTCAGAGGAATGAATTTTTTCTTTCTTTTTTTCGGACGTGGTCCCTCTTGGGGAGCTGTCCAAAAGCTTCCGTCCATTAATTTGCCACCTAATTTCGATGGGCCTACCGATGCCTCTCTAAATCCGAAGGCTATTCACCTTTCGGGTCGTTTTCGAGAACTTACTCCTTCGAAATCAGGGCTGAAAATTTCACAAAATTCCGATCGCGTAGCCCGTTTCGCATCTACTTCTAGGACCCCACCAGTCCCTCCAATGTGCGAGGTAGCATAGTATTGAATGATTGTACAATGAAACAAAGTGTACCGAATTGATCATATAAATGCGAGACTTTAAGTTAGTCTGATGCTAGGCAGCGAGAGCTTGAGTCGGGAATTGCTCTTTTGTTCTGGAATTGGGAAAATCATTCATTGCCTCGCATGTGCTTTCTGCAACTGCATAACAAAACTCTGCCCCCAAAAAAAAAACATAAAAAAAAAACATAAAAATGTTGAAAAAATAAAAAGGACAAAAGAGGAAAAGAAAACAGCTGTAATTCAACAGCTAAGTGGGCCCTTAGGCCCATAGGAAGTGGCCCAGTAAGACATTAGCTTGTGGCCTCTGGAACGAGCTTTGGGCCCAGCTCGTGCGGGGACCTGTGCATGGCTGATGCGGCAATGGCGACGGCCGCATGATCCAAAACTTGGTCTCCTTTTCGGTCGCACATGTAGATCATGCAAGTGAGCAGGAATCAAAATGGTGGGGACATCTTTTATCGCCGGTGCATATTTTGTCCCGACCCACTTCGCAGGATCCGAACAGCCGGATCCACACGGATCGAATCGAGGGAAGAAGTTTTGTCCGACGTCTGATTAAGACGCCGTAACGACGTCCTTCGATCTTTTCTCAATAAGCAAGCTTGTGGCCTTGCTTGCTCTCTCTTCTCCTTCGTCTTCTTCTTCCGTACATGTATTATTGATCGACATAGGTTGGTGCTCTTGTCCCCGGTCAATGCCTCTTTATTAGATAAGGGTATTGTTAGTATCATAGCTTTCGAGAGATCGTGAGAATAACGACATATCATGGTACCATAAATTTTTGAAATGGACGGATCCCACAATAATTTCTAATTTTTAAGTATTTATTATTTATTTTTTTGTGACCTAAAA
Source organism: Rhodamnia rubescens (assembly GCA_021437795.1). Classification (NCBI taxonomy): domain Eukaryota; kingdom Viridiplantae; phylum Streptophyta; class Magnoliopsida; order Myrtales; family Myrtaceae; genus Rhodamnia; species Rhodamnia rubescens. The sequence goes on along the minus strand of JAILYA010000122.1, from coordinate 323,960 downwards.
CATTAATCTTACCGTAGATTGAGGATAGTCACATACTAATCAAATGCACTGAAATCGCTTCCACCGTGCATTTCGAGCCATTGGTATTTCTAGCCAATGGCCAATCCCCCAAAATGCCCAAAAGATGCATGCAACATCCTGAGCAAAATTCAACGATTGAGGCCAGGAGTTCGAAAAAGACCACCAAAAAAGAAGGTAAAATAACACAAATAGTCCCGAATTTTGATTCAATTTATAATGTAGTCCCTAAACTTTTAATTTGACGAATTTGGTTCTTGAATTTTAACCCAATGCGCAATGTGGTCCCGAATTTTTAACTTGACCAATATGGTCCCTAGAACATATTTAACTTAGTCGTTGAACTTGAATCAATTGAATGATTATATTGAACATCTTCTTACAGTTTAGGGATCGAGTTGACCATAGTCCAAAAGTTTATGGATCATATTGGTCAAATTAAAAGTTTGGGAACTACATCGCGTTATGGATCAAAGTTCGTAGATTATTTATATCATTATCTTAAAGAAAAACAACACAAGTATAATAGAATGAGGTCTTAATGTCCTTTTATATGGGATCGGGGGGATCTATACGTGAACTGTTGCCCTACTAGTACATTTGGAGATGCATGTTAAGCAATGAAATATCATTGTGAAACCCAAATCAACACCGGAATCTAGTTCATCTTCCATTATCGCGAACACATAATTCTAAGTGACGTTTTCATATTATTATGGATATATTTCGTTTTCTCAATTACAAGGTGTTCGGGGTGCTTTTGAGTAGCCGACTAATCATTACTCCGTACAGCAACAACCTAATGATCAGTAATTACTTAAGGGTGCGTTTGTTTCACTGAAAACTCAAGATTTTCTACTTGTTTTCCGAAAATTGTTTGCTTGTATTGCTTACAAAATTAAATACATGAAAAATATTTTCATCGTTCACGAAAATAGTTAGGCATAAAATGAAAAAAATTCTGTTAAAAAATCAACTTGATTAAATGACAAAAGAAAAGACCTTAAACGCGATGAATGGTTCAAATCGAGACAACAAAAAACAACCAACAGCCCTAGTAATTTTAGGGTTCATTGAATGTGGCTTCTTGCAAATTTTCAGAGACCATGTTGATGTGCTTGCCTTATCAAAACGTGCTGACTTGAATTTATAGAGACATGGCTATTGAGGTAGCAACTAAGTGTAATGGTAGGCCACATCTTCATTGGAAGGGATATCAAATTCGAAAGTTGCGTGAGCTTTTTGTTCGATTAGAACTATAACGATTTTTTCGAGACTTGGGATGACAAAAAAGCTCATCTATCCTCTATATTAGTCATCTTTTGAGTATTACAGTTTGGTTTATGTGTTGTTAAAGTATCTCACATCACTTGTCTACGAAATTTATGTGCTTTCTATATGCATACGTAGTCCTCCACCATCAATTTAAGCTCTTGAGCTAGGACTTTCTAATATGATATCAACTCCAGTGTAGCTCGACTCTGTCCGCGCTCCGATGTGGTGTATCAATCTATCATCTAAGGCAGAAGAAAATGGCATGATGAATGTATTTTATTCTCTCTTTTTTGCCTGCCAGTACTTGACATGAATATCTTCACCATTAAAGAAGAATGCCCAATCAACAGGACAAAAGCAAGGCCGCTCCTCATTTGATTTGGAAAGGGCACCATCTAGCTTTTTTCATAGCTATCCAACAAATGCTATTGCTAGATATTTTAATTGCTCTCATACTACATTTCATGTCAAGTCAAATAGATGGTGTTCATAAAGGGAGACCAAATCATCAAGAATCTCACCTGCCTCCAGTGACGACCCATCAGCCTCATCACAGAGAGCCAAGAGAACATCCATGGAGACCAAACACATAGCAAGCAGCCAAGCACCACCACCGGCCATGGAAGAGCACAGAGCTTCAAAGATCCTTACTCGTGCTTCTCAACTCTACGCAGCACTGCTATTCCTTAGTATTATAACCTTGTCGGTCCGGAGGTACAATACTAATTCTTGCCTCGGATTTTTTTGTCTAAAAGAAAAAAACACATACACACACTTTCATTATGATCCTAAATCTGTCCTGCGTCCAAAAATCGCTTCTGATTCTTTTTTCATAATGAATCTCGAACTTGCCCTTACGTTGATAATTCTGCGGAATCTAGTGGCGATTTTTGGATGCGGGGGTAGATTTAGGACTATAGTGAAAGTTTGTGATTTTTTTTAGACGAAATAAATTTTGCGACAGAATAGGGATTGGACCTAAAATTAATGGGTTTTTTTTTTAGAGAATTAAGCCTAATGTTGTCGTGAATTTACATATATTTTATTGGTCACTCCTGTGAAAATCTCACTTTTTAGTGAGGATCGATGTAATGAAAAATCCATGCTAAATAACAGTGAGAGCTCTTGTTAAGAGGGAGGTTAGTGGCAATTATGACGGAGCATTAGAATTAACATAGAAGAGAAAAATGAGGCACGAAGCATTACATTTCTAAATCTAGGTTCAATTGAGAAATTGAAGTTTAGGTCCATAATGAAAGAATTAACGCTACGGACAGAAAAAAATATTTCCTAGCAGAAGCGCGGGAATGGTCATTGATTTGATTTTAAAAAAAAATAAGGCGAAAAACTAATCGAAAAGAAGAAGGGAAGAAAGTTCAAAGATAAGATAAACACTAGGCCAGTCAAAATCACCTGTCCCTATTTGGAGATCACCATGAGAATCCATCTGGTCTCGAGGCCGCAGGGCTTGCTAGGGTGGAGCGAGGGCTGCGTGCCACCGGTTTTCGCCTCCGTGCCGGGGAGGAGCCGACGCCGGTTATTGTTGGTGAGCCGAGTTCTTTGGCTGTAGTTTCAAAATCATCTCATGTTGCCTGCATTCAGATGTCCGAGTAGGATGGATTAATTGATTGCGGGGGAAGGACGCTCTCAGATAATGAGCCATGCTATGCGCGGCTATATTTGAAAGGGAAATTGACATAAAAGGTCCTTGTGAAATTTTGGTCAAATATCCGATGTCGTCCATAAAATTTTAATTTATCTTGTATGGGTCTGAATTATTAGTAAATGTGCAATCTAATCTCCAAACTACGTGAAAATGTTCAATGTCGTTCTTCTATTAATCCAAATCAATGGAATATGCAGCTTCCAATTCATTTCGTTTGAACGATGGACAAAAAAAAAATTACACATGGACAACTGAAATAATATATTAATCTCAAATTATAATATGTCATCAAATAATAATAGACACACCATAATTTTTTTTTCCAAAATATATGAATAGAAAGATGGACATGTTGACTCATTGTTACTATAAATCCAACTCAACATATAATCGACGCATCGTTTCTATAAATCCAACTCAAGCATATAATCGACGCCATCAAATAATGTCCGAGTAGTCAAAAGGATTACATTACATTTACGAATGGATCGGGGACCTAAGGAAAAATTAAAAGTTGATAGATGACATTGCATATTGGATCAAAGTTCATAAAAAATTTGTGTCATTTTTCTTATCTATAAAGCGGGATCATTAGAAAAAAACAATGAAGTGGTTGCACTTCGTTCCTCTATTTTCCTAAATGATGGTAATTGAAAGTCTCTAGTTTTTTTCCTTGGTTGAAATGAAAATCTTTATTTCATATGAAAGCTTCAAGATAAAGATGCAAATCTCATAAAGCAACTAAAATAAGTGAACCCGAAAAGTGAATCAACATGGTACACTCTGCAGAGACTTGTCCATTTCACAAAGAAGAATCTATTGTAGCATCGAAACACAAACAACGGCCGATCACCAAGTCTCGAAGCACATGCCGAGAAATCTCTCTCCAATGTCAATGATTTCGTTAGAAAGCGGTGCATGCCTAGATTCGAGTCCCCAGTACCGTCACTATGTAGAGAACACAACAACCCCAAAAGATTGAAAGAATACATAAAACACCTTGTAAATCCCAGATTTACATGTAGTTTGGTATAGAAGAGCATCCAAATCTAGATCGAGTTCTAGATCGGGAGAGAACAACTATAAAGTAGATACCGATTGAACATAAAATCACTTTTAGAAATGGCGACCGTCAAAAACAGCAGTAAATGACTCTCAAAGACTTATGGAGCGCTTGACAATCTAGAGTAAATACCGAAGCGAACAAGCAGATCCGGAGAGAATAGATTTTTCCGAGACCTCGCGCTTCGATTTTCGGAGCTGAAGATGCCGGCCTCGTCGTCTATAAAAACAAAAAAACCAGAAGATAGGGAAACGGTGAAACAACCAAAGATGAGAAGGAAACCAGAAATGAGAAGGGAACCAGAGATGAGAAGGTAGTCTCTCCCTCACGACAAACTTTGTTGGCGGCGGCTGGGTTGGAGAAACGCTAAGGGAGGGAGGGAGAAAGTTAGAATCTGCATGAAATTACTTCCTCGTGACTTGGTTCTCGTAAGATGCGAAGTCTCATTCGTTTTATAAATATTACTTACACCCAATAATTTGCCACGACATTTTCTTGGTATAAGATAAGCAGCTAGGGAATAATAATGCTAGGCCACAAAAACTATTTGCTAAATTGATTTACAAAACCACGTCATAAACCATGAGCGAATTCCGGGTTAATATTCACAATATCACTTTGCAAAAATAGTTTTTTTTTTTTTGTAACCGAGTCCCACGTGCAATGAACTATTCTTCGGGGTGGTAGGGGATGAGAGCCAATGCCACCAGCTTAAATCTCTCAAGACACGACCAGGGAGATTCGAACCCTGGGACCTATCGCCTTAACTGTCTAAAGCTCAGGAATTTCACCAACTCAGCCAATGCCTCATTGGCACTTTGTAAAAATAGTTAATCCCTATAATTACCCTTAATTAAACTCCCACCAATCATTAATATTGTGGATTGTGCAAGCAATTCCAAATAGAAATGTCTTACCAAGCCTTTACTTCCTAAGTTTAGGGCCGGCCCATGGTCCATTCATATGTTTCCACATTTGAAGGACCGATGTCTCTGCAAATTCCCCTCCCCACTCTGTAGACCGGATAAATATGAACAATAGGATCCACATAATCTCGTGTTAGGCTCCCTGATCCGACGGCTCAAATCATCTCCATGTATAATGTCGTGATAAATTAGTAAGGCTCGATTTGTTTCGGGACAGAAAAAATATTTACCTCATTTTTTCCCGTTTGGATCGCTTAGAAAAATGAATTAACGAAAAATGTTTTCCAAATCAAGGGAAAAGGTTGTCCTGCCAAAGCTTAAATTCAGGAAAATGATTTCTTCTTTAAAAAAGTCGAAAATCATTTCCGGGGGCTTAGACCAAAACCTCTGCGCTTGTGCATGGGAACCCCAGCATTCGTTCTTGGGCTCTTAGCAGCTGGGCCGATTCCCTAACGCCCGGGCGTGGGACTCCGGCTTCTCGGCCCCGGTCCATCTAGGTTGTGGCCGAGACCCCACCCGTCGCACCCCGGTCCATTGAGGCGGGGCCTAGGACACTAGTGCCCGTCTTTGAGGAAGCCACGCCTAGTGATATCAAGGCCAAGCCTCGAGTCTTTGGCACTAGTGCCCGGATCCATAGAGGCCAAAATCTTTTTAAGAAAATTTTGAATTTTGAATTTTTTTTTTTTGCTCTTTTCTATTTTCCTTCTTCCTTTGTCGATAGCCGAGCCTCGATGATCGGCCATAGACAAGGGCAAACAAGCTCGAGCCTTGCCGGATCCCAGCGTGGCCCAACCCCAAACCACGCCTCCATCTAACTAGTTTTAATGTCAATAATGTTGAGTAAACTAGTGACAATTTTGGATGTGCGGGTAGATTTAAGACCATAATGAAAGGTGGGACAATTTTTGTCTATACAAAAAAAGTTCTTGGTAGAATTAAGACTAGAGCTAAAGTTTGGATTATTATTTTTTTTTAGCGAATCTAGACCTAAAGTTTGGAGTTTTTACAGGGAATTCGGCCAAGGTGAATGTAAGTATGGTCAGTATTAAAGGTAAAAAGAAGATGATGTGGGTCATTCCATATGTGAACTCGATGCCAATCCGATACCCAAGTTCAAGGGTGGGCAATCTCCATCAACCCTAGACAAATGCTAGTCCCAAGTAAAAATTGGCATTCTGAAACCCAACGCCAGACATGTGGGGACTGGTATCCGCCGAACCAGAAAGGGCACGCAGGCCTTCCGGGAATGTCTTTTTTCAGGCTCTATTGTGCAAGTCCAATTCAAGGACGTCTTGTGAGCACAATGATGGAGGCATAAGGGTCTTAGCCACTAAGAATAATTGCGCATATTCGATCTAGATTGGTTAAGATACCTGCCTATCCACTAGTAGGTAAATGGTTTGTCAGCCAAGTTCAAGAAGCAGATCAACCCCTTGATGCATGAGTTAGGGCTACATGAAAGACCCAGAAGCGGCCGATGTGAAGGTTGCGTGATAAGAAAAGTGCCAAACCCAAATTCGGGTAATTGTCTAAAATGTTTTAAACCTATTGTGCGGCAGTTAATTTAGCTATAAACTTTTTAATTTTGTCAATTTAGTCGTGAACCTCTTGACGATTCTTCACTTACAATTTTGCTAGATAATTGTTTTTTTTTTTGTAAGAACTTTGCTAGATAATTGTTAGATACTAAATATTGTATAAAGACAATTTGAGGGGCTCTCATCAGTAAAATTTTTATACTACCTTCATGCCTGCTTTCCTGGTCCGTATTATAGTCACGGCACCTTATTCAGAAAAAAATAAAAAAATTCTTAAACTTATTATAATTGTGCCAATTTAGTCTAAATTCTTTTTTTTTTTGTCAATTGAGTCATAAACCTTTTGCATTTACGCTAAATCAAACAATCGGGCCAATTTTGGCCGAAAATCGCTCACATGGCGATGCCGGCACTAATGTGGCATTTTTTTAGAATTTATTGTTTATTTATTTTATTTTTTAAATAATTATTTTCCTATCTCTTTTAATTTTATTTTTTTTTTATCCCGTGACCACTTGGTCGAGGCCCTAGCGACCTTGTGAGAGTCTTGTGTCTTTCATCTTAGTCGCCCAAATCGAGCGAGGGTTGTGGCCCTCACCTAATAGCCGCAAGGCCTCACAATCCTCGCTCGTATTTGGGAGAGGGTCGCAAGCCATCGTCTAGTGCTCGAGGAGGCCTCGCGGCCCTTACTCGAGATATGGGCAAGGGTCGCGAGCCCTTGTTTAGTGGCCAACGGAGATCACTGAGCCTCGGTCTATGGCCTTCTGCGGACCCTAACCCAAATAATAATAATAATAATAATAAAGACAGAAAAAATTATTAAAAAATAAAAATATAATAAAAAAATTATTAAAAATTACAACGTCGGGCAAAATTGATCGGGTAAACCGAATTGATACAATTACGGTAGATTTAAAATTTTTACTATGTAGCAAAATCACTTCCTTAACGCATGATCATGTTCTGCTTGACAATCGAACTATAATAATTTACGATGTGATGGTCCGATTCGTTTTACGCGAGTGAAGTGCCAAAAGTAGTATTCAAGTCATTCCACGAGTTAGTGACCATTTGGAGGTGCGTCTTAATTATGACCAAAATCCGAAGCTCTCTTCGTTGGCCCCTATCATGGAGCACTACTCCCCATATCCGATCTACGATACGGTGTATTCTCCGCCCCTTCCACCCTTAAGTTTGCCAGTAGTCCCATCTAGTTTGAACCCCTTTCGACTCAACGACGACTCTCCTCTTCTTAGGTCGAATTGGGTTTGGGCTTCATCTGTCTGTGGCGTCCAAATCTAATAACATTGGTTACAAATAGACCAATTCCCCGTGGGCCGTGCACCAAATAGATGGTGCCATTTGAACGTGGGTCTTATTCATGAATAACATCATTGGCCCTTTATCATCCAATGCGGGAAAAATCACCAAAAAAGTCTTAAACTTATTGTAGAATGTCTGCCAATTCTGGTACTAAACCTTATAATTTGGCCGGTTACTGTCTTAAACCTTTTTTATAATTTGCCACTATAGTCCATCCGAGTGATTTGGCGGGAATTGCTTTGAAGTGGACCTCGGTCGTCCTACATGGCATGATCGATGTCGACGTGAATAATTTGTGCAATTTGCTAATTTTTTTTAAATTCTTTTGAATTTAAATCATTTTTGTCTGTTCTTTTCTTTCCTTTTTCATTCACTTGCATCGGCACGGACACGGCTACCCTCGCTAGCCACCTTGGGTGAGGGCTTGAAGGCCACGCCAACGAAAAAAAGAAAAAATGGAATAAAAAAAGAGAAAAAGGTTTATAACATTATCCAAGTCCGGGCTAACCATATCGTATAGAACGGACGGTGCTATATAGATAGCCAGGTCAATGTTTTCCGGTCAAAATTGACCACATGACTATATTAACAAATCGTTAAAAGGTTTAAAACTAGATTGATATCAATAATATGTTTATGATTAAATTGACATAAGTGCAATGGGTTTATGACCTTTTGGGTAATTTTTCTTTCAACGTGGGATTTGGGTTATTTACAAGGGATGAAACGACAAGGGCTATTGATGACCGACCTTGTCCCAAACACATCTCGAGACCGCAATCGTTCTCTGCCTCCGCGGGGATGGAGCGATTGAATCCATGATTATTTTTAAAACTTGTTCCACCCATCCATATATAAACATTCTTAAAAAAAGGTCAAAGAAAATTATTTGAGAGTCGGTTAGGATATTTTAGCAACGATAAATCACATCAAATTTCCGATATGGAACTCTGTCTAGCACACTCCCTTACATGCACCTCAACAATCTCACTTTTGAGTCTCACGTGCAAGCTTCCTTTGTTAGGTCCGTTCCTCCTCAATCGATGACTCCTTCTGCACCAATACATCTCTACTTAATTTCCATCTTGTTACTATGCACCGTGCCGATGCACCTCTGCAACCATCGTCTCTTACTCGGGATTCCATTGTTACACCACAACGTCCGCCTTCACCTGTGCTCTCACTCACACGTGAACTTCTACAATTTTTGCCACTATAACTCAAAACCTAAAACCCTAGACCGCTTGTCCATGTCCAGCCAATCTTTAAATGACTTTTTACTTGTTAAATTTGGATGGAATTTTTCGATGCCAAAAGGACAAGAAACACAACAAGACAAGACAATACAATGCCTCTCCAGCATATTCTTCCTTGCAGAATAAAAGAATGCCCCACAGGTCCACTGAGTCGAAACAGTAATATGCATGCAGGAGAAATTTCGTTGCAATGCCTTTATCCGGGGGCCACATTTTCTTCAACCTAGGAGATTTAGGGTCTATAGATGCATAGAAAAAGGAGTTGAAAGTAATTAGCCAATGCAAACGCATTCAGAAAAGGAATAGAAAGTGAAAGAATCATCTGGCTTCTTCTGAAAGGGAGATCAATGAGAATTTGATTACCTTGAAACAACCCCCAAATGTGTCATCATAAAAAGCCAAAAGACAAGGACACAAGAACGAGACATGATCGATGCTTTGGTTTTTTTGTTGTGAGATTTGGTTCTCACTCCAAGAAGAGAATGAAGGTGAAAACAAAGGACGGACATACAATTCTTACTGGTGGGAAGGTGGAACCGAATCAATAGTTTTAGGAAGACAAAGGGAACTCTTTAAACAGTGTTCTGCTTTAGAATAGGTGACTCTTTAGGGTTTTTTTTTTTTTTTCACACTTGAGGATTCCAAGTTATCCATGATTTCAACAGATTCTCTCTCATATGCTTGCTTAGTCATGTTGGTTCACACTGGAGGATGTGTTTTATGGGAAGCATTTGATGAATATAGCCAAAGCACATTAGAATTAAATAGGGAGACATTATGGGTCTAGGGGCCTTTTTTTTCCCCCCTTAATGATTCATGATGAGTAGCAAACCTATGTCACTATATTTTTAAGGACATTGATACAACACTACTCTTTATATGGAGAATTTCTATGCCAACTGGTGCACTCGGGCTCCGGTTTGTTAATTATAATCCGCTTCTTTTCTTACGGTTTGAGTTTTTAAAGAAATGACGCGTAACTTAGTCTCAAATTGTTTAGATAAAATGTTTAGAGTACATTGACAAGATAATGGGCTTGTCTCAATGTAACTTATAGCTCTTGGTGGTGAGCTCTCTTTCATAATCTTTTTCTACATCTTCCTTATCTTTTTATTTGTGATGGTGAAACTTGATTGACCAGTTCCCTCCATAAATTCAAGGAGAGATATAACTAGAACAGGGAGGTCCTCAAGAGCCACATTAAGCATTGCCAAAACCACTTTTTCATGTAAAGTTTAGTGTCATTGGCTCCGAAAGCACAGCCTCATCATTACACAACAAGGACACACATAAGGGAGATGGACCCCTCCCACATTGATCTCTTGCAAATTTGAATCAGATATCTCCTTTTCAGAATCTTTTAGCCCTTTAGCTTTTGCAAGGAACCGATGTCACTATTGGGAATTATTCCTTCATTTCATGTTTTGCTAGATTTACGTTATTTCTCATTCGACGTCAAATTATTGTGTGGAAAGGAAGAGCAATTGGGGACCATAGCCTAACATTTTGCAAAAGCTTTCTTTTTTGTTCTTTGGTAGACAAATATGTACCCTTGTGGTCTTATTCGGAAGTAGCACACTCTCCTTTATCATCATTTGCCCTCTAAGGTTACCCATTTTCTTTGGAGAAATTGTCGAATTAGTCCTAAACCTATCGTACATATATCAATTTATCCTGAAATTTTTAATTTTGCCAATTTAATCCAAACCTTTCCATGCAATTCCAATGTAATTCTTCCAGTCAATTTTTGCTAGAAATCTCTAATGTGGCAGTGCGTCATATAGAACAACTGATGATGACCATACCGTCATGTCGAAGGATTATGGCAAAAACTAACCAAAAGGACTACATTGAAATCACATGCAAAGGTTAGGACTAGAATGGCAAAAATGAAAAAATTGAGGACTAATATAGCATTCGTGCAATTGGTTTAGGAATGATTGGGTAATTTTTTCCATTTCCTTTCTAAATCAAGGTTGGCATTCGTAACAAATTCAATATGAAAAGAAAAGAAAAAAGATGTTGTCTTACTATGTAATTCAATGTGATAAAAGATGTAGTTGAAAACTACTTCACATATTCAAAATATAGGGGAGGAAAAAAAATATCCTTCTCAAATTTTACCCATTTAACTGTGCAGTCCTTATTTCTGAACCGTTAGTTACCATATTAGTGCAAAAGTACATATTAAAAAGATGAAATTATCCTCCCCAAAAAATCATTAAAAAATTCTCAATTCCCAAATAACCACAAGCCTACTCCTAAATCCCAAAACCCTAGCAGCCAATGGCAGCGAGTGACAAACGATATTGGCTTAGGGTTTTGACAATCTTTGAGATTTAGGGTCTTCGCCTGATGATGTCTGAAACGCGGTAGGGGCATTTTGGTAATAAAATCATATTTATGTAGATTAAATGACCATATTGGTTCACGACATGTGCAATCTAAGGCTCAATCAATAATAGAATTACCCAAACATAATGTTCTTGTCAAATGATGGTCAAGGTGAATCAATGCTTCAAACGTCTACTATGGCCCCATTTTGAATTGCACACCAACAAAAGCCTTTTCTCTTGGCTTGGCAAGCAAAGCCGTTCCTAAAAGTAACGAACTTTGTTCTGTCAACCTAGGATAATAGTCAAGTAGATGTTTCCAGAAAATTTTCTTGAATTCTTGGATGGGGACGAAGGGCAATCGAGTTCTCAAAACTAAGTTACCTTGTTCTCATTGAGGGGACCCAAACAGGAAAATTACCAGAAAAAGTCCGATACTTTCAATCGGAGAGATCGCTCAAGAAAAGTCCAAATCTAAACTTGTCAATATATTCAATTCGACCCATGTTCATTGAAAAAAACATATGCAAGTATGTTATGATTAGTATATTAACAGCTTCATCTTACAGTACTCCACCTTCTCGATGTGGGGCTTCTTTTCTCTATCAATTCCACACGTATACCTCTAACAGGTCCAATGAAGTAAAGAGCAGGGGAAAACATCTTGACCCAAGAGTAAGATCTGGGATATACTCAGTTTTTCTTTGACCTAGAATAGATGATTCTCTCTTATTGAAGACAAAAACAACAAATGGTCGTACACTGATCTACCTAGAAATCATTATATCCATCCATCCATCCATTTTTTCTCATATAATATATGAATCCATCCATTCTTTTTATAAGCCATGGGTGCTCAAACATTGTTATTTTGTCCAAAAGGACATGTACAAAGGAGGTCGAATCCAATATAAGCCTTGCCAATCCCAAAGGTTGTTTCCTAGCTTCAATCATGGCCAGTAGCTCATGACCCTAATCAGGACCTTTTCTCACTTGGCCACACGGATTAATTTTGTTTGAACTTCGAATACATTTAGCTGCAGAGATCACAAGCAACACAGTATAAAACGCGTTTGCTAGCTCGAGCCCACCAAATCATTCGCAAATCAAAATCCATCTGATGAGCCCCCACCAATAAACGAGGAAGCAATTACTTCCACTCAAGAACTAATTGAAAATTTCGAAAATGGATTGTTGACTTTGTTGACGTAAATAAAGAAATTTGTCACTGCATCATGCATCACGTGCACTCACCAACCCTGGCAGAGATTTGAGAGCTGAAAATCTGCAGACAGGATTCTCGACGATGTCGCTTTTGTACTGTAGGTTTTGTGATTGCGAGGTGAAAATAATTTCTGAAGGAGAAAAGAAAAAGGGATGGTGGAAGACACCGTCCGAGGAAACATGGATAGCGAAAACGATAAAACGAAATTGTAATAGACGAAGAAAAGAAGACCTAGTCACCACCAGGCGCCAATACAAGGTTGTCATTATCATCCCATTAGTGGTGATGAAAATGATGATGGCGGTGACAGTGGAAAATAGTTATTTATTTGATTTGTGTAGTTATTTTATTGGAGTGGTCTCTAGTCTTCTAGAAAGTTAAGTTGCACCGATATTCGAGAAAGGTCGCTGAGTTTTGCGAATTTAAGCAATTTAAACTAAATTACCAAGTGGACATACGTACATTTGTGCAAAATTGAAGAGGAGAGGCCGATCTCAATGCCGTGAATTTATAACCGAGCGAGACATTAAAGTGGTGAAACATCAATGGTGGATTGGATCAGTGGATGGGTTAAGACCCTTTGATCCATATTGATTTTGTATGACGCCTTCCCAAGATAAAAGGAACCCTCAATCACCCCTACATGGTTAGCGCGAGAAGAAGGTATCAGCAACAACGGGTTTTATTACGGGACAACTCATGATGTTCATATCCAAATGTTCGGAAGTTTCTCTATTCAATCCTTTTCCTTCTTCTTGTTGCTATATATATCGTTTGTACCCATTTTCTCTTTGTTTTCCGAGCCTATAGTAAGTTACAGACAGAGTTCGAAAAGGTCAAATCTTGAATGACTCCATCATGTATATGTACACACACTTGATGGGGGAGAAATGGTATTGTCCTAAGTATTATATCCACCTTTTGTCACCATTCCATCCACCATTGGATTCACTTCACGTGCTGCTCAAATAGACAACAAAAGAGAAACTTAGCCAGCCATTCAATCTCCCCCTCCCCATTCTTCCTTTGTCTCTATCTAATTCCCCACTCTACCTTTAACACTTTGCCCTGCCCTTGCCCTTGCCCCACCAGCGTCCTCCTGCCATCTCTATTGTCCATCACCCATAACGTTACGAGTGACCTCATGGCCCACCTTCAAGATGTTGGGATTATCTCATATCGATTGTGGACGGATAGTCGGTTTATAAGTGTGAGGAAAAGCCTAACATTTTGAGCTAGCTTTTGAGATGAGAGAGGCTCAAGACCACCTAACACTAGTACAAAGCCCGGATTACCAATAAATTTGAACTCAACAGTCACACAAGAAAGATACATATTGTTACGACTCGACCCGAGCTCGATGTGTGAGAAGAATATTGTTGGAGTTATCTCACATCGGTTGTGAAAGGGATTAGTGGTCGATTTATAAGTGTGAGAGAAGCATCACCCTTTGAGCTAGCTTTTGAAAAAAGTGGGGCCTAAGACCACTCAACACAAGAGTGATGCTAACCACCGAGCCGTTGGACCTTCCTAGCTGCACCCTATTAGAAATTAAACCAAATTCATCAATGTTGTCAATCAACGTGTGGATGTTCGTTCAACTCCCAAGATAGATGCATGAACCAAGACTAATCTCAAGAGAAATTATTAGGTGAGTCTTTCAAGAGTATTTGTATTCCAATGTGTAGTTAATGCTATGTATATACATTGTATTTGTTCATACTTTGAGAAGTGTTTTATGAGTCTTTTAAGAGGTAGATAAAGAGGCGTGTATCAAGCCTATAAAAAGGCTTGTCTTGTCACCATTTTTTGCTAGGGGTGAATTGAGGTGAAATAAGTAGGATAAAAAAGTCTATCGGGTTTCCTTCTCCTTCATGAGTTATCTTGGGAGTATTTGTAAGTGCTTCATCCTCAATTAATCCCATGGAATTGGTATCAAAGCATAAGGTTAGTGATCATGGCCTCAACAAACACTCAACTTCCTCTTCAATACCCTCGTCTTACAAAAGAAAATTATGATATCTAGGTTGTTAGAATGAAAGCCCCGCTTAGTGCTTAAGGTGTGTGGAAAGTTGTCAACGCAGGCTATGATTAGTTGTTGAAGAATCCATGTTGAGTCAAAACCAAAGGAATGCCTTGGAGAAGGTTCAATCAAAAGATAAATATGCCATATCGACCATCTTTCAAGGATTAGATGATTCTATATTCAAGAAAGTCTCGAAAGCTACTACTTCTAAGGAAGCATAGGAGCTTATTCACAACATATACCAAGGTGTACAAAGAGTGAAGAAGATTTGTCTTCAAACTTTGAAAGGGGAATTTTCAAGGTAATTCGTATGAAAGAATCTGAGTCAATTGCTTTGGTTATTTCATGGGAGTTTTGGCGAATGTCAACCGGATGAATATGAACAACAAAGATGTTCTCGATATTAGAGTTGTCGGGAAAATACTTTCGTCCTTATACAAGAAGTATGATCACCATTGGTATTGCGATCGAGGAATCCAAAGATCTTGATGTCATGATGATCGATGAACTTATGGGTTCATTACAAACCCATAAAGAAAGACTTAGAAGAAACAACCATGAATCGATGGAGGAAGTACTCCAAACTCGGATGATTATTCGAGATGAGACGGACCGGAGTCGAGTCCCTACCCAAGTTCAAGGGACAAATCAAGAACAAGGTCGAAGCCGAGGTCGTTTTCAAGGTAGAGGTCATGGACGAAGTGGAGGAGATATGTTCGCAACGTCTATCAATACCAGAATAAAAGAAGTGATTGTGGAAGAGGAAAGAACTCGAGCGACTAATGGCATGATAAATAAAAAATTCAGTGTTATCATTGCCTTAAACTTGGTCATTATGCTTTTGAGTATTGGAATAAAGAAAATAGCGAGAGCGGACGAAAAGGAAAATTTGGTGAATGATGCCGATCAAGTTCTTTCATTGGCCTTCAAAGAAGATGAAGTTAAACGAATCAATATGCGGCACTTGGTAACCCGGGATAGAGCTGTCATGTGTGCGATCTATTTACAAAATTGATGTTCCGCATATGGAGTTGAGGGCGTAACCCTTCAAAAAGCACGAAGCGAGAGAACACCTAGTATTTCTCATTTGAGAATTTCCGGGAGCATTGCCCATGCTCATATTCGAATAGAAAATAGGGAAGTTGGAAGACAAGAGCAAAAAGCTCATCTTTATCGGGTACAATACTTGTTTGATCATAACAATTTAAAAGTGTATGTAAACAGAGATATCAAGTTTGATAAATAAGACATGTTGGAAGAGAATCCCAAAGTCGATGCAAACGATTATGGTGATTCTAGCCAAATGGAGTTGAAGAATCACTCTTCACCTTCTTTTCAAATATTCTCTTTGAGTTCAGCACCATCGACTTCTTCAAATGGTGTTGATGAACCAATAGTTCCAAGATCGAGAAATTTTTTTGAAATTTATGAAGTCATTGATGAGCTTTATCTTATATGTCTTCTTGTCGATTGTGAACCACTTGTACAATGATGATGTTAAAGAAGAAAAATGGAAGAAAGCCATGAATGAAGAAATGGAAACCATCAAGAACAATCAAACATGGTAACTCGCTAATCTTCCAAAGGATAAGAAAGCGATCGAAGTGTGAAATGGGTGTACAAAGCCAAGAAGAACAAGAAAGGTGAAGTGACAAGATATAAGGCTAGACATGTCGCGAAGGGGTACAATTAAAAAGCCCATATCAACTATGATGAGATCTTTGCCCCATCATCCACATGGAAATGCTTGGATTAATCATTTTCATTACGATTCAAAATGCTTGACAAATTTATCAAATGGATGTCAAATCAGTATTTTATAAATAACATCCTTGATGATGAGATTTATGTTGAACAACCCTTGGGTTTATTGCCAATGGTCATAAAGACAAAGTGTTACGGTTGAAGAAATCTCTATATGGACTTAAGCAAACACCAAGAGCATGGATTTTCAAAATTGATACCTATTTCAAGGCAAATGGATTCTCTCAATGTCCATACAAGCATGCACTTTACTTGAAGCAAGAAAAGACGATGTTCCGTTTGCCCGCTTATATATCGATGACCTTGTTTTTACGGAAACAATCCATTGATGATTGATTCTTTTAAGACATCCATGGTGATGGAATTTGAGATGACTGATAATGGTCTCATGAATAATTTTTTTTGGATATAAGTGAAGAAAAGTGCCGATGAGATTTTCATTTCCCACAAAGAATATGCTGAAAATGTTCTTAAAAAATTCAATATGAAGAAATGTACACCGATCTATACACCAATGGAGTGTGGAGCCAAACTTTCGAAATTTAATGATGGTGCCGCTATTGATCCAACGTATTCATCGAAGCTTAATTGGAAGCATGAGGTATTTGAAATGTACGAGATCGGATATCATGTATAGTGTTGGAACTACGAGTCGATATATGGAGAAACCGAAGTCATCTTATCTAAAAGCTGCAAAGAGGATACTTCGCCACATCAAAGGTACCGTCTCTCATGGCCTACACTATTATTCTTCTAAATCATTCGAGCTTAGAGCTTATTCGGACAGCGACTACGAGAGAGACATTGATGACCGAAAAAGCACAATAAGCTTTGTCTTTTTCTTTTGTGACACTTTGCTTTCACGTGGTCATCGAAGAAGCAACCAAGTGTTACTCTATTGACATGCGGAGCTAAATATGTTGCAACATCTTCATGTGTTTGTCATGCAATATGTCTAAGAAGACTACTCAAAGAAATTCATATGAAGCAGGTAAAATCGACAGAGGTTTTCGTTGATAAGAGTTCTGCTATTGCTTTGGAAAAAACACCAATCTTTCATGAACGAAGCAAGCATATCGATGTTTGATATCATTTCATTTGAGAGAAATTGAGAGAGAAGGAATTTGAAGTCTCACATATGAAGACGGGAGACCAAGTAGAAGATATTTTTACTAAATCTCTCAGGATTGACGCATTTTGGAAGTTCAAAAGTTTGCTTGGAATGATTGATGGAAGAAAATTGGATTTAAGGGGGGTGTTAGAAATTAAATCAAATTCATGAATGTTGAAGGTCTTGGCCAGTCGCCATTCCCAGTCTTGCTCATTTGCTCACCCTTGTTGATGACAAGGGAGGAGTCTAGGAGGGTCGAGCCACCTGGAGAAATGAGTGAATAGAGAAGGAGACGAGGTGTCTGGAGAGGGGACAAGCGAGGCGCAGACTTAGAAGGGCCATGGCGCCAAACAATAGTTGGATGAGTGGCGTCGCGATGAACGAAGATCGGCGGTGACGTTGGCTGGTGGGGTTGAAGTATAGGAAGATTAACGTGGAGAGTGGTTAAGTGAAGAGATTAGCTAAGTGCTATAATAGCTGCATTTTTTAAGGGTTTAGCTTCTTGAAGGCTTGTGGCATATCTTGCAAGTCCCCATGAACAGGTTAAGTTCGAACCTTTTTGGTTCATATTAATGGCTCCAACACAGATCAACTTGTACACAGTTAATGTGTTTTGAACAGACAAACTCAAGTTTCTGAGCTGAAATTCCTTAAACTCCAATCTCATGCTAATCCTGAGTGCTTGTCAAAGTAACGCTCAAGTGGTTTCGATAGGAAATGTAGTGGGTAACAAATGCAATCAGCCTACGAGACATGATAACACTATCTTTCAGAAATTATTTTCACTACAACGTTGCTTGGCATATTTCCTATGTGAGACAAAGAAAAGGCACATTTTGTTTGTTTTACAAACATGTATCAATAGTATTTTATAAGGCAATTAATGGAAGCAAAGATTTGAAGATAATCACATGATGCTATGGCATGAGAGAAATACGATAGAATGCGAATTATATGCTCTTTTTGTCTCCTAATCCAAAGTGTTATGAGGACGCACCAACACAACTACTGTTCTAGCAAATGAAAAGCTATTAAAAGGACAAAAATCACATTAAACATTGTTGTCAATGGCCTACAACTAGAAGGGGTTCCTAAGAAAATAAATTCATCTAAAATCTCTATCTTAAGAAAGAATTTTCGCGATATTTTTGTGAATCTAGTACTGGACTAACAAGAACTAACCCCAGAATTCAATCATCAGGAGCCTCGGCCCTCCCCAATGCATCCGAAGTTTGTCCCTCCCTGTATTTTGGACCCTACTTGTCTAATTGAGTCACTCTTTGCTCATCAAGTCGGTCGGGGATTCGAGCAAGACCAAGATAATCAATCTCCGACCTTAAAGATTCCGAAATCAAGTCAATCTTGAAAGAAGAAAAATATAGAACAAGACAATTAATTTGGTCTGACGAGTACCATCCCCGGCACCACCTTAGCCTCTTAGAAGTTCACAAGATTTTATTTGATAATGCGATCACGATCGCTATGAAAAGGCAATGATTGCACCGGTTGAATTTTGATGGCTATTCACAATCACTTTACTCTTATAAAAAAATTATATTTATAATATTTTTCTTTGGTCAGATTATAAAATATGATCTTTTTTTGTGATTTAAAACATAATCTTAGTAAGTGGAAATTCGACTATACTAATTAAAGGACTGAAGAAAGAGAGAGAGGGAAAAAGAAGGAAGAAAAGCAGCTTCCCAGGGGCCCACTGCTTGTCTCCTCAGTAATACCCATGAATGATTGTGATTTTCATCTTTCTCCATTTGTGCTCTCTCTTGCCTCCTATCTCTCTCCATCCATTTTTAGGCCATACAATTCCCGCAAAAGAATAGAACTTTCGCGTAATTAATCATGTCGTCGACCGAAATCCAGCGAAATATAGCCGAAGGGTCATCTCGATCGGCCATCGACCAGCCGCCGCCGCCGCCTCCGCCGCCGCTGAGCCGCTACGAGTCCCAGAAGCGGCGGGACTGGAACACCTTCGGGCAGTACCTGCGGAACCAGAAGCCCCCCGTCGCGCTCTCCCAGTGCAGCTGCAACCACGTGCTCGACTTCCTCCGCTACCTCGACCAGTTCGGGAAGACGAAGGTCCACCTGCACGGGTGCATCTTCTTCGGGCAGCGCGACCCGCCCGCCCCCTGCACCTGCCCGCTGAGGCAGGCGTGGGGCAGCCTCGACGCGCTGATCGGCAGGCTGCGGGCGGCCTACGAGGAGAACGGCGGGGCCCCGGAGAGCAACCCGTTCGGGAACGGGGCCATCCGCGTGTACCTGAGGGAAGTGAAGGAGTGCCAGGCCAAGGCCAGGGGGATTCCATACAAGAAGAAGAAGAAAAGGAAGAATCAGATCAAGATGAGCGACGAAGCCAAGCAATCCAAGCTTTCCTAGTGACAAAAGCTCGGCCTTCATTTCTCCATGGAAGGTAAGTTAAATTCGCAATTTTTATTGCACAAACCACCTTACTTTCTTGATCTTGATTTTCCCGACCGTTGCTTAAAACTAAAACCAGTGAAGACTCAATCCTCACCTAACCCCAAGACCAATTGACAGAAGCATCAGCACTAGAAACAACTTTCCACCCTCGATTCGTTGCGAAATTATCGCGACGTAACGCAGATCTATCGATTTAGAGACTGGAAATACCTATCGGCTTATCGCTATTTAGATAGCTCGAGGACCGACAAGGAGCGGGTTGATCTTCAGCCACGGAAGCGTATTTGTTGATGTTCCAACCCATAAACCCTAAGGCTGAAATCCCCGAAAACCCTAATGAAGTAGCAGGTTGATGTTCCGTTTTTGGTATGTAGTTGGAGCTGGAAAGGTGCAGGTGAGTAACTTTAAGGACTGCAACACATAATATTTTTGCAGAAATCATTAGAGAGAGGTATAAAGTCTCTCTCTCTCATATAATGAGAAGCACTGTTTAAGTTCCATAATCAATTTTTAAGAAAAAAGAATGGTTTGGTCACTTTTGTGATTCTGTGAGATTTTGTGTTCCCCATGGATGGCCATGAAGAGATGAAATAGCTTGCGTGTTAGAAATTTATAAAATTAGCTAGAGACCATGGAAGGAATGTCGATTTTGTCGCTATTAGCTACAATTTAGCATAAATTATTTACCTTAATCACTGCGCTACAACATCAGAGTTCGTAAACATGTTCTTTTTTGTGTTCTTTTTTATATTCTTGTTGTGGCCAAGGAATCACTCCTTGGCAATGTCAGAGAATCTGCTGCTCCTTGGGCAGCACATAAAAAGAAAATCACAAGGCCATGCATAGGATTTTGCATGGCAGTACGGTCGTTCTTTGTCATAAATTCTTTTCGTGTATGTGTTAGTCGTACCGGTGCTCGGATAGTCTCGTACGAATGTCTTTTCTTCTGTTTCTTTCTTCTGGTTTTGACATACTTTGCTTCGAGTCATCTTTGTCTATGCATTTTCTTAGCAGCACACAGATTAGATCAACACCACGCTAATAATACATACGATGTCCATTGTAGATTGATGTTAAGAAAACAAAATGAAAGAGTACCGGATTTGATATTTTCGTCGCCGTTGAAAGTTCCTCAGCATCGGCATTAAGTCTGGATGACCCTTTCTAGTATCTCAAACTCTAGTTGAAAAAAAAAATGCAAAAACTCTTTCTATATCTTCCGGTGTCCATTTGGGGGTTTTTTCACTAGATACATCACAAGCACAAGTTGGATATACTCTTTGTTATGCGCCAACATACTCTTGTTCTTAAGAGATTTATCTCCATTAATGCTATGCTCTTGCAATGTCAATGAGTTTAACATATTACACTGGAGAGTGCATACATACCCTTCGCACCCCTTATTGAAAGTGAAGTCCTCATACGCTTGCCTCATCGATTTTTCGTTCACAATTTCTAGTTATAGATCAACCAACCAAGTTTATCGTCCGTGGCTGTGTATTTGGTTCGGATGCAGCAAACCACGTTCTTGTTAAACTACGAAATTTATAACTCACTGATTAAAGTACATGATTGCACATACAACTTTAAGTGGGTAGAGTCGAGCCCAATCTTGCAGTATACGTACGGTCAGAAAACTGGACTAAGCCCCTGGACCTGCATCATCGCCAGTAGGTGCCACATATTTCCTCACCTGCGGTCTCTTCTTTGATGGCAAATCTCACTCGGCTGCTATGATGATCTCTCAGATTCCTTGTTGAAGTTATGGAGGTGCAGATACACACGAGGCCTATCTTATCAACTAAATCAACATTGATACTAGCTTTAAGTTGAATGCATAATAACCATTTGCTCTAAAAGATGCGCAAAAAAGTGTGAAAGGGGTACAAAACATCAAACTCGAGATCTCTGGGGCTTTAAAACCAACTTAACGTTGAATACTAAAGTGTTTACTCCAAAATCTTTAACATACAGATCCCAGAATACGTTTTACAGTCTTACAAGTATCATAGCGATCCCCAATTGAAGTGTCCTCACTTGATGCATGTGATTAGGGTCATTTGTACGTATTCATAGAGTGGGTTGAACCGAAGGTTTGAATACCTATATATTCGGTTCAAAAACCATGAATTGGTTGTTAAAAATGAGTTTCTAGCAGAATGTATCATCTTGAGTAGCACTAGAGATTCCAAGACTTGTATACGAGATGGGTTTGCTAAATGATGTAGCAGATTCTTGTTGAAAGTTTAAATGGACTCGTTTACTTAAATAAACATTTGCAATTAGTCACACCCCTTCACAAAACCTTTCTGTGTTCAATCTTAATATCTCTGTCAATACTTCATGGTCTTTTACTTGATTTACCCTTGTTGTTTCATCTGCTTATTAAGTTCTAGATCAAATTATTCCATGAGTTGCATATTAGTCATAAAGAGGTTTTCGGAGAGGGTCCAGTGATGAATGATAGAGCCAAGCTTGATGCTCTTTATTCTATAATTGAAAATAAAGCAAGATATTTAGTAAGTGCGTACATTAGAACGTCAGTCTTGCTCGTCGATTGGCATATCGCCGAACCTTTTAAGCTAGCATTGATCATGTTCTAACGAATACAAACTTCAAAAATACAGTGGAGCTACCTGAAAGATTGAAGATTCACTGTTTTGGCTCTCACTTCCAATTGTTTATGATGTTGTAAGGATTTCAAAATATTCCAAGATGGAAATACAAGATCTAAGATCGATATCTATCTAGGGTTTGAGAAGAGCAGATTAACAAGAATTTGTTGCAATGGCATCATTTGAGCTCTTACTTTAGGTTACTCTCACAACGCATACTAGCATTCTCACTGATACCGGCAGAACCATGTATCCATCGTTTGTCTGTGTGTGCTTCGATGTTCTTGTTAGTCTGTTTCGTTTTTGATTTGGTGCTGATCGGACATTCTCTGTCTTCCCTAACAAAGTCGTAACTATTTGGCATCTTCATCACTCGACAGTTTGAAACACTCGATATTCTCGTTAGCCTGTTCAGGCGTCTTCATCACTTGTCCAAATGGTGGTTGTTTGAAACATTTGGATTAGTCATGCTTTCAGTTGTTTACCTAGTTGTTTGTCCGAATATATCTAAAATCATCCGTATGATTAGTTGGTTGCTGCGTGTCTAAAGACTTTTATTGGAAGAGAAACTTTGGTTAAGTTGAATAGGTCAAGTTTAGTGATCTTCAAATACTCCGTTGAGTAGTTGGGGTATGACTCTTTTGAATTTCAATATTAGAAGTTGAGGAACCTCCATTAAAATTCCTATAGAGACGAGATACAGTATCTATAACTAGATACTTTCATTGATCTCAATCTTAGTTAGAAAGGTTTTTTGGGAAATGGCAGGGCCAACTGTTAACTTATATACGTGACTTGTATGTTTGATAATCCATTTTTAAAAGAATGTAACGCCTTAAAATTGGGTGGGATAGTTTTCTAAAAGCTGCTATATGCTGCTGTAATTTTGAAGGCAATTCAGCCGTGAGTTTCAGATTTTAAGCCTGCTAAGTTCTCTCTATACAATTGTATGTTGCAACTGATCACGATACATGTATGCAAAAAATAACGATCCATTTTCGAAGCATACATGACAGAATGATTGACCAAAGTCAATTGTAATTAGTTTAGTTGACTGACATCTCAACTTTTAAAGATGGGTCCACAAGCATTTTGTGGACTTAACTTTTCTCTAGCTCATTAAATGTAAGTGAATTTTCTTTTACCTTTTTCAAAGATTCTCTGGGGTTGATTTGGGGTGTTTGAATGATGTTTTTCTCCTGCAAAGCCACTCTGATTTCCTCTCTTTCTCACTCCTAACCAATACTAAACCCTGGTCTTAGATTTTCATAGCGTTGGCATTTGGGAAAGTTGTCCGATCAGTCTTAATTCTATTGTGCATATGCCGGAGTATTAAAATTTTCAATTTTACCAGTTGAGTCGTGAACTTCTACACAATTCGCTAGATTGAATATGTATATGTTACCAATTCGTAACCCATACGTAATAACCATTAAGTTGTGGCGCAGATAATTCGAACCCGATAAGCTGCTTGGATCGGGCGGGACGTCGAAGAGTGAAACCCTCTCGAACGGAGCGTCTTGAGATAGGTATAGACTCTCATGATCTCTAGGAATGCTTAAATTATATGTAAGCTTCTATTTTATCGTGAAATTGCACAGACATAAGGCATGATCATATAGAGCAACATATGACCCAACAGCCTCTTTCTTTTCCAAGTAATCACTGTACTTATGCATTCATACAAGTGTTTCCGGACTGCGTAGTCTGTCTTCTCGATGGGTCCTGGAAGAAATAAGACCTGCAACAACTTCTCTCTCCTTCCTTCTCCCGTGTATGAATCTCAATGAGTTGGACGACTGGTAATCAGTTTTCTCTCGTTTAAGGCTCCATTTGTTTCGCATAACATGAATGATTCAAAAAATAATTTCATAAAAACGATCACTTGTATCGCCTACGAAAATGAATGAATGAAAAATAGTTTCGTCTTCCTCGAAAATGTTTAGACACAAGTTAATGACGAGAATGAGAATATTTTTTATTGACTGATTATTTCAAGCGACATAGATGATTGTTTTTATAAAGATGTTTTCCAGATCATTTATTTTCCGATGAAACAAACAGAGCCTAAGTAAAAGCATTACATCCATCACCTATAGTTCTCCTCCACGAAAAGCAAGAGTGGAGATTTAGCCAGATTTATTTTGTATATGTAGGATTCCAGATCAATTTTGCATACATGCCTCACTTAATAGTCTTGAGCTTAATCTTCAA
This sequence comes from Rhodamnia rubescens, assembly GCA_021437795.1. Lineage (NCBI taxonomy): Eukaryota > Viridiplantae > Streptophyta > Magnoliopsida > Myrtales > Myrtaceae > Rhodamnia > Rhodamnia rubescens. Next base: position 299,171 of record JAILYA010000122.1, on the reverse strand, counting down.
ACCTCGAGAAGTATAATAACTTTTGAATGCTCATATTCTATCAAGCTTTAGTAAAGCAAGTTGTTTTGTATTGTGCTGCATTGTTTATGTGATAATTTTGTTTATGACTTCAACAGATTCCTTTTCTTCCATTTTCACTAGTGAAAGTACATTTATGAAGCAAGTGTGCTTCACCAAATAGCTTACAGTATTGGAATATCTTTAAAAATGTTAGCCCGGTGACGCTTAGGGGTGAGCATCGGGTTCGGTTCAAATCGAGAAGTGGACTAAACGGGGTCGTTTCTAGGGGGAATAAGTTTAGCTCCCGGTTCCCGGGTTGAGCCGGTTTTGAAACTTCTTTTAGGAAAAACAAAAAATACTTCTGCAGCAATCTAGAAATGAACTATGATCTTCAACATGAAGAAACAACAATATAAGCACTTGACTGACCGTCATTTTTGTTGCCAATTGGTGCAACTTTTATTTTTTATTATAGAATTTTGGTTTTCTAATCGAAAACATAAAATGGGCCGGGAAGTGACCACCTTGGAACCGATCACCCTGATAATGATGCACGTGTTTGTCCCTAGGTTGAGGGTTCAATTCACGACATTGGAGCCTCTAGCGTTTTTCTGGTTTTTTTTTTTTTTCCGTTCATTTGAACCCTATCCAGTTACTATTCTCCTTAACAAACACAAGATATCATATACTTATCTTCTGTACTTTTTTTTCAACTTATCTATTATGCGTGAAATTGTACTTCGGTTCGTCGATTTACAACTTATTGTATTTGATCTGCATTTGATTATTGCGGCCTATCGAGAGGAGGTCCTCTGTAACTTTTATTTGGCATGTCCACTGATCATACTTTTCCCTAATGCTCAAAGATACAGATATTCTGTTGTCGGTAAGGCTCCTACCTTTGCAGAATTGATTTTTCTTTATTGAATTGATGTTTTCTTATCAAATTAGTTCATTTTTTCCACACTAAGGTAAAATTAAATATGTCTGACGAATAAGTAAGCTTTCTTATTCAAATTTTTGATTAAAAAAAATCAGTTTCCTTTAAGAAAACCTTTCAATTTTTTTATTATTATAGATTGCTAGAAAATTCATTTTATGCGAGCATATTTTTCTATTTAATTTTATCCATTCATTGTTATTCATAAACTAAATCAATGTATATTTAAATCAAGTCATGTATGTATTATTATCAATAAGCAACAACAAAAAAAAAACATCAAAAAGGGATCCTATCAACTTGTTCCGACTTAGGATAATAAGATCATGAGCTTGGTCTTGCTTCATTGTCCAGAATGAAAGAGGACTTCCATCTCCAAGTTGTCTAACAAACGTACAATAAAAAAAAAATGGAAAGAAAACAAAGATCATTGTTAACCTCTCACAGGTTCACAACGACCGAAGGCATTGAAAAACTTACCAAAAAAGTCTTGAACTTATTGCATTATGTCAATTAGTCCTAAACCTTTCGGTTTGGCCAATTTAATCCTAAAGTTTTTATAATTTACCAATTCAGTCTTAAACCTTTTAATTATACCAAGTTAGATTTAAAACTTTTGATGATTTGCCAATTTAGTCTTCATGGCCAACTTTAGCCGAAAATCACTAACGTGACAGTCTAGTGGATGGCGTCCGTCTTGCATGGCATGGCCGGTATTGGTGTGGATTTTTTTTTAAATTTCTTCTCCTCTTTTCTTTTCTTATGTTTCCTTACCCTAGGCACCTCAGCATCCTTGCTAGCCACAAACAAGGGCATCGAGGCCATCACTCATGGCCATTAACGGCTATGATGCCCTCGTCGGCCAATGGACAAGGATTGCCGCCCTTGCCTGTGGTTGATGAGTGCCTTAGCCCCCTCGCCCATGATTGATGAAGACCACGACATCGTCTTCGGCCAACAAGCGAGGATTGCGGCTATCGCCTATGGCCGGCGAGATGCTTGAGGCCCTTGGCTATGACCAACAAGGGCTACAACCCCTTTGCCCAAACCAAGCAAGGCCAGGCGAAATTGAAAGGTTTTAGGCTTGAATTGGCCAATCATCAAAAGGTTTAGGATTAAATTGACCAAATTGAAAGGTTTAAGACTAAATTGGCATACGTGAATAGGTTTAAGACTTTTGTGGTAATTTCTCTAAGGACTTAGGGAGACAAAATCAAACATAATGCTTTGAACAGTTTCACTGAAAATCAGTCCATTTCACCTCATCGGCATTATGCGTACGATGGGCGATGATGACCGAACTACAAGAGGACATGATTGCACTTTCGCTCAAAAATTTCAGATGACATTGGTTCAATTAAAAGGTATAGGACTCATTTAGTTTCTCCATAATAGGTTAAAGACTAATCCTATATTTTTTTCAAACTTGGTTGGATAGAATAGATAAAGGCAAACTATTTGGGAAAACAAAAACGTAAAACAAAGAGGGAGACGAAGATTTTTTTGAAATATTAATTGCAAAAAAAACACTATGATTGCTTAATGATTTCATAGAAGTGAAGTGAAGAAGAGATGAAGATGTAGAAAAATGAAGTCAAAATATATCATTTTTACAAACTGACTTATATAAAATTCAAAATTCTCACACAACTAACATTTATCATGTATATTAACAAAAATTGAGAGGAAAAGTATGAAAAATACAGCTAGAAAATTAAAATAACCATTAGAAACTTAAACTTAACAATGAGAAAATTAAGAGGAAGATGTGAGATATTCTTGCTTCATTTTCAATTGTTTTTTTGCATGCAATGTCTGCAACATTTCTAGTGTGCTATACCATGAGAACTGATATTCCTACTTTTTTTAGCAAAAAAACAATCGGTTTTTATTTCTATAATTGTGTGGATATTCGACGGCTGAAGGAGTAACAATATATAGGTCATGAGAATTATCAGTAGAAAATGTTCATACATTCAAATTCCTCAGTGGATCACCTTCTCGTCGATATTGAGAGACTACAAAAATAAAAATAACGAAGATGAAGAGCAAACACTATCGATCAAACAAATGACAATTTCATGGTTAAAAAAATTAACATCTTAAGTGTAGAAATTGAAATAATAATATGAGAATGACTCGGCGTGGAAAGTAATTCAATGCGAGAATAATGTACATGCAAGTACTATAAGGAGCATTGAGAAAAAAGAGATAAATTTGACGAAAGTATAACAAAACTAGAAGATAACAAAAGATCCATTTTTTTTTCACCACATACCTCATCATTGAGTTATCATGAAAGTTAAGGGTGATGTGGATCGTTTCTTGGTTTGAAATCGTGATCAATATCTGTAACTCCCAATTCCAAAGATTGAAGTCGAAAATCCAATCAATCAGTTATGTGATTACCTCGCCGAGCTCGAAATAGCGTTTTCGAACTTTCCTCTTCTCCTTATGTCAAGGTGATTCCAAAACTGATTGGTCGGATTTCCGGTTCCAATCTTTGCAATCGGGAGTCAAAGATGTTTATCCCGATTTTAAATCGAAAATTGATCCATCCTAAATTCGATCAATCTTAACTTCTGTTAATCGATCCATCCAAAATGTGCTTTCGTCTTACCTCGGCAAAATTAATCTTGAGAAATGTTTGGGTCCGGCGAACTAAACTAACAGAGCCTCGAAAGAAATCAATCAATTGGAAGATTTTATTCTCTGAAAAAGTAAGGAAGCTGAAAGGTAAGGATAGGGACCCTTTACCATCCTTATGGATCCAAAGTGAGTGGCGCCGTCTGAGTGGCTGCCTTTGATATTCTATACTTCTCTCCTCTCCGTGCCTCATTAATTTTACACCACAAAGAGAATAAACAAATAAATTAATTTAGAAAACTTTGATTTTCCCCACACTTATTATGTGGGAGTGGGTCCAATAGCCAGCAACTATATAGATAGAATTAAATAGAAAAAGTTCAGTGTTTTAAAATAATTGGTTAGTGGGCAAACGTGGGGTACCCAGAAATTGGGAGCATATCATATTATTTTGATTAAGGTTTTGATTATCTTACTTACTTAGATTGTGGATTGAATAAGTCTGGTTACGTAATCGATGCCAACTATTTGTGATAGTGAGGTTCTACCACACTCGATTTATACAAGAGGACGGTCCAAAGTATACAGACAATGAACATAAGGCCAATCATAATAATTCTATCTTGTTTAGTTAGATCTTATCCCGTCATGTTCTTTATTGGTCCATGAGAAACGAAAAGCACATTTTTTTAGTTCTTTTTTTTTTTGTTATTTGTTACGGATCATGCGATTTGATTTTTAACGGCGGAATATTTTGAAATTTATATTTGGATTGTTTATCGAATTTAGATTTTTCAAATTTCTGTCCCCTTTTTAAACGTAAATGAAAATGAGCATGATCCACGCAGGTGGATTGCACTGCCCCACTGCTATTCTGACACTACATGGACTTGAGCTGTTTGCCTTTTCTGTTGGCCCCAAAATGAGGGGAGCTGGGAAATGATCACTCCCAATGAGTTTGATTTAAAAAATTTGATAAGAAGGAAAAAAAAAACCTAGATACACCCAAAATCATCGTGTCACTATTCTCAATATATGATTCATCGGCTCATCGTCAAGAGACAAATTTCCCTAAAATTCTCTACTCAGCTCATCCCGTCACAACATTTATAATCGTAGATCGCACTAATCGATATCATCACGATTTAGAAACTGGACTTGTTCAAGAAGACTCGGACTCGAGGATTTTGGTAGTTTATGGCTGTGTTTGGAAAAGCTTTATGGGAAAGTCTTTGGAAAAATGCAAATGTCTTTAATCCGAAGGGATTCGGTGAAATGCCAAAAGTTATTTGGTAAACTGTAATTGAAAAGGGCCCAATACAAAAAAAAAAATCTCCAACTTTAGCATTTGTGACAATTCTACCCAAAAAAAAAATTTATCTCATAAAAAATCTCGAACTTTTACATTTGTTACAATTCTACCCCCATCCTTTGCTTTTATCCCAATTCTTTCGATCTAGTAACAAAAAGACCTCAACTTTAAGATATGTCACAATTATATCCAAAACTCTTTTATGTCTCATAAAAAATCTTCAACCGTTACTTTTATCTCAATTTTACCATTGTTAGCCTTTCCGTCCATAATCACCATTAGTTAATCTTACGTGACATTTTTACACTATTAATGAATTACACCTCATTAAAGCCGACATGAAAAAACTCCCGAACTTCTTTTACGTAATTTGCTTTCCCTACATATTGCACGGAGATATAAAGTCACTCAAGAAGGCACATTTCATATTCTTTCTAAGCACTCAAGACTCAAAAAATGACTAGACATAAAGATATTTGAACTAACGATCTAAAATATCATCGTCTCTCAAACATACCGTTTCTAAATTTCAAAAATTCATTGGTAAATTCGACGAAAAAAACTCGAGTCATGTAGAATTAACTAACTCGTGATTATGGACGAAGACCGATGTGGTAGAATTGGAATAAAAGTAAAATTGAGGGTTTTTATGAGATAAAAAAATTTGGATATAATTGAGACATATGATAAAGTTGAGGGTTTTATGAGTATTAGACGGTATAATTGAGACAAAAGTAAAAGTTAGAGATTTAGTAAAGTGTCTTGGGAAGAAAGTTTGGAAAAATGCTATTTAGTAAACATAGATTTGGAAAGTCAATGACCTATTTAGATTTTTTTTTATTCTAATCTGTTTAAAATTGGAAAAAGAAAACTGCTCAAGCCTCAAAAACCCCACGCACTATTCACTTTTTATTTTAATTTGCCCATGCACTGTTCATCTTCTCCTTGCAAATTTGGGAGTTTATAGTGGCGGAGGAGATGGACAAATGTCCGGCTCGTGAGACAGACACCGGGGAGGGATCGCGTGACACCAACATCGAGTCGTCGGGGGTCGCGTGGCTGCGGCTACCTTCCACCTGACTCATGCGACACCGGAGTCCAGATCTACTGTCTTTCTTGCCCAACACCGAACTCGAGAGAGGCACACCTGAGGTCGAGTGGCCTCATCGTCGCTCGCCTAAGTTTGCGCGACCTCGGCGTCCAGTCGTCGAAGAACACGCGGCCGTGGTTACCTGCTGCCTGACTCGTGCGACATCGAAGTCCAAATCTGCCGCCTGGCTTGCCCAACGCTGAAGTCGAGAGAGGCACGCTTGAGGTCAAGCGACCTCGACATCGCCTCGCCTGAGGTTGGGTCAATGCTTGAAGGCCAGATTAAGTAGAGGTCGTTGTGGCCGATGGCGAGAGAGCTCCATATCTGAGGGCGGCGTGATTTGGCTGCTTTGAGATTCCAAATAGAGTAAGGGCTAAACTTGAAGTTATAGTAAAAATGTGAGAATAATAAAGGCAAAAAAAAAAAAAAACACTGTCCATTCTCGGCAGCATGCCGAGAATGCTAGAAAAGCCGAGGTAGCGTTTGCCTTGGGCTTTTAGCCTTTTGGAAGCTTAAGGATGTTTTGAAAAACATCTCCAAACGCCTAGACTTTGGCCCAAGTAGCTTTGAACATCCAAAGCCCCTTGGGAAAGCCCTTCCCAAACACACCCTATTCCCCCCAAGGTTAAAAGGTCAAACTTCACTAGGATTTAATTATTCCTTTGAGGCGCAAGATGCTGCGCATCTTGGCACAACGTAATCATCTCTCCAGGGAACGGAAATGCTTTACAAGACATGCCCACTTGATAGTGCGGGAAGCAAAGCTACGTTGTGCCATTATTCTATGGGTGGGGGGGGATAAAGGAATGTGGGGACTCCTACAGCCACTATTCCCCCATCCACTTCCCAAGCCGCTTTGATAATCTAAACTTGAAATTATCTAATAATTAATCCACCCCCTTTTGCATATTAAAAAATTTAAAAAAATTATAATAATAATATTAATAATAATATTATTATTATTATTAATAATAAAAGAAGAGGAGGAGGATCCTACCTTCATTAATTTAAAAGAGGGAATTTTTCCCATAGTTGAGGGATCTAGAAAAAGATGGTGGACGGGCAATGATTTGATGGAGCGACTAAATTCTAATCTCCACTCCATGTGATCGATCCTAGGAAATCACATGAATGATCGGACGGCAAAATAATAATAATAATAATAATAATAATAATAATAATAATAATAATCAAGACAATACGCACCCCCTCACATATAATAAATAATTAAAATAAAAAATTAACATCGGCACGGCGAAATATGTGATTTTCCTGTCTATTTTCCTGATTTTTTTCCCTATGATTTTCGTTTCCCCGGACAAACTTATGTGGATTTGGTTGTCATTGGATTTGCGCCAGGGCTGAATTCGTGGGGCTGGGATAATGGGTGGCGTCACCGACGGTGCACGAGCGGACGTGCACCCTGGAAGTATGTTATCATTTCCCCACGATCGCGAAATCTTGGGGCCAAAAAGGAAGTCTTACATAAGTTTTTTTTTTTTTTTTTTACAACGCCAAAAATGTCGCGGTGTAATAATGATCGCATCACAAAATCACCTTTCCAAATTTCGCTTCATACAAATTTTGATAGTAAGACCCTCAAATCACCATCTCTCTACCCTCAACTCAAGCACAAGAACACAGCAAAATTACATTTCTTATGTATGGAGCTCTTCTAAGGAAAAATTACAACAACGACAACAAAAGGGAAAAGAAAAAATAACGGTGTTGTCCAAACATAGATTGCATTTTGATGAGATCGATTATGGCCATGACTTTCTACCATCATCACAAATCAATTCAACTTATGATGAAAAAGATTGAGCTATCTCATGTTTTTTTTTTTTTCCTTATCTTTTTCTCTGCCCATATGTACCAAGCGAAGCACAAGAAGGAAAGTTGGGGGGGGGGGGAGGGGGAGGGGAAAGGGTTGAAGTAATTTCTAACCCTAGTAAGATGAACTGGAAACCATGACACGATTCGATTCGACCGATTACGAGTCGCCCGATGCCGCCTCGGAAATGCTCTCTAAGTGAGGCCTCCACACGGCAGCGCGGCCTCGCCTGCGGTCTCGCTGCGTCGACAACTTCTCTGATAGTATTTCGCTCAAGTACCGATCGGAGATGAGGAGGTTCGCCGTCATGGCGATGGCGGACTTCGTGTCGCCGCCGCCGCCCCCCTCGGGCTCTCTTTTCTTGCTCTTCCTACTCGAAGATCGCGACCGGGTCTTCTCGGGCATGGAGGGAACCGGCATGAGGAAATAAATCTTCCCCCTCTGGAGCTCCGCGTCCGGCGGCACTATGACTATCCTCGGGACGACCCCGTCGTCCGACGGAGACGAGGAGGGTTTCTTGAGGACGTGCTTGGGGTGCAGCTTCATGATCTCGCCGGCGCGGACCGTGCCGCTGATCTCCTCCACGCGGCCGTTCGTGTGCACGATCCGGATCACGTCGAGAGCTCCACAGGGCAGAATGCAAGAGATGCAGCACCTTATGGTGCTCTTCATGGCTCACCTTGCTTTCTTTTTGCCTGCTCTCAATCTAAATAAACCCTAGTTTCCCTCTCCTCCTCTATCCATGTCCCTCATATTGGAAAGACAAAGGAGAAAATTGGAGAGAGAGAGAGAGTGGTTTTACAGAGAAGTGTCTATCTTTTCTCAAAGAGATGAGTACGAATCAATGACCTAAAATAATAATTATGTTCATATATATGCTATGTGTAATTTATAGCGAATGACGTCGTATTGCGGCTTTTTCCGCTTCCCTTTCCTTCTGCTTTTTTAGGGGGAATTCTTTTGGTTCTTGACTTTTTCCACTGGGGATGAAATTCATGGCATGAATAATTGCACCTTGCTCTGTACTTCCCTTTTGGATCGATCATTTCATTTTTTTTTAGAGGGCCCTCGTCCTCTTCCCCTTCACTAACTCTAATAATTTCAGGGGTGCTTGGGGGAATTGAAGAGGGATGTGGGCTTCCCATTGAGGGGGACACATGCTGCAACGTGATTGGAAATTTGGAATTGCCAAGTGAGCTCAGGCAAAATCCCAATTTTGCCATCGGGTTAGAGAGAGAAGGAGAGCTTTTGGGGGTGATAGGATTGAAGGGGATAGGGAATAGGGTGGAGAGAAATCTTCTTTTGAGAGAGAGAGAGAGAGAGAGAGAGAGAGAGGTTGGGTTTGTGAGCTTTCAATATCCCCAAGCAAGCAAGATCATGTGGGCTTTCATTGGAAAGTGAGGCTTTGATGGGATCTCATTTCACCTTATCTTAAGCGATTTTCCCTTTTCTTTATCGGCATCATTTTCCCCTTCTCTTGTTAGGGTTTTCGTTTTCAAGTCTTTGACCTCAGTGAAGGTGATAGTCACCGTTACCAAGTGGGAAAAATCTCAGCCAGGAATTCAGCTCACAACTTGGGTGTGCTTCTTGACTCACATTTCCAAAAAACAGTAGTTTAATGGAGTCTATCTCTCTCTCTCTCTCTCTCTCTCTCTCTCTCTTCTTGATAGAATTCAAAATGGAGATCATTTCACGAGGAAAGATGTTCCACCTAATCTACTTGTTCCTACTCTGATTGACTGATGTCACATAATTGCCATCTGCTAGCGGGCCCAACCTAGAGATAAGCAATAGTGACACAAAAGTTCACAAGTTAGCCAGCTAGGGTTTGAAACTCCTGGCTCTATTGTGTGCCCATATAAACCATTTTCAAGCTTGAAAATATCGTGATATGAAGAGACTTTAGGTAGAACACATGGCATGTATCCAAAAGCTCACATTTAAATTCTATTTTAGGTGTGACCACTCTTCTCACTTAAAAAAAGAAGGTGATGGATTCAAATCCCCATCTTTAAAGGAAGTTGAGGTGAGAACGCATGAGAAGAAAGCAGAGCTAAACACACACTATGACTTGTAAATAATAAGGATCCAAAAAAAAAAGGGTGTAGAAGAAGAAAAGAAAAGAAATCCTTAATTTGCAAGGTTCATTTTAGGGTTTTGAGTACCATCAAATAGAGTAGGCCCTACCCATTCAAGGCTACAGATACAAATGTTGGTGGGCATCATGTGTGAAGTATGGCCCGGAGGGTCCATTGATGGTACGTTGACATTGATTTTGCCCTCTCTGTGTGTTCATGACCCAGCACTTATAGATAGGTTAATTAAGCTTTCCATCTATTAATGACTTAGCTATAAGAAAATTTGAAAAAGAATAGTTCATTTGTTTCCTAAGACATTAGTATTCATTGGAATAACGATAGTACATTGAGATCGAGACGGCCCATTCCTCGATTTAAGTAACAAAAAAGTTGTGATCGATTTAGAGAATGTTTAGAAAGTACAAAGAAACTAGACCAAAAAGGACCGCACAACATGGTATGAGATCGTGTTGATCTCGGCTTTCATTGTGAACAACCTAATATCAGCACCGTTCGAGAGACTAGAATCATGTCTTCTTCTTTCAACTTCGTGGATGTGCCAATACACCCATCTCAATCACATCCTCGCTCAGGTACTCTAGTTGGATCTACAAAGTCAAGCAATGGTGAGCGTCGACGTGCGGGGTGAGATCGAGTTGTGAGTATAGTGAATATGAGTACAAGATGATGTTCTCTTGAGGTTCTCCATTGATATTTATGCTGTGTTTGGTTTGGCATTGGAAATGAATTATGAGGAAATGCAAAGACATTTAACCTAAAAGACTCCGGGGAAATACAAATTGCATTTGTAAAGCAACTTTGGGTTAAATAGTACTTGGCAAAATTTTCCTTGCAAAGGACTTTGGTGGCTTTTTTTTAAATTATTTTTATTAAGCAAAAACTCAAACCTTTTTGCCCGGCAAACTAGATCTAATGCCGCGATTGTCGTCTAAGGTCGCACGACCCCCGGCGACCCCGGATGAGGACTCGCCTAGGGCCATACTACTCTCTAGAGGTCATACGACCCGAAGATGGTTGTGCGACCCCGGAAAGGGCCACCTAAGGTTGCGCTCCGTGATGGATCGTGCACCCCCCAGGCAGCCCCTAGCGGAGGTCATGCAACCTCGCTGGCCCTTTGCAACTAGATCTGTCCTCTTGGCCGCCCTCGCGTAGAGAATATGAATAGTTTAAATGAAAATGAAAAAATTGGTGATTGTAGTTTTGGAAGAAAAAAAATCATATTTAACCCTAGAAGTATCCTTCCGCAAATGCTAAAACACGAGGCAAGTGGGGAACCGCCTTGAGTTTTCAGCTTTGCCAATGCCAACATTTGGCCAAAAAGGTCCCAAAAAAAGTTTGCCAAACACCCCATTGAATTTCTTCCAAACTCAAATTTCTATTGGTTTTTATTTTCCAAATGAACAAAAGAAACTACAACATGAATAGGAAAGAGAAAATGTGGGTGCTCGAGAATTTCTTAATCACGTAAAGTTTCCTTCAAACATCGCACTTTGCTTTATTTTTCTGCTCTCCGTCTTAATTACTTTTGTCTAACCTTATGGTAGCATAGAGAAAAGGGTAGCATAAGTAAAAATTTAATAGATTATGATATAAGTGATTAAGAAATGTCGGCATGGTTCTTGCAAACAACATTTGAGATAATAAAAACTACTAATCTCAATATTCACCAAATAAAAAAATTTCCACATGCATTACACAAGTATAATATATTTTTTTCTTTTTTGGCTCGAAGTATAAGATATGAATTATAAATATTTCCTAATGCACCGACTATATGCGCTGCTATTTTAATTTTTATTAGGTATTTTGCGAGGGGCGCACGTGCACGTATAATTACTTTGGATACATATTCCGATACTAGATGTATGTATTGGTGAGTAAACTAATTGGTCCTGTGCATACTCATAATAGCGTAAAGCTTGGCAAAGGTTATTGATCAATAGTTTGTATCAGCATAAAGAAAAGGTCATTTAGGCCATGTGGTTGATTCTGGCAAAAACAAGATGGTACGTATTCGGTCCCTGTACTTGTAGTACTATCTTTTAATTGTGGTCTTGAACTTGTAGCTTGTGCAACTAGATCCATGAGTCCGTAAAGTTTTTCTTATCAAGTCCCTCTATCTCAGATTTGAATTGCTGAAGTAAAATTTCTGTTCCATGAAGTGTCTTTGAAGCGAACACCGTTTAGCTACGCAACCTCATTTTTCTACTCCTAAAGCATTTTTTTTACTTAAAGTAGCTTTGAAGCCACTTGAATAAGTAAAAAAAATTTACTTCTCTCCGAAATGAAAAAATCAGCTTATTACCAAAAGTTAATTTCTAGAGCGAAGTGTTGTTATGCGAGCCAAAAGTATGATGTCAACAAATCGGTGCCAACGAGGACAATTTGATCTTGTTTATATCGATACAACGAAGCAAATATCATTTCGATGGCTAGTCAACCAATCAAGGATTTGATTGCACAAATTGACGAAGTTGAGGACTTCAATGGAAAAACAACGCAAATTCAAGGACCATTGTGCACTTTTTTGGGGAAAACGTAAAAGGAAAATGAAAAAGGAAACTATGCAATTGATGCGTGTAAGGTGGTTCCAACAGAAGAACATTAGTAGGTCATCCATGTCGTTTCGAAGACTCTATTTATGAACAAATTAATCATTAATTTATTTGGAGGTGACCCTACATTAAAATGGACGTGCGTCCAAGATCTATTGAACGAGGCAATCACTTCGAAATAATTGTGGAATGAGAACGAAAGAATAATAATGCTCATAAGTCAGAGTAAATCAATATGTTAATATCGTCTCTCGATAAATCGAATTGAATGGAGTTAAACCGAACCCAACTCGACCGTTCTCGGTGCTTGTGATCGGTAAAATTCGACGGAGATTTCGTGTTCATTTCAAAATTCGATTAGTGTGGTTCATAGGAATATAACTTGGCTTACAACAATAATCCTTGATTCTTCCCTTATTTAATTTCCTGTTTAAGTCGAGGAATGTTTTTATTCCTTTTCTTTTATTTTTCCCATACTGGTGATTTTAGAATATACCAAATGTTATTGGTTAAGGATGTATGGTAGAAAATATTGCAAAATTATTATCTCTCCCCGGAATCAGGTTGACCTCCTTGTGCCACGTGGCAAATCATTCTGTTCTTGGGGTTCGAATCACATGGCCAATCTTATCTTATGATGATGTGCATTTTTCACTATCTTGAGACTGGAATATTTACTGACATTCAGACTCAATAGTCGATATGTCCTTTGCTTTTTAGGTAGCATTGCCTGTGGTAATGTCTCACTATTTCGAGTTGAATGAGGGACCATATAGTAAAATGCTAAATGTACTTAGGAAAATTTAATAACGTCCACTCACTAAAAGACGTGGCGAATTTCAATTAATTATCGAAGCAAGTAGGACCCATGAAATAAATAATTAGTTTCTTTAAATACAAACCAATAAATGACTGCCACATCGCTTAGCAAAAAAGGAATTTCGACTATCTAAGTGTCCACACCAAACGGTAATCTAACATTTGGAATTTTGTGGGGTCACCGCTAACTATTCTAAAAGTTTCAATTGTCAAATTAAGGCGTGATTTAATATTTAAATATATTAAGAAGCCTAAAGAAAATAGATTTAAGGATTATACGTATCTTCGACACCGTGCCGATACTCAATGCAATATTTTTTTCCCGTAACAATTCCAATAGAGGGTAATTGTAGAACAAGTTTATGTATTTGAAAATTTGTACATAGGGAAAGAAGAAAATTATGAACCCTAAACTTTTTTTTTCCTCCCCTTTCTAGTCGAAATTTACTGCTGATCATGTTGAGGCAGTGCATTTGATTATATTATGCTGGGGGTACTCAGAAATTGATAATCTTTCGATAACCACGGGGGGCTCGGCGAGAAAAACCTAAAATAACTTATCAATTTCGAGACAGAGAACCAACTGTCCAGAGAGAGTTCGGGAAAACATCCTGCGGAGCGATTTTCTAATGTTGACTCTGTTTTAGTCTGCAGATAGATTTTGTCTTCAAGGGCGTCGACACAGGGCTGGAAGCGTGACCAAAATGGGATCTCAAACTCGGCCTTCAAAACTCGAAACACAATCGAGAATGGACGGGCAAAAACAGCCGAGTGAACTCCGTTTCGTTTTCATCCCTTCGTAATAATACAACAGATTGGCGCGCTGTGTGCTTTTCTTTTCCAATTCATCTTCACTTGAATTGTCTCTTGGTAACATGATACCGAAGCCCTTGTCAAAATCCTACGGCACCGAGCATGTGAAAGATATCTATATCAATCTTAGATGTGTGTTTAAGGCTCCGTCCGTTTCGCGTCTCACGAAAAAATAAAGGAGCCAAAAAAAAAAAAAAAATTTACTCTCATGAAAAAAATACCTTCAAAAGTTGGGAAAATGATTTCTTTCTTTCGAGAAGTGGAAAGCATTTTCACTCGTCTTTCTTTCCTCGGCTCCTTCACATCTCTTGTTTTTTCTTATTTTTATTTTATGTTTCTGTTTCTTCTTTATTTCTTAATTTTTAAAAAAATAAAAATATATTATTTTATTTTTTTTCTCTTTTCTGTTTTCTTTTTTTTTATGTATTTTTCCCCTCCTTCTTCGGCCGCAGCGAGCGAGGCTCGAGCTCTCCGGCCTGTGGCAAGGCCTCGGCCACAGGTGAGTGAGCCTCGGTCTTCTTGCCGAAGAAGAAGGGAAAAGGAAAAAAAACGAAAATGACAAGAGAAAAAAGAAAACTTGAAAAATTTTTAAAAAATAAAAAATCCGAATCTTCTAAAAAAATAAAAAAATAATAATAACTAAAAGGATTGGGGAGGAAAATCAAACGAGATTTTCAGTACCAAACAACGGAAAAATATTGTTATTTTCCCGTAAATGACTTCTTGGAAAATATTTTCTGCGAAACAAAGGAGTCTAAATGTCTAAACTCGAATCTCTTGGTTATTGAAGTGGAGATGAAGTCATGTGAAGTTTTTTATCAAAAAATAAAGTGAACTTGGTAGACGGATACAAATTTGTACGTGCCCCCCTCTCCTCGTCGCGGTGCCTCGTTTGCGATCGTTTCCCTGCCCGCCGTCTTGCGTGGTTGCGCCCCTCGACCATTGTCTGTTGCTTGCTTGCCGTCCACCTCTTTGCATCTTTCCCCCTCTTGCACACACTCAGCCACACTCACCCTTTGACATTGCAAACTCGGACCGAAAGCAGTCGGCCTGAAGCAACGTCTGATACGGGGTCGAGTGAGGCGGGCGACCACGTTAGATGACATCAATTATTAGTCCCGTATTTATACAAAGAAAGAGAGAGAGAGCGCACGAGCAAGCGAGCTACGATGGCGAGATGAGAGGAGGGAACGAGTGTAGCTGATTATGATTGTGGCTATGTCGGAGAGTCCGCGAAGGAGACAGGGCGGTGGAGGTTGCAATGGGCTTGGATTAGCTGCTTGGGGAAGAAGGAAGGGGAAACATTTTAAGTTCATGACTCTGATTTACTCTCTGCTTTGTGAGTTATCTCAATCTTGCCTTGAAAGCCATCGATCTCATGCCTGCGGCAAGCGCAATATCGTCCACTCCGATCATAGCTTTTTTTGTGCCCACACGACTTTAAAAAGGGTCATTTTATTTTTAAGATTGCACAAGACTTGTCTACCAGCACAACAGTCTCAATTTTAGTGGATACGATTTCATATTTTGACTATTGAAGACTAATATTCATTTTGCGAAAACCAAAACGTCAGGGCAAGGTACAATGTCATATCGAGCACGATTGAGCCCTCGTGAGAGAATGCCGTAAGTAGGATATCCTCGTACCTAGAGATGGCCATTTGGGCCCGTTGACCGACCCGAACAGGCCCGTGACCGGATCCACGGGCCCAAACCGAAACCGGCCCTCGCGGGCCGGTTCCGGTTTGGGAAAAATTGGAACCAGCCCGGGCGGCGGTTCCGGCCGGTTCCAACCCGGCCCTAAAAAAAAAAAAAATAGGGGGCCCCTTGGGAGGGGCCCCCGGCCCCGGCCCGAAAGAGTCGTTGGCCGGCCTGCGGGGCCTACAACGGCCATTTGGCCGTTGCTTTGATTAATACTAAAAAAAAAAATCATAATTTTTTTTTCTATAAATACATATCCTTCCTCTTTCATTTTTCTCACAAATCCTCTCAACAATTCTCTCACATTCTCTCAAATTCTCAATTCTCTCGAATCCCGCCTCAATTTTCTCAAAAATGGCAAGTGGAAGCAAAATACCGGAAAGGGTAAGATGACGATGGGAGATTCCGAATATCCTATTCCTGGATGTGATCCCCGTGAGTATGCATGTTGGGAAGACGATGACGACAATATCAACGTTGTTCCCATTTCGAACGTCGAGCACGTCCCAACACAAGAAAGTCTTTATTCGCCTACTCGTGCCGAAGAAACGTCGACGGCAAATGAGCCGGAATGGAAAGGCCAGAGAGTACATCCGACTTGTGGCAAAGACTTCGACAAGGAATATGACGAAAGCGAAGGTAAGTATAATGTAAATTGTAAATATTGTTCACAAACATATAAATTTAGCAAAGGAGATGGCTATGGAACATTCCGTCGTCGATCAAAAAAACATCCAACGCAGACGGGGATCGACACTAGACAACAACAAATTTTTGGGTGCGCCAATCCTAATACTCATCCTTTATTCCGTTACACCGATGCACTTTATAAACAAACATTAGCTGAATATGTTGCCCTTGATCATGCTCCATTTATTACTTGGTGAAAATTTTAATATTAAATATTTGATAAATCTTCGTTGGTTCCATGCACCAACTATTCCCGTAAGTACTCTTAAACGCGAACTTTTGCATCTTTATAAAAAACAAAAAAAACTTTAGTAAAATTTTTTGCGGAATTCAATGGACGTGTGCATTTAGGTAGTGATATTTGGAGTGATCCTTGGCAAATTCATTCTTATATGGGTGTTACGTGTCATTGGATAGGTGATGACTGGACCATTCAAAAAAGACTTCTTGCATTTCGAGTTTTTGATGAAAAGCATTCGGCTCATAATATTTATAGAATAATTAAACAAGTTTTAGAAGAATATTATTTGATAAATAAATTTTTTTCAATTGGTTTTGATAATGCGGCCGCAAATACCGCTTCCATTCCTGAATTAGAAAATATTTGCAAACCCTCTTTTGGGGGACAATTTTTTCACATTAGATGTGCTTGCCATGTTTTAAATTTATGTGTACAAGATGGTTTACGAACTCTCGAGTTTTCTCTCGCCCCAATAAAGGGCGCAATTAAATATTTATGGAGTCGTGCCCATTTTATGAAAGCATGGGGAAAATTTTGTAAACAACATGGGAGAAGGGTAAAAGGTTTCCAAAAGATATTCCGACTCGTTGGAATTACTACGTATGAGTTGCTTCGTCAAACTTTTGATTACAAAGATTTATTATGTACGTTTATGTCGCAAAATATTCCCGAAATTACTTTACTTCCGCAACATTGGGACGTTTGCAAAAATTTTTTAGATTTTTTGAAAATTTTTAATGATGCTACTAATGCTTTATCTGGTATTTATTATCCTACTACGCATTTATTTTTAATAGAATGTGTTAATATTGGTAGTATTTTTAATGTATATGAAAAAGATAATGAATTAGCTCAAACTATTTCAATGTCTGAGAAAAATGGTTGCATTATTATTTCAAAATTCCTCTTGTCTATTTAGTTGGTATTGTTTTTGATCCACGTATTAAATTAGATGGTTTACTAGATTATTTGAATGTGTATTATTATGATTGTTTACATTTGGAAGATATAATAGATGTTTCAATTGTACAAAGAGAGGTTAGAGAATCTATAGTAGCATTACATGGAGAATTTTGTAATAGATATGATTTAAATGATGGTGGATCTTTACCATCTACCGCCTCGAGGAAACGAAACCGGTAGTTCACTTGGTAGAGGTTATGATATGCTCAAGAGTAGACAAAAAAAACATAAAGAAAATGACAGGTAGTATTTATGAAATAGAAAAATATTTCACCACTCAATTTGAGTTTCGTGATATATAAAATAGTACAGATTTTCAAATCCTGGAGTGGTGGCGAGTCACTCAACCGACTACCCAGTGCTCGCCCTCATCGCTCGCGGATATTAGCAACCCAATCTTCAACGATTGCGGTTGAACAAGCATTTAGCGCCTGGAGGATTAGTTTTGGACTCTCGCCGTTCAAGATTAAGTCTAGAGTCCGTGGAAGCTCGAGCATGTGTCGACGATTGGACGAAAAGCTCGGATTTCGACACCAAGAATTGGATCGAGAACACGAATTCTTTAGCGAGGATTGTGGAGATACCACCGGCACGGGTACCACAACGGGTAGCGACGATTGACGATGAGGTAAGTTGGGGTTATCAAAGGTAAAAAAAACTACATGGGCTTTGATTCTTCTATCCCCGAGAAGATATGTAGGCGCTTAATGATAATTCATTAAGTTCAAGCCCATTCCTCATTTCTCTTTTTTTCCCAAATTTTATTACAATGTACAATTTGATTATAATTTATAATTTATTATATTTATTTTTATTATTTATTAGTTTAAAAATTAAATTTAAAAACGGAACCGGAATCGGCCCGAACCGCCCGGAATCGGCGGTTCGGAACCGACCCGCTGAACCGGCGGTTCCGGTTAACCGGCCATCTCTACTCGTACCATACAGGCATGAGACGCATGCTTTCTTCTCCAAACTTAAAGAACGCCCATCTGTCTCCATTTTCTCCAATTTAACAAAAAGGGCGATCCTTAACAAGTTGACAAAAAGTTCACTAGGAAGACTGTCATCAAAGACTAGGAACATCGTCGTTTCTGTCATCCTAATCTGAGAAAAAGTCAAAATGTTTGTGCATCTCTCACCTGAAGTCAAAACCCTCGTCTCTTGAGGATGAAGGCAAATGAACTCAAATGAACAGATGCCTAGGAAGACGACAATGACGCAGCAATCTTTAGGAGCTTCCGGGGAGAACCAACTTCCCATTTCGGTATCTGTCCGAATATTCCACCTCAGCCGGCCAGCTGTTCACAAGACTGAGGTGACACGTGGAGACCCAAAGCTGCATGATCGCAAGAGAAGTGCCCAAACAGCTGGAGCCACGTGTCCTGTGCCAGCCTCAGATAGCTTCCGGCGGTGCCACGTGGAGAGACAACAGCTGGCGTGGCAGCATACGCGGACGACAGATGTATTATTTTAAGAGGGCGGAGCTGAAAGGGTGAAGCTTTCATTTACTTTGTTTTCGGCCCCTTTTGTTTGGAAAGGTGGCGAGGACCCGCAACTGGAGAGTATTTGTCATGTGACACCGTGAGCTCTGCAAGATTATCTGTGTACAAAGACTATATGGAGATGCATGGCATGTGAAAACTGATTCACTTTCGTTAAAAGAAGTCGATGAAATTTTCAAAATTAAGATTTATCCATTAAATCTAACGGTGGCAGCATGTGATTTCAACATGTTTGTGCATGTTAAAAGGTTCACGCATACGTAAAATCTAATCATGTGTCGTATGCGTCTAAACGGGAATAGTTAGCATGCAAACTATAAACTCTGCTCACAAGTAATGATAAGTGCGAGGGTGTTCGGTGAAGTTACGGACCGGTAATTTAATATAGTACAGAGCAGTAATTACCGTACACTATTTGCCTCATAAACTAAAAAGTTCAAGCGTTAGTGTATCCTACAACGAGCTCATATTTTAGACTTTCTACATGGATCTTTTCACGATGGAGGCATTAGGCTTCTGCTGTGTTCCTCTAGCAAGTGTATGATTAAATGCCCAAATTTGAATTGATTTGGAAGTCGAAGGTCATGGGTTCGATTCCTTGGTCTATTCTCGGTCTCAGAAAACCTAGGTTAATCTGCGGACGTCGGACCTGGACTTAGGCGTCCTAAACCGGCAACTCCGGCGGCGGAAACCTTGGTTCCTTTGTGAAGGACGAACCTTGGCTTAAGTGAACTGCCGATATTGCCTTCCCGTTCGCCCTATGCCCTAGTCGGTGTTTCATTGGCATCTTAACCGAACATTCCAAGAACATTCCAATAGCGGACCATGTAGATTCCAACCCCGTCCAAACTCTTTTATTTTACTTACTTATTTATCTTTCTGGCGAGATCAAGATGAACTGTACGTTCTTGGTACAAATAAACAGACAGAGGACTATGGGGATTATAATGATTCGGTAGAAACAGAGAATCACCAGGTAAGGATATTTGCCACAAAAAAAAAAACATATTCCTTAGCATTACAAAGAGACTAATTAATAGAACGCACTATTACGCACGGAAGCTACTAACCTAATATAATACTGTCGGTTATTTTTGACCACACGATCTCTTAATTGATAAGTGTTTTATAGAAAATACGCAATAATAATTTGTGAATATACGATTGAGATTGTACCGTCTTCTACAAGACTATCATATAATCATTTTTCATCACGCAATTTTGAGTTCGGTCAAAATTCCATTTTTTGTCACTTTCTTGAATTAGCCTCCTTTATATTCAAGCCTGTGTCGCCTAGTCATAACATGGCTTTGCACTTTTGTACCATGAAAAAAAGAACAGGAAAAATGTCACACGACACCCTCAAAACCCAAGCCATGGTCCGCCTCCACCACGCCCCGGACTTCCTCCCGAACCAGTGCGGGTCGTGTCTGACCCAGACCGTCGGCGCGCCGCTCCCCTCGTCTGGTCCCTCGTCCGCCAGTTCGCGAACCCGCAGGCCTACAAGCAGTTCATCAAGAGCTGCCGCGTGGTGGCAGACGACGGCGGCGAGGCCGGGAGCGTCCGCGAGGTCACGGTCGTATCGGGCCTGCCGGGCGTGCCTCAGCCGTGAGCGGCTGGACCTGCTTGACGACGAGCTGCACATGATGGTGTTCAGCATCGTCGGGGGCGACCACCGGCTCGCGAACTACCGGTCCACCACGACATTGCACGAGGACAAACGAGAGGAGGAGGGGAAGGAGACGGCGGGGCGGCCGGACGACAACAGGACGACGGTCATAGAGTCGTACGTGGTGGATGTTCCTAAAGATAGCAACGAGGAGGACACCCGGTCGTTCGCGGAGACGATAATCAGGTGCAATCTTAGGTCTTTGGCCGAGGTTTCGGAGAAAATGGCTTGTGCTCTCAAGGCTTGAGTATATATCGAGAGAGCTTCGGCTAGTGTTCGATGTTTGGGTTTGTTTCGAACTATGTCCTATACTAGGAGTTATAAACAATTAATATAACACATGGGAAATTTTGTTGTCATGGAGGCAAGCTTCAAAAAAAATTAGAGAATTAAATAACAAAATAATCACTAATTAATTTCTTCGTAGTGAACAAAATGATTTCAAGAAAGTCGTGATCATTTAAGAAATTGAATGGCAATTGTGCATGCTAGTGGAGACACAGAACCGGGCCGGGCTTTGTTAAACATTTCAGGCCCATTTTCTGTGCCGGGCCCAACTTCGGGCCCACGGGGCGTTGTGCGAGTCTATATATCCCTCGATGCCGTGATCTACGATACCAAGCCGGTTCAAAGGAAAATACTTGTATGGACCCGGGTCTTCGGACCATGTGTAATACCTCCGACTAGCATTGGACCCGCGTGGGACGCTCATAGTCGACAGCCGTGTGAGCCGGGTTGGGTCGACGGGCCGGAGAATATGCCCAAGCCCATCAAACAAATCTAGTGAGAGTTCGTCATGAGCAGCATAGTCCTTTGTATAATTCAACTGTGCCATAAAGCCTAAACAGAAGTTTATGTTTGCAGTCATTCAATAACATATGCTTTTTATCATGGAAGTTTTCATAGAGAGACCCTCGCTCAAGGCCTTTGCGACCCCACCGGTTGCGCGTGAGGGCCTGGGCGACGACGATGAACCTTGCCGGCCTACTGGGGTGAGGCCACGTGCAAGGCGACCCTCGCCTAGATTTAGCGAGAACTGGGTTGAGGGCCGCGATTCTCGCCAAAGGTCAGTGAGGGCCAAAATGAAAGGAAAAAAATAATTAAAAAATAAAGAAAATAAAATAAATATTATTATTATGAAATTATCCACGTCGGTGCGGGTCGTATCACGTAGATAGCCCAAGTCCACTTTAGCCATTTTTAGCCAAAATTGACAGGATGGACTATATTAGCAAATCATTAAAAGGTTTAGTGCTAAATTGGCACAATTGAAAGGTTTAAGACTAGATTAAATCCAAAAAAATGGGTTTAGAACTAAACTAACATGAGAGCAATAGGTTCACGACATTTTTCCGTACTTTTCCCGTAATTCACTCATCAATTACACACATGATCACTGCTAAAATTCCCGTAATTCACGTGTGCATGTGTGTGTATATATATACAATATACACGCGCGCAGGTCAATTGCGGTTAAGAGTGAAGTGTATTTATATGCAATACGAGACACAAATAAGGGCTAAAAAGAATTGAAGTCATGACTTCGTACTTTATTACTATGTAAGATTTTGTGAAAGTAATATAAGCTATTTTAAAAGCTTAAACTATTAGATAATTTTTTTGCTTAATATCTCAATAGTTTAACAATGCTTATTGTCCTATTCGACGTTGAAATTGTGGAATCCTTTCCTGCCGATTGACTTGTCACACCATGTATTGTTGTTGCGTGGTGTGACCATCAATGTAGACTTGTCAAATGAGTGGGTTGGGTCGGGTTTGGATTAGGTCGTAAAGAATCCGACCCAAATTGACCAATATAACCCGTGTATGACCCATTTATTGCAATGTAAATTTCTCGATTAATACCCAACCCGACACATGTTACTAAAACACGTTCATATTTAATCTAATATAAGAAAAATTGTTTCTTATAAATTCAAAAAAAAATGTATACAGCTAAAATACCGTGTACATTTTTTTAAAAAAATATTAAAAATAAAAAAGAATTACTTTTTCCCTTTTTTGTTCCTAAGTCCAACGAGGGCCGCTCTCTCACCAACCACAAGCGAGGGCCACGGGCGAGGATCGGGCCCTCGCCTAGACTTGGCGGGGGATGTGCTTGCTCGTTGCTTGTAAGGGCCTCACAACCCTCGCCGGGTTCACTAGAAAAGAGAAGAAAAAAATTAAGCATAAAAAATTAGGTTAAATTAGATTAAAAATTTTATAAAATGACCAATTTAGTATGATTCATGCAAGATAGTTAGGTAATCCAATTATGACTCATTCAAAACCTATTTATGATGCATAAAGTTATTAAGTAACCCATCTATAACTTTTTAAAACTTGTTTTCAATAATTAGGACAACCCATTTATGACCCGCGCTATTTAATATGGGTTAAAATATGTGTACTAGATCTATTTTGCCACCTCTACCGCCAGGTGAAATCTCTTTTCTCCTTGACAAGATTTCATTTGCTAAATGATCAATACCTTTGCATAAGAATCACACACTGTACGTGTTTTGCCAGAACTCACAAACATTGTTTGCCCGACTAGGCCTTACCCCAACTTAGGATTTCATATGGGTTGCCATGGTCCAAAATTGATGTCGAGTGGAGGTAAGATGGTCCCGAGTTGGAACATCCACGCCCTCGATTCGCTTCTTCATATAAAATCATCTCGCACGTCTTAAAAGATCGAAGCACCCCTTCATAGACATACCGAAACTCGTAGACGATTCGACAACAGGTTTACATTATTGTAGTACTTAACACAATTTCGCTACTGCAGCTTTGGATTAAAAGGTGATGATATCAAAAGCAATTATTGTTCTCAAATTTTGTGACCATAATTTACTTGGCCTTATTTCCCAACCTAACGGTTAGGTGACCGTGACTAGTGGTTAGTAAAGCTTCTAGTTCTGACTTGATTTAAATTCTATTTTAGATACTTATCCATTTGCCCCCACGAGACCACCAATTCCGCATGACCCGAAAAAAAAAAAATTTGTAAAAATGAAAGGACTTATGAAATAAATGAACAGATAGATAGATAGATAAATATTTTAGCCACGTCGCCAGACAATATCTTAGTCCAGTGGTGGCCGATTATATATATATATATATATATATATATATTAGGTAGATTAGGACCTGCTTAGCAAAAATTAAAACAAAAATTAATCCCATGAATCGCGCGGAAATCAAACAAATTTTGGATACTTAAGAGTGCAATTAATTTAAAATGTAATCTATATATATATATATAAAACTGACATAATTATTCTTTATAAAATTCTTTCGTTCTAATATTTAGGGTCATATACACACGCGGCAATGCTAGTTATACGAAATCCTTACAAATGCTGGCTATAAATCGTGTCAATTTAATTCCCGTGGTCATGAGTCTGACATGTAGAACCGACAATTATTAAATTTTTGTACACAAATCATGGTAAACAATTTACATGCCTAGTGGCCTTATTTTTTCCATATTAAGGGAGGGCTAATTCTCTGAAAAAAAAAAAAATAATTCTCAAGTTTAGGTTCAGTTTCAATTTCTCCCCGAAAATCTTTTTTTTTTTATTTTAAAAAATCATCAACTTTCACTCTGGTTCCAAAGCTATCCACGCATTCAAAAACGTCGTTGGTTTCTTCAAGATTAGCGGCAACTTGAGGTGGTTGTTGTCGTTCCAAACAAAGGGGGGGTATTGCGAACGACGCGAGTTTTGATAATGAACCTCCAAATTATTCTCGATGTTGATAATTTTGGAGGAACCGGTGGTGATTTTCAAACGCGAGTGTAGATTCGGGACTAGCGTAAAATTTTCAGAATTCTTTTTTAGGGAATTAGGATTATTAAGGGATGAGCAAAGGTGCAGGGAATCCATGCCTCATGGAAACACTATTCTAAATGAGGCACATCTTCTTTGCAAACAATACCCTCCGAAGCATTTAGGCGAGGCACGAGGGAGGTATAAGCCTTGCTCCGGCCCAGTGAATTCGTCCCGCTTGGTGTGTTTTTTTGAAAAAGTGTAGACTCTTTCATTTTGTTTATTTTAGTGCGATGAGGAATAATGAAAATGATGAACATATGAAACGACATATAGAAAAGACTTGAACGACTTTTTCTCTTACAGGCCTTGCTTTTATATGGGAGATGCAAGTTGGGAAAGCTCTCTACCCAAGCAATGGAATAAGTTTCTTTTTCCCATATTTCCATCTTCTTAAACCCCAAAAAAAAAAAAATTGTCACAAAATATATTAACAAGGCATTTTCTATTATTGTAGCAAGTGTTATAATTACTATTTCATAATAACCGGCACTGTCGCTCCGAGAAGGTATCCCTTCCCAGTCTCGCCCTATGCCCATCCCTAATGATGTTCAAATTTTTTGTAATATGCAATATTTAACGAAAAAATTCAAAAAAAAAAGCGTCGGGCTTGAGAGAATTAGGAATGAGCATGGTTATGGGGGTAGAACATGGAACTAGAGAGCCCGATAGGTTTCAAGATATGCAAAGTAGGTTTCATGTTCCAAAAATTTAGGGAACCGGTTTTGGTGGCGGTTTCGAGTTCCAGGAGGTGGAACCTTGAACAAATCTTTATGTTTTCCTTGTTCTATGTTTTCGTACGATCTTGCGGTGTTTTACGGTGTCCGATAGTGAGTGCGAAATTTGGAATCATTATTTCAGCTTTCATTTTCAACGATATTTATGATTGAAACTTTTACTTTGTTAATGTTTCATACTCTTCGTGTTTCTAAATATGAGTTGTGGCTAGTGCGAGCAAATAGTGGTCGATAAAAATGATAATTCAAGTACAATAGTTTAATTTTGAATACGAGTGAAACTTGGGTAGACACTAAAATCAACCCCAAACCCGTGACAAGGAAGGCTTTAGGTTCTAAGTTATGTTGAGTAGGTTCCATGCAGCTCTATCAAACCGATGGGTTAGGTTTGGGTCTAGTCATAAATGGTTCGACCTAAATTGACCCATTAACCCGTTTATGACCCATTTATGCGAAGTATAAATTTCTCAACCTATACCCGATCCGACCCATATTACTAAAATACTTTTATATTAATCCAATATAACAAAAGTTATTACTTATAAATTTTTAAAAAATTATATTGCTAAATCCTTTTGGACAATTTTTACTGTTTTTGTAATTTTAATAATTTTAATAAAATCATATTTTTTATTTTTATTTCCTTTAAAATTTTTTGAATTTTTATTATTTATTTTTTCCATTTTATTCTTCGAAGACTAGTAAGGGCCGGCGACCCTCGTCGGCCACTAAGTGAGGGTCGTGATGCCCTTGTCGGTGGTTGGCGAGGGTTGCGATCCTGCCTATTGACCGGCGCCCTAGCCGCCTTTGTAGGAAAATAAAAGTAAAAATAAATTAATTAATAAGATAATAATAATAACCGTTAAACAGTTGTAAATGGGTTTGAAGACATCTCATTGACTCAACCAATAACTTTGATAAGCTAAATGTGTGGTAAATGGGTTTGAATAATCTCATTTGTTCAAACTCATTGAGAGTCCACATACACTCGGGGCGCAAATTATAACCATTTTGTTTCAAAATTAATTTCTTGCCAAAAATATATTTTTCTATTTCTAGTTTACGGACGAGTTTCGAGCAAATAAACGCGTTTGATAACGACACAAAATTTATGTTTCCGAACGGAAAGTCGTTTGATAACAACATAAAATTTCTAAAGTTATCGGCAATTGGCGAACAGTGGATCAAGAAATCGGCGGTCGGGGGCGGCGAACGAACGGATGACGGATCGGTGATCGAGGATAGGTAGATGTACCAACAAATGACAATCGAGAGACCAGCGGGTCGATGGCAAGCGGACCCGAAGATAGGCAACCGTTGGAGGTGATCGGAGGATCGGTGACCGGCGGACCGCGAATCTAAGGATGGAAATCGAGGACCGCCACGGGCGACCGATAACCCGGTGGACAAGGCGAATCAACGATCAAAGAACTAGCAATAGGTGAACCGGGCCGGGAGAACCGGCGAGAGGCGAACCAACGATCGGCACCGCCAAGCACCTAATGGCGAGGCAGTCAACCGAGACAAGAGAGAGGGAGTGAGCGATTAGAAGAATTCTTATTTATTAATTTTGTTCCAGAATCAAAGAAGCTAAAAATTTTAACTTCTCATTTATGTTTCAAACCTATTCCTAGAACAAAGTTTTGTTTTAATAATAGAAAAATGGAATTGCGTTACCAAATGGATTTCATTCCAAACTTGTTGGAAACAAGTTTGGAACAAAAATAAAAAAATAGAATGGCTATCATTCGCACCCTTAGAGTTACAACTCCAATCCAATAACAAGCCATCTATTAAAACTTAATTAGTCCTTATATGCCGCATCTCATTGTATATGGGTTAAAAATGGATTTTCAACCCATTTTGACACTTCTAATTTCAAGTTTCAAAAATGGGGAACCGATTCCGAAGGTTCTAGGTATAACCTAATAGGAATTTAGAACCGCTCATCCCTATAGAGAATGGACAAGAAATAGAACGGCATAAATGATTTCGTTGAATACCAATAAATAACATACATACTTCAATTATAATTATGAAGAAAATTAGACATCATTTAGGCTTTGTTTGTTTTCCGAAAAATGTATAGTTTGAAACATATTTTCATAAAAACGGTCGCTAAAAAATAAATAACTAATGAAATATATTTTCATCGTCGATAATAATTAATGTCCGAATATTTTCACGGAAGGTGAAAAAAAATTCATCCATTTTCGTAAACAATATAAGTGATCATTTTCAAGAAGATATCTTTCAAATCATTCATCGATAGCGAAACAAACAAAGCCCTAAATGTAATGCTTCTCCATATATTTGGATCATCCAATCCACTCAAACCCCCACTTGAAGAGATTTTGGCAGAAAAGCTAGAACCCTAAAAAGCTTTACTATTATTTAAATATAAACGAAATTTAAATGACTTCAACAGTTATGGTGCCTCTCTCTTTCTCTTCTTTTATCTTTTTTGGTTTTTGGTTGGAGTTTATAGTCTCTATCGCTCTTGCTTGGTTGAGGGAGGTTTTCTCTCTTCTGTTTCGATCCACGAAGATCATCACCCAAGTGCCAATCCTGTATTTTCTAACTTGGCCGGCTGAATGGGACCCAATGCTGAATCAGACAATTTTGTCATACATTCATCAGGAACAGGAAGCACCTTCTTTTCCTTATTGACCAGATAGTGTGGACTTCTTTATGATTATCTTTATTATTATCTTGAACCAGCTGTAAAATTTGGTGTCCCAACTAATGTTCTTTGAAAATAGTCCCCTCCATTGAAATTGCAGGGAGCATCAGTTCCTTCTTGAGTAAGTAAAAAAAAAATTAGCAAATAAAGGAAGGGATTATGAAGAATCGAATTTGTGATGTCCGACTCTGATAACATGTTAAAGTCGAGTATGTCATTACCTTCTTAAATAGTTTAAGCTCGTAACAAACAATGCAACATACTTGTTATCTCAGCACAAATAAATTCGAAGAACAAATGAAGTTTTCAATCAACAAGGACATAGTCATTGCCCGCGGAGAAAATTTTATGTAACACTCTTTTGGCTTTCTCAAAATGTTGAGTCCCCAAGTAGAGTTACCATGTACATGAATGGACACATTTTAATCTATTTACATTGCAATGTACTCGAAAAAAAAATGGTTTCCATCTCAAGCTTTTCCTACTAAATTACACCGAAAAGTCCATGGTGGATTATGATAGTAGGAAATTAAGTGAGACATAAAATCGTAACCTAAAATTTACGCGGATCTCTTACAATTCAAATAAAAAATCGCACGCTTTTTACACTTTCCAATATTCAATTCAATTTTTTCTTATCTTTAGTTAGTTCAACTCTTTCATACTTCACAAAAATTCAATATTTTCCTTCCAAAGTAGACCGGATCATTAATAACTTGTGTTTTCTTCTTAATACATTCAATTGCCAGTGGAGTTGAAAAGAATGCCACCACATGCATGTTTTATGTTATGCACGTGTGGTACATAAAAGGGTTATGATTATTCAATTAATTAGAGTTAACCTAATTTCTCTAGGCATCTATGTTAAAACCAGTGGGATCTGATCAAGGTCCTTTAATTTTTGTTCTAATACATATTAACAGCTCATGAAATCAGTGGAACAAGTCCTCACAACATCGTACGTGGCTCATTTCCAAAGCTTTACCAGATTAGACACTGAAAAATTGATCAGGAACGCCATTTAATCATAAAATTGCGAAATGGTCCAATCTAACAAAACAGTTTTGACCGTTAGGTCAACTTTTTCCCGAGAGGCTTGAATAGCAGGCAGACCACCAGCTAACAAATCTTGAGACTTCCAAGGAAACTGACTCAGCGATCTTTTCATCGTATGACCACTTGAATTTACTCGAAAGAACAACTTTTATTAGCACAGCACAGCTGAATATAACTACTAAAGTACCCCCAAAAAGTCCCAGAAGTTCAACTGTGTAAAATGTCATTTTGGTCTCTTCCTATGCAGACCTCACGATGTTGTCGATTTTAAATCATTTTGGCTGGTCAAAATAAATGCTGGAATTCACGGAGCTTGACTGGTAGGCGGGAAGATGGCACTGCAGATGATTTTCTCCAACCCTATAAAGTTTTTGTGCAGCTGAGATGGACCAAAACACTCAGTAGCTGAGACCACCCAGCTGGGCAAGCAGAGATGGGATCCAATCACCTCATCCTAGTGTTCTTGATCTGGGCATCCATCTCCTGCCTATCTTCGACTTCGGATCTCCCCGGCGAGTACTCGATCGTCGGGGAGAACCCGAAAAGAGCCTGCTGCTCCCGGAGGAGGGCCGGGTGCTCGAGCTGTTCCGGCTATGGCAGCAGAAGCACAACAAGGTGTACAAGCACGCGGCCGAGGCCGAGAAGAGGCTGGAGAACTTCAGGAGGAATCTGAGGCACGTGATCGAGCGGAGCTCGAGGCAAAAGTCCCCGACGGCCTCCCGGGTCGGGCTGAACAAGTTCGCGGACCTGAGCAGCGAGGAGTTTCGGGAGGTTTATCTGTCCAGGGTGAAGAAGCCGGCGAGCAAGAAGTGGAGCCACGAGAAGATGAGCTTGAAGGGGAAAATGAAGACTTGTGACGCTCCTTCTTCGCTGGATTGGAGGAATTATGGGATCGTCACAGGTGTCAAGGATCAAGGAGAGTGTGGTAAGTCAGTCTTAGCAATATTTTTTTTTTCCAGTATAGTTATGTCAAATCATTATACGAAAAGTCAAAACTGCCCGGCATGTGTAACTTTTGTCTTTCATCAGTAACTGCGCTGACCAAGGTAGATCCTTAATTTTCATACTAAAGGTAACATTTTGATCGAAAAGTTTAGCCGCACATTCTAAATTCGGGTTGAAATTGGACTAGTAAGATACATCCAGGCATCTTGTAGATGTTTTCGCTTGATGCGTGGCTGATCGATGTTCGCAATGTGATCGAAATAACTAGATTATGCTGGATTGAGATGAAATGTATAGTCAATAAGATTGAGAAGCTGGTATGGCGGTGTACTGAAATCAAGTGTAAGATTTCTGATGCACAAGGTCAGGCAGGTTTTGATGCAAATTTAAGCAAAATATTCCTAGTAGTTGTAGTTCTGGTACTTCCCGTGATTGAGGAAAACCATAGAAATGCTCTGTGACTAGAGATTTCTCACGAAATCTGTACCTTTTGTCGTTTGGTTTCTCGCAGGAAGTTGCTGGGCGTTCTCTTCCACGGGAGCCATGGAAGGAATCAACGCCCTGGTGACCGGAGACCTCGTGAGCCTCTCGGAGCAAGAGCTCGTCTCCTGTGACACCACCAACGACGGTTGCGACGGCGGCTACATGGACTACGCCTTCGAGTGGGTCATCAATAATGGCGGCATCGACTCCGAAGCTGACTACCCTTACACTAGCACCGACGGCGAGACCGGCACTTGCACCACCTCGAAGGTCCGTGTCCCTTCTCATTAGGTCGAGGAACGTTAGAGGGCATAGCGAATTTGCAATCACTTGAGCTTTCCCACGATCACGCCATCATTCCAGACTAAAATCCTCTCAGAAGACATGATTCTGATATGATTGATCTGTCCCTATTGTGTGATTCAGGAGGAGAACAAAGTGGTGAGCATCGATGGTTATGAAGATGTGGCTGAATCCGACAGCGCTCTTCTCTGTGCAGTTGTTCAACAGCCAATAAGCGTGGGAATGGATGGATCAGCAATAGATTTCCAGCTGTACACAGGGGTATGTCTCATATGATTTGTCTTCAAATTCTGTAACTTTTGCATCATTTGTTCTTAATGAACTCATCAATGTGATCACTGAAACAGGGGATCTATAATGGTAGCTGCTCAGATGATCCTGACGACATTGATCACGCGGTTTTGATAGTTGGGTATGGCTCCGAAAGCAGCGAGGACTATTGGATAGTGAAGAACTCGTGGGGCACCGATTGGGGGATCGACGGGTACTTCTATATCCTTAGGAACACCGACATAGAATACGGCGTCTGCGCGATAAATGCGATGGCCTCTTATCCCACCAAGGAGTCTTCTTCCGCGCCTTCTCCGACCAGCCCGCCACCCCCACCTTCGCCAGCAACGCCGCCTCCCCCGCCTCCACCCGTGACTCCACCACCTCCTCCTCCTCCACCTCCCTCGCCCTCGCCGAGCGAATGTGGAGACTTCTCTTATTGCCCAACCGATGAGACATGCTGCTGCATTTTCGAGTTCTTCGATTATTGCTTGATCTACGGTTGCTGCGAGTACGAGGATGCAGTTTGCTGCACCGGGACCGAGTACTGCTGTCCGAGTGATTATCCCATCTGCGATGTCGATGAAGGACTCTGTCTCAAGGTATGGAAGTCTCCATCCTCTTAAGTTTTTCAAGTTCCCCTGCATAGCATCAACAGAACTTTAACTGGAAGAAGATTAATTTTCTGTAGCAAGCAACTCAATTTGTCCGACCATTTCATTACGGAAACATTGTGAACCATACGAGACTAACAAACCGTAATCATGTCCTAGAGTGATATTCGGAGATAATAACAATTCGGGTAGCTAATCTTTGCATCTTTGTTATTGCAGAACTCGGGAGATTACTTGGGAGTAGCAGCAAAGAGGAGAAAGATGGCCAAGCACAAGTTCCCCTGGACCAAGATAGAAGAGACCCAGAAGTCGTACCATCCTCTACAGTGGAAGCGGAACCGATTTGCCTCAGCGATGCGCTGAAAGCCCGTGAATCGAAGCCAGGCCGTGTTTCCTATAGCTTGAAGGTTGCTCTCACTGTTGGTTGCTGTTTCATTTTTCGCTCCAGGCGGGCAATCTTTTGTTCCTTTCTTGGACACACATTCTCATAGGTTCCACGTTTGTACCGGAGCAGACTATCGGAACAAAGAAAGCAAAACACATGGAAAAGATCGGTTTTTTCCTCTCTCTGTCTGAACGATGTATCCGAAACAAATTGTTGTCTGATAATAGATCATGCTTGATTGGTGGCGTCTTCACGAATAACGACCCGAGTTTCCGGTTGTACGATGTTCCAAAGGCTCTGCTGATGCAATTCTTATACTGTACCTGTGACATGGAAAGTTTCATACTTCTGGGCACCAAAAGAACTCGTTACTTTCAATTTCTAATTGGGTTCCAAACGTCTTGACTGGGGAGCACTTCACAGTTCTGATTGAAGCTTCATTTGGATACCTTCTGTTGCATATTATCCGCCACTGTCCGGTCCTGATGTCGAGCTCAATTTGTCTTCCTCACTCTTCATTCAATCGGATTTCCGCCGGGAATCGATTCTGTACAATTCCAATGTATGGTTGGCGTAATTCATCGGCGATTATGGAGAGCATCGGAATCATATCCTGGCAAACCATGCCGCTTCCGATATCCAGTCACCACTCCGACGCATTTCCGAAACTTTGATAGACTTTGTGCCTGTAGTTTCAGGGCAGAGGCGGCAACATCACCAAGAGACTCCATCAGAGAAGCCTCCCTCGAGAGACGCCATTAAGAATAATATGATATGCGCGATTTCCTTCCACCTATTAACTTAAATTTTTTTGCTAAACTTTCTAACGAGTATGTTATGTTTTCATTAATTATGTACGTGTAGATGCTTTACTAAATTATCCAAGGACGTTCATAGATAAAATCATTGGGGTAAAATCCAAAATAAGAAAGTTAATCAACAAATTAATTTAGATGTATGTAGACATTACGTTCTTACTGATATTTTTCTAGATAAACAGACTTTTAGCTTATACTCCGATGAAAGTGTAGCCAAGAAACGAAAAGGAAAGTCAGACGAGGATACAGAGAAATTGTAGGCACTTTCGTCCGTTCTCATTTTCAATCGTGATTGCAGTGCCATTGCCCACCTGCCAGATTATACTATCAATATCTGTTTAAAAAGAATCAAAAAGTTCAATTGATTGAGGTAGGGAATAAGATTGGGAAAACTGTCCAAAAAAGCTTTAGATCTATTGTGCGGCGACTAATCCAATCTTAAATCTTTCGATTGTGTCAATTTAATCCTAAACATTTTGACGATTTGCACAATTTAGTCATAACATTTTGAGGATTTGCACAATTTAGTCCTTCCCAATATTTTTTTGCCCGAAATCACTAACATGGATGCCAATGGCCCTATGTGGTATGATTGGCGGCGACGTAGATAATTTTACAATTTTAAAAAATTTATTTTTACTTTCCTTTTATTTTCCTTTCATTTGTGGGCAAGCGACCAACCATCGGCGAAGTTTTCCCTCGGCGGCCCTCACTGCATTTGGCGAGAGCCACCCTTGCTCAACCCTTGCCAAAGTCGCAAGGGTCAAGCCCTCGCCGTGGCCAATCGCCTGGCATCGGCAAAAGGAAAAGAAAAGGAAAAATAGAAAAATTTTGAGAATACAAAAATTGTCCACGTTAGCAACCGGTCAAAAGCTACGCAGGGTGATCGGTATCGACGTCAATGGTTTCCAACCCAAATTGCCGGAAATCTAAATTGGTATTCATAGAAAAGTTTAGGATTAAATTGGCATAATTAAAACGTTTTTAATATTGAATTTGCCACCGTACAGTTATGATTTTTTTGGATAACTATTCCAAACAATATTATAAACACCTTTTCTCTATAGTCCCATTGACATTGCAGACCGTTTAACAAGTCGTTGTTTTTCTTTTGTATTAGAATGATTTTTTATTTATTTATGACGATGTTGTTGTATATATCCATTGATAAACAAGAATTTACTAAACCCTTAATCAAATTTGCCAATGATATTCACCCCCACCGATATTTTTGGCTCGGTCACGGACGGTGACTCACGGCCATCGTCATCATCCGACAACCACTGCCTTAATCAAATCTGCCAAATTGCCAATGTCTTTGTCACACGTAGTTACGACCCATCATCTGCATTGTCTATGATGTGTCGTATTTTGTATTAACAATAAACCATTTCAAGGCATATTATGTGACATCATCATTTAATTACATGAAAGGAAGTTTATGAAATCAATTTATCTCGCTTTTATTTCTTTCGAAACTAATGGTTCTTAAAGAAAGGAATTCATCTTGCCCTTTTGCTATTGATATATGTGGACTTGAAGTCATCCGATTGATATGTATAAGTAGGAGCTGTTGAATTAAAAGTATTTTTTTTCATTCCCCTCTAGCATGAAATGCCTACAAATTTTTACTAATTGATCTTACTTAGTGATTGCAACGAGGCGGATTTAGGAGACCTAACCCTATTTCAAACTCGAAACTAGTTAGTCCTATTATAATATACGAGAGAATGAAGCTTAATCAATTTATTCTTTTTGTGAGGACTTTTGCCCTCAATTTGAGATTTTTTTTCATATACTCTCGCTTGATCTAGCGGGTTATGGGCCATAAATTATTAATGCGTTCGATGAATTTTTTTTTTTTTTGTGTATGTGTGCTTGTAATTGAAGTTTTTGGCACACACCATTTTTACCGTAATAGCACAACAACAATAATAATAATCACCATCATTGTCGTCTATTGATAACTATAACATCCATATGACCTTTTCCTTTTAATAATATTTCTTATATATGTGTCGGAATTATTATGCTTTTTTATTCTTTTAGGAAAATAATTGCGATAATGTTGTTTGTTACTTGTTTCAAAATTTCAACAACAAAAAAGGTTACTTTGTATTAAAAGCTACAGTTCCTCAAATAGGTAGCTTTGTGGAAGTAGTTGTGAAATGTTGGAGTGTAATTCGTACTCTCCATCAACAAAAGGAAATGCGGTCTTAGTGAGTAGCGCCCTAGAAAGCTAGAGAACTTTTATAGTTTGAACTCGTATTTTATTGAAAAAATTCTTTTGTAATTGAGGGTTGTAAAAGAAAGGTAGGAGATGCTAATTATAGTGAAATCATCTATTGAATGTGATCCTAATTTATGGGTGAACCAGGAATAAATCGTGTATCTCGATTTTTCTCTTTCTTGCTTGTACTTTCTATTCCGTTGTATTTATGCGCCTAATCCTAACATGAAAATATTGAAATTGTGAGAAAGCTATAGTTGTAAGAATTTTTACCAAGCGGTTTCTAAAGCACTCTATTTCATAGTTGTAGTGGCCGCCATAAAACCGTACCAAACACGCACCTAACGTATCTATTAGCTAATTCATTTTATCATATCACTATGGTTCATCCCAACCCTTTCCCCCCTCCTCCCAAAATTTCGATTTGGGCACGGACACTGGTGAGTAAAAAATTGACTCGATTTCATAATCATAATGACCCATTTGATACGATTAATGGATGGATCGTGGACCAGGCTCTCGAAAGCTCATGTGACACTTCAAACATATTTAATTTCATATGGGTTGTGCCGATTCACTCAATAATATGATCACACAGCTTTCCCAACTTAATGATTCAATATATGTGTATCGTTAAAACCATTAAACTTGTACTAATGAAATGCTGGAGCTCCCGACAAACATTAGAGCATGGAAAGCTCATTCTATGGAGTGCTTTTTTCTCTTTTCTTGTACTTATTTATTTGGGAAATATTTCCCGACTATACTATTAAGGACATACAATCTCAACCGTAAATTCACACATCATCACCTCGTGTTTGGCATAAAATGTTTGAGCTCCCGACCAACGTTAGAGCACGGAGCTCATTCTATCATAGTGTTTTTCCTCTTTTACTTTTTTTATTTATTTAGGAAATACTTCGCCTGCAGATCGTCGGGGGGCAGTACAATCTCAATTGTAGATTCACACGTTATTATCGCGTGATTTGCATAAATTATTTATTGATTAAAAGATCGTGTGGTAAAAAATAATCAATAATATAATCAAATTGTCATGTTATCACTTTTGTATTTATTCCCTAAAAACATGCCTTCGAAGAGAGAGAGATGACTTCCCAACCGGGAAGACCAAAGACGTGACCCAACGTGAAAGGGACCGTGCATGACTTACACACGGCTGCTGAATTCAGCTAGTTTGCGGTTTGCTTCCGTACCACTGTGAATCCGACTCCCTCTTTTCCTTTCCCGTAAAATCACCGTTTATTTAATTTCACGCCCACGGAAATAATAAGGAAAAAGACAAAAAATACAACCTTTTTTTTTTTTTGGCTTAAGATGGTACACATGTTGGGCCTGGTTTTAAGCATAAAATTCACCCTGGTGATTAAGGAATCAAAATTTTAAATTTTTAGATTAAGGGGTCGATACAAATTTTATTATTTGTGCATATTTGATGTCGTGTTTAAGTAATTAATTTCGTTTTGACTCGTATCTTATCGAATATATATGAATTATCAGTTAGATCATCGACGCTTTTTCGATTTGGTTTTAAGTCTCATAAGTATGATATTCACTTGGTAATCAACGAATCAAAATTTTAATCAAATTTGGTTTTTTTTTTTCAGAGCACATGTAATCTAATGTTAAACTAATCTCGTGACATTCGAATGGATATACATGGGCATTTATCTTTATTTTTGCACACTGACGCTTTGTATTTCCTTCTTGAACACCTTCGGGACATGCAGATGGGTTGACTCGAGACAAGAGGAGGCTTTTCTAACATAGGAAAGCTTAAAAAGCTGAGCAACAAAACAGAGATTAATCGACCAAAAAAGAAAGGGAAAAATTTAATGTCACGCCTATAATTATAATGCTGTCTACGAAAATCCAAATTAAAGCCACGTTTTTCGCTTTGGCATGCCGGTTTTACAGAAAGCTTTAAGCTTCTTAGCGAGCTTCGCTCGACTTGTGCCCGGCTTGGCTCTGCCTCTTCTTCCCCCACCGCCGCACCTGGACCTGCAGCGTCGACATGGCGGCCAGGAACTCCACGCCCTGCGACGGGCTCAGCTCGTCCAGCAACCCCTTCAGCGTCTTCAGCCTCACGCAGTCCGCGGCCTTCATGATCCGCTCCAGCCCGCTCGCCAGGCCCTTCACAGCCGCGTCCATGAGCCCGTCCACCTGCGCAGCAGCGGCCGCGGAGGCAGTGGAGTCGCCCCGCCGGCCCGCGAGGCGCGCGAGCTCGACCATCCTACGGTCCGCGACCGCGACCTGCTGCCGCTCCATCTCGCGCTCCACCCTCTCCTCCTCGAGCCTGATCCTCGCCCTCAGCTGCTCGATCCTCTTCACCTGATCCTCCGCCATGGCCGCGCCCTGCGCCCGCAGCGCCTCGACGACGCGGAACGCCGCGGAGGGCTTCCAGCCCGTGAGCCAGGAGTAGGCGTTCTCGAGCGGGGTCGACCATGGCGGCGAGAAGAAGCCGAAGACGTCGCCGCCGCCGCCGACCCCCGCCGCAGCCCACTTGGCGGCGTAGTACTCCTTGTGGTGGGCCGTGAGCTTGGAGACGAGGGCCTGGAGCTCCTGCTCGGTGATGGAGGCCTCCTGGACGCGCTGTGGAGCTGGTGAGAGTACTCCTCGAGCCGGCACACCCACTTCTCGAAGTAGTCCGCGAACTTCTCCTCCTCTTGGGTTCTCATTGAGCAAGACGAACAAAAGACGAAGAAGAAGAAGATGAAGAGTGGCGAGGTAGAGAGAGAAAGAGGTTCTTGAAGCAAAGATTTAAAGGGCAAAGAGGGAGGTGGTGGTTTTGAAGAGAGAGAGATGGACGGTGGAGAAGGGGGAGAGAGGAACAGATGGAGGGTGGATGGAGACGCCACGAGGAGAGAGGAAGTGGTGAGCTTGGCAAGTGCGTGGCTCTTGTGTATGGCCTACGCGCAGCGAACCCGGGCCAAAAGTCGGGGCGTCGCGAACGTGGTGCGTCCCAAGGGTTAACTTCCGCCTTTGCTTTACCCCACGAGGGGGGCCATCTGCCTGGCTGCTCTGTTCGGCGCTTTCCTCGGTTCGGCGCATCCTCGATCAAATCTTTTAACCGATCGATATACCTAAACAAATTGTTCGTTTGAGACATTAAAAAAGCACCTTACCTTGCTACTTATGGAAATATAAGATTCGCATGGATCAAACGTAAAAAACTATCGTAACACTCGAAAAAAGTTACATTTTTCATCTTGACATCATATGGACAGGAATTGTACGGGACATATGAATCGCCCGAATGTATTCAAAAACAAGCATATCCAGATTGGTCCGCAATTAAATTTAATGGACGAGGTACATTTTCTTTCGTTTAGAAATTTCCATCTTCTTATGTTCATAAATCGCCCTCGACCCATCATTATCACTTTTCACGCACGAGTTTTTGTTTTCAACACATTTGATCAAAAGGATAATTTCCGTTTATGTCGCGCATTAAATTCAACAAACACAACACGAATTTTGCTGCTGCGCATCGCGAGTCCCGTGCGGTTCAAAAGGTCCACGGGGTGTTTTTCAACCTTTGACCCCGTTTGAAGGGCCAAGAGGGGGCGCGCGCGCACCATCTGGTGGTGGTAGAGATCCGACGGACGCGAGAGGTGGAGGCCATGGAGTGACCCGCATGCCACGTGGCGCGCGAGGATGAGATTTCTGCTTGGGGTCCCACAAGGTGTCCCCCGTTGTTATGCCCCACCTGCGTCACTTCGATGGGTTTTGCTCTGCTTCTTCCCTTTTGATTTCTCTCTGTCGTGCTTGGACGACGTGTCGCTGGGACAACCTTTAAAATGGACAATTGTTGATTTACCTTTTCGAATCGTCAGAAAAAAATAAAGTTAATATCATGAAAATTCAAATTTATATATCTATAGTAAATTTACCTTAAATTATTTTTTTATCATAAAAATCTTAAAATAATACATCTATGATAAATTTACTCCAAACTATTTTTTTACCACAAAAATTCTAAATCGGTACATCCGTGATAAATTTATCATAAATTAATTATTTTAACCATCAAAAATCTCAAACCAGACAACGCGACAAATTATCCCCTGTTAATTTTCTTTAAATTGGATTAATGCGTATGATGAATTATTTTTTTGTGCTTGTAATTGAAGTTTTTGGCACACACCATTTTTACCGTAATAGCACAACAACAACAACAATAATAATCACCATCATTGTCGTCTATTGATAACTATAACATCCATATGACCTTTTCCTTTTAATATTATTTCTTATGTATGTGTCGGAATTATTATGCTTTTTTTATTCTTTTAGGAAAATAATTGCGGTAATGTTGTTTGTTGCTGTTTCAAAATTTCAACAACAAAAAAGGTTACTATATTAAAAGCTACAGTTCCTCAAATAGGTAGCTTTGTGAAAGTAGTTGTGAAATGTTGGAGTGTAGTTAGTACTCTCCATCAACAAAAGGAAATGCAGTCTTAGTGAGTAGCGCCCTAGAAAGCTAGAAAACTTTTATAGTTTGAACTCGTATTTTATTGAAAAAATTCTTTAGTAATTGAGGGTTGTAAAAGAAAGGTAAGGGGTGCTAATTATAGCGAAATCATCTATTAAATCCGATCCTAATTTATGGGTGAGCCAGAATAAATCGTGTATCTCGATTTTTCTCTTTCTTGCTTGTACTCTCTATTCCGTTGTATTTATGCACCTAATCCTAACATGAAAATACTGATATTGCGAGAAAGCTACGACTGTAAGAATTTTTACCAAGCGGTTTCTAAAGCACTCTATTTCATAGTTGTAGTGGCCGCCATAAAACCATACCAAACACACGCCTAATATATCTATTAGCTAATTCATTTTATCATATCACTATGGTTCATTCCAACCCTTTCCCCCCCTCCTCCCAAAATTTCGATTTGGGCACGGA
Source organism: Rhodamnia rubescens (assembly GCA_021437795.1). NCBI lineage: Eukaryota > Viridiplantae > Streptophyta > Magnoliopsida > Myrtales > Myrtaceae > Rhodamnia > Rhodamnia rubescens. The sequence goes on along the minus strand of JAILYA010000122.1, from coordinate 259,070 downwards.
ACTGGTGAGTAAAAAATTGACTGATTTCATAATCATAATGACCCATTTGACACGATTAATGGATGGATCGTGGACCGGGCTCTCGAAAGCTCATGTGACACTTCAAACTCGTGCCGATTCACTCAATAATCCGATCACATAGCTTTCTCAACTTAATGATTCAATATATGTGTGTGGTTAAAACCATTAAACTTGTAATAATGAAATGCTTTGGAGCTCCCGACAAACATTAGAGCATGGAAAGCTCATTCCATGGAGTGCTTTTTTTCTCTTTTACTATATTTATTTATTTGAGAAATGCTTCCCGACAAGATCTTATTAAGGACGGTACAATATCAACCGTAGATTCACACATCATCACCGTATATTTTTGCATAAAATGTTTGAGCTCTTGACCAACATTAAAACATGGAGCTCATTCTATCATAGTGTTTGTCCTCTTCTAGTTTTCTTATTTATTTGGGAAATGCTTCACTACATTATTGTCGAGACAGTACAATTTTAATTATAGATCCACATGTTATTATCGCGTGCTTTGCATAAATCACTTATTAATTAAGAGATTATGTGGTAAAAAATAACTTACAATACGCTTAAACTATCGTGTTATCACTTTTGTATTTATTTCCTAAATACATGCCTTCGGGGAGAGAGAGAGAGAGAGAGAGAGAGAGAGAGAGAGAGAGATAGATATGACTTCCCAGTCGGGAAGACCAAAGACGTGACCCAACGTGAAAGGGACCGTGCATGACTTACACACGGTTGCTCCGAATTCAGCCAGGTTGCGGTTTGCTTCCGTACCACCGTGAATCCGACTCCCTCTTTTTCTCTCCCGTAAAATCACCATTTATTTAATTTCATGCCCACGGAAATAATAAGGAAAAAGACAAAAAATACAACCCTTTTTTTTTTTTTGGCTTATGATGGTAAGCATGTTCGGCCTGGTTTTAAGCGTAAAATTCACTCTGATGATTTAAGGAATCAAAATTTTCAATTTTTAGATTAAGGGGTCGATACAAATTCCATTATTTGTACATATATAATCTCCTGTTTAAGCAATTAATTTCATTTGACTCGTATCTTATCAAATATATATGAATTATCAGTAGATCATCGGTGCGTTTTTTTCGATTTGGTTTTAAGTCTCGATTAGCATGATATTCACTTGGTAATCAAGGAATCAAAATTTTAATCAAATTTGGTTTTTTTTTTTTTTCAGAGCACGTGTAATCTAATGTTAAACTAATCTCGTGACATTCGAATGGATATACATGGGCATTTATCTTTATTTTTGCACACTGACGCTTTGTATTTCCTTCTTGAACACCTTCGGGACATGCAGATGGGTTGACTCGAGACAAGAGGAGGCTTTTCTAACATAGGAAAGCTTAAAAAGCTGAGCAACAAAACAGAGATTAATCGACCAAAAAAGAAAGGGAAAAATTTAATGTCACGCCTATAATTATAATGCTGTCTACGAAAATCCAAATTAAACTTGAGGTTGATCCGCCGCCTCTAAACTGAGCTTTTCGCGACGTTTTTCGCTTTGGCATGCCGGTTTTACAGAAAGCTTTAAGCTTCTTAGCATGCTTCGCTCGACTTGTGCTCGGCTTGGCTCTGCCTCTTCTTCCCCCACCGCCGCACCTGGACCTGCAGCGTCGACATGGCGGCCAGGAACTCCACGCCCTGCGACGGGCTCAGCTCGTCCAGCAACCCCTTCAGCGTCTTCAGCCTCACGCAGTCCGCGGCCTTCATGATCCGCTCCAGCCCGCTCGCCAGGCCCTTCACCGCCCCGTCCATGAGCCCGTCCACCTGCGCAGCGGAGGCCGCGGCGGCGGCCGAGTCGCCCCGCCGGCCCGCGAGGCGCCCGAGCTCGACCATCCTACGGTCCGCCACCTTGACCTGCTGCCGCTCCATCTCGCGTTCTACCCTCTCCTCCTCGAGCCTGATCCTCGCCCTCAGCTGATCGATCCTCTTCACCTGGTCCTCCGCCATGGCCGCGCCCTGCGCCCGCAGCGCCTCGACGACGCGGAACGCCGCGGAGGGCTTCCAGCCCGTGAGCCAGGAGTAGGCGTTCTCGAGCGGGGTCGACCACTGCGGCGAGAAGAAGGCGAAGACGTCGCCGCCGCCCCCCCCCGCCGCAGCCCACTTGGCTGTGTAGTACTCCTTGTGGTGGGCGGTGAGCTTGGAGACGAGGGCCCGGAGCTCCTGCTCGGTGATGGAGGCCTCCCTGGACGCGCTGTGGAGCTGGTGAGAGTACTCCTCGAGCCGGCACACCCACTTCTCGAAGTAGTCCGCGAACTTCTCGTCCTCTTGGGTTCTCATTGAGCAAGACGAACAAGACGAAGACGAAGAAGAAGAAGAAGATGAAGAGTAGTGAGGTAGAGAGAGAAAGAGGTTCTTGGAGCAAAGATTTAAAGGGCAAAGAGCGAGGTGGTGGTTTTGAAGAGAGAGAGAGAGATGGACGGTGGAGAAGGGGCAGGAAGGAACAGATGGAGGGTGGATGGAGACGCCACGAGGAGAGAGGAAGTGGTGAGCTTGGCAAGGGCGTGGCTCGTGTATGGCCTACGCATCGCGAGTCCCGTGCGGTTCAAAGGGTCCACGGGGTGTTTTTCAACCTTTGACCCCGTTTGAAGGGCCAAGAGCGCGCGCACCATCTGGTGGTGGTAGAGATCCGACGGACGCGAGAGGTGGAGGCCATGGGGTGACCCGACATGCCACGTGGCGTGCGAGGATGAGATTTCTGCTTGGGGTCCCACAAGGTGTCCCCCGTTGTTATGCCCCACCTGCGTCACTTCGATGGGTTTTGCTCTGCTTCTTCCCTTTTGATTTCTCTCTGTCGTGCTTGGACGACGTGTCGCTGGGACAACCTTTAAAATGGACAATTGTTGATTCACCTTTTGGACTCGTCAGAAAAAAAATAAAGTTAATATAATGAAAATTCAAATTTATATATCTATAGTAAATTTACCTTAAATTATTTTTTTACCACAAAAATTCTAAACAAGTACATCGGTGATAAATTTACCATAAATTAATTATTTTGACCACCAAAAATCTCAAATTGATATACATGTGACAAATTACCCCCCATTAATTTTCTTTAAATTGGATTAATACCGAAAAATTCCAAATTAATACATCTATGACAAATAGAGGGTAAAAATTCTAAACATGTACTTCCGACAATTGCCACGTGTTATCCAACTCAGCAATTTGATTATAAAATTTAACGAAAAATGATAAAGGGTAAATTTGTTGCGAGATATATCGGTTTATAGTAAATTTGTCAAAGGTATATCGATTTATGATTTTTTATAGAAAAAAAATAATTTATGGTAAATTTATCATAGGTGTACCAGGTTTGGGGTTTTAAATGGTATTAACCCAAAAAATAATAATATTTTAACATGACATATTCTTTTTATTTGAACATTTATCAAGCGTCCCAAAAGTTCTCGATTAATAAAATTTCGATTAAGATTTAGTCACTAGATTCATACGTGATCAATAGGATGTAATCATGTCCACTATTTTTTTTCTTTATCCATCTTTTCCTCCAATAAGTACGTAATCCTCTAAATATGCACAAATATTTCTCTAGCACATGTACTAGGAAGATCAAATGGAAAGGAAATTTAGATGTCGTAATTTGCAATAGCTTCGACATTAGTTGGGAAAATTTCGGAAAAAAAAAATCCCCGCGAATGTGGCATTTTTCTTCTCAAAATACCCGCTAGAGCGAGGTTTCTCCCAAAGTACCTTCAATGACTTCGTCCTAATCGAGCCCATTTCTCATCGGCGAAGCACAAATCTTAGCGGGAAGACGATCATGTGCACGTCACGTGCGGTATCTCACGCACAAGCAGGTGCTTTTATGGTCCAAAGTGTCTTATTTGATGCGTTCAATTGGGTCACGGGTTGAAAGCTCCCACTTCTTAGCAAGGGCTATAGTTCTTTTTGCTTGACTCCTTCCTCACTTTGTGGTCGATTTGGGGAGGATCTATGGTGTGGGTGTTGAAAGAGAGCAGTAGTGCTCATCTTGACAACAAGCTAAACCCGCAAGGTGTTTTCTTGTTACGTGTAGCGGGAAGGAAGCGGAGACAAGCCCGAACTTGAAACAGGTATGCTATTCCCAGTACCAAGCTCTCTTGGTCAATTTCGAGGATTGCCTTTTTAGCTTATAGGCTCAATCTTGAAGCTCAACCCACAAGATGCCAGAAATTTCTTATTCATAGGTTCTACCATAGTGATAAGTACAGAGCATTGAACCACATCGTACTATCAAATTAACAAAATGATTCTAGAAGCCTAGGAACCATGCTTGGATGAGAAGAGGAGAGAAAAATTTAAAGACTCATCATAGGGAAACTTCATACTAATATTTAGAGAGAGGCTAAGTCGCCCCATTACATGATACAAGAGGCCTTATATAGGCGAGAAAATCACAACCTGGACAAACAAAAACATTGGATACGCAAATCTACCAACACCGACAATAACATGTATATACAACTTTTGACCACCAAGAGGCCAATTATTGAAAGAAATACATATGGCCGACGGCCTTACAACTTATAATTGAACCATTCTTTAGTGTTATCTTATGAGCTGTCGGGCCATCCTTTTGGCGTTTGTAAGCTCTCTAAAGGAATTCATCATCATCCCATGGGTCTTGGAATCTTGGGCTACTAGAACTAGGATCTTGTGGCAAAGATGAGCTGGAGGGAATATTCACGGGAGTGAAATTATTGCCTTGGGAGCTCTGTGAGATGAAATTATTGCTCATGAAATTATTACTTTGAGAACTCTATGCATAAGGGTCCTGGAGAAAGCGGTCCTCCCCATCGGTCCCGGGAATCCATTTCCATTTAAGATTGGCCTTACCGGTTCCCGTGAAAAATTACTAGGGCTTCTTGGACAGCTTCCCTTGTTTGGTTGTACCCGTTAGAATGATTACATGAGATATCGGCTACATTGGATGGCCATACCTTTGGAGGAATGGTACGATTTTCCTAGCATAGGATTCTCTAGAGTTCTCTATATTCATGAGGAATGGATGAGATACGACTTGGAAAGGTCCTACAAACATGAGAAATTTCCTAATTATGTTGAGGCTTGTACGTGGTCGTTCCAAGCAAGGTTGGTTCGAGATCTCATGTCTCCGGAAGGACTAATGAATGTCCATGATCTATGAAAAAACATAATAGTGTATCTTTTAGGTTCTAGTCTTCCCACTCGATTTTGAATCTTGAACAGGTTCTCTATGGCCGAGTGGTTGGAACCATAGTAATATATCAATCATGTTCTTTTGGTTTGAGTAATCACCTACAAATGCTCTGGACAAAACCCTAACAATCTTTTCAAAAGGGAATTCAATGGATACAATGTACAAGTTGAACATATACCAAAACATCCATTTCAATTCTTCAAGGAAGTCTAGGTCAAGTAACCATAGAAAAGGATGAAGGAATGGACACTCGTAATAAAGACCACTAGGTTGTAACATCGGACTTCCGTAATCTCTAAAGACTCTATAATGATACTCGCCAAAAGTAATGTTTAAGACCGGGGGTGAGTTAGTTGATCCGAATCAGGTTTGGAACATCCGGAGGATATTTGTTGCTATTCCATTGGGTTTCTCTCATATCAACCACACAGAATATATCAAGCATGGGTTCTTTATAGAGGAATCTAGCTGCTTAGGTTTGGAAAAAAAGTCTCCAAAAACATTTTTGTTTCTGCAAGATGCTTAGTGTCAAAAGAATATTTTGAAAATCATTATGCCTACCTTAGCAAACGAGGACGAGGAATCTGTTTCTATTTGAATGTTAGTATCCGGGGAAAGATGACATATCCATTTCTACCGAAAATGGTGTCTAATGAGATGGAACTCAAACTTCTTGATTTCCGTATTTAACTGCTAAGATCTCATTGAAAGTGGAATGGTAATGGATTTATGCAATTCATTTGCAATATGGGAGCCTGGGCAATAAGTTCTTTCTTTCAAATGCATTCCAAGCAACTCTATCTTCTTTTGAGCAATGATCATTTTTTTTCGAGAAAGTGTGATGCCATGCTTCGGACAATTTCAGCAAACTAAGAAAGGAACTTGAAATGTGCTTGAACTTCTTGCACAGAATCTTATTGAACCATCCGATTCCCAATGGGCATGTGAAGCTTTTTTATGTGAATAAAAGAGTTGAGCAAAATAGAGGCAAGATGAGGTTAGTCATAAACTACCAACCCCACAACCTATTTTTACAAGATGATAAATTCCCTCTCGCCACACAAAAATTTCATGTTTTCCAGCCTTGCTCATGCAAATGACAAAAACTGCGACAAGCCGAATGAAAGATCAAATGCGGCAAAGATTGCAATGACCCATCTTGTTCGGGTCATAAGAAGAAAGTCCATTTCAAAAAGTTCTCCTTTGTCCAAAGGCCTAAGGGCAAGAGCAAAGGTAAATGGAAATCATCAACATTGTAGATAAGAATGTCATCAAAGTCAATATGAGCATTTGCTAAAATTGGCCGAAAGATTCTCGCACATAGCCTTTTGGAAAAGGGAAGGAGCAGTTTTTAGTCCAAAAGGGACAACCTGTCCACTGGAAGTGCCGATTGGAAATACATAATTCGGTTTTGGCAATCTTCGGGGTGGATACTTAATTGCCAAAATCCCGCTTTAAGATCAAATTTGTAATAGATCTTAGCCGAGCAACACGAAGAAAAGGGAATTTTTATGAGATAAAAGGAATTTATTATCCTAAAAAACTGGTTCAAGAGCTGGTAATTAATCACCAACCGGAGTTTGCCACAATTTTGTTATGCTCATTTATTGACATAAAAGGTTTCACAAGCCCATTGAGAATTAGAGGGTTCTATGAGACTTTGGGCGAGCAAATCAAGCATATTCGTTTTTAGCAAGGGCAAGATGTTCTAGGTTCATGCCGGAATGATCGACCTTTGTAGGATCGATATCTTCATTTGTTTTGGAAGGAAGCCTTACAAAAAAAAGTTTGGATTTTTTGAGAGAGGGTGAGAACAAGTTTGGGAAAATCGTGAATGAAACTCAAAGCAACAGGATAAAAGACTTTGAGTGATGGGATCAAGGATTTCAAGTCGGATGATGAAAAGTCTTTGACTATCCACAAATTCTTGAAACTGGTTTTTGAATTGTAAGCTAGTGGACACAATTCGAGTTGTGAAGTTGGGCAAGAATATCCCAATCAATGATAAGATCCCTGTCAGGGAATTGTATCCAAGGATTTCTATAATGATTGAACATTGGGGGAAGATTTGGAGTGTGATTGGTTTGTCATGAAATTTGGTCGTGAAAGTATCACCGAAAACGAATTGAAATACCTTGTGTAAGGTGTCCGAATTCTTCTAGGAGCACCTTTATATCCATGAGGGATGCAACTAGTCCGGTATCTATGAGAGCTATCACTTGAAAGGGTCTATTATACTTGAAAGTGGATATTTGAATAGGAATATAGGGATGAAAGACTCGTATATCGGATATGGAAAGAATCGGAGAAAGAGTTGGGAAAGAAGGCAAAAAAGTTGCATGAAGATTGATTATCCGAATCGGAAGAATAAGCTTGTATGGCACAAAGAGTCTCAAGTAATGATTCATCATCAATGGAAATTATTGATTCATTATCATCATCATTAAAAGAAATCATCGTGCTTTGTGCTATCTTACGCCTTGACACTTTGTAGTGTCCTTTCTTATTGCGAGATATAGCATTTGTCGATTTGACTTTTCTTCGAGATGAATGGGAGGAATGCTTTATTTTTCGAAGGAATTTTCATTTGCCTTTACACTTCTCTTTTTGTCAAAAGAGAATTTCTTGAAGTGCCTCTTCGTCCTATAACCCGAGCAGGAAAGGTCATTGCAATCTTTAGAACACTAGATCTTTAGATTAGGTTTGGCGCAAGCTTTATCAAGATCTTGATTTTCTCGAAGATAACTTCTAAAAAGTTCTTTCCTAAGGCATAATTCTTCAAGCGCAATATAAACTATTTGTTAGATTTCTCCAATTGTAGCTTATGCTATAGATCTTTGTTTTGCTGCGCAAAGTCTTTTCAACAACTTGGCTGACTTCTTTAGGGATGGAAGACAGGGAGACAGATTTGAGATTTGGATCTACACCAAGTAGGTAAAACAGCTTGATCATCTACTTAAAGTGTCGATCAAGATCTTTCATGGTCATAGAACAACATTTTCGTTCAAAGAACTCTCTTCGCTTGAGTTTTGTAGTATTATCGGGTTGGCCAATGAAGAATAGATGAATAAGCTGGATAGCCTCATCGAGAGTCATTGTGAGAAACATCATCCGATCTTGTTATGGTGCCGATTTCCACCGATCCTTCAAAACTCATGTGAATCTACTTGTGAATTCAATGAGTATTTCATAAATGTTGTGCTCGAGTGAGGTGCCTAGAAGTTAACCAGGCATGAAATTCTTGAGGGTGTTTAGGCCACCTATGATATGGAAGATCATCTAAGGAAAATATGCCATGGATGATGAGAAGGTAGATGATCCAGCAGGATGAGTGTTTGGCGGGTGAACCACTTTTGGTCCCGACATCATTTCTTTTTCTCTTGGAACTAGGTCTGCCATCATAATGTCGGTAGGTTGGGAGGAGTCATTAAATGAATCAAACTCAGCGGACTCGAGATGAATCGAAGCAAATGGTTTATCCTCAAGCGGTTACGAAGGATTTACAACAGAGATTGATGGGACCTAGATCCGGTGTCTAAGAAAACTTTCTAAAAGATTTGACACCATATGCGATTGAGATGGGCGAGATAGAGAATGAGGTGGAGAAGGAGGAGGTGGAGGAGATAAAGGGGATACCTTCCTTTTTCCTCTAGAATCTTCTTCCCATTTTTTCAAACGTTCTCGAAGGGACAAAACATTAGTCTTAGGAGGCGGTGCAAAGCAATACTAAAAATAGCCGCGAATGAGGAGAAGGATCCTATAGAAGGTTCTAACCTCGGAGTCGGGGCTATAAAAGGAAATAAAAGAGATTCGGTAGAGAAAAGAGAGACCATTGGTTCCTTTGATTCTAGAGGATCTAGATCTAGCGCATGAGCTTTTCAATTTTAGGGATTTGATCTTCCAAATAATGACTAGGAAGGATCTACTTTGTTTCAAGCAAATGAAATCTCTCCCGAAAATCTTCTAAAATCTTCTTAGACACAAAGTGATGATCGATATACTTGCTTGAGGAGGGTAGCAATTGTGCTAAGAGCCACATTCTAAGTAAGTGCATTTTTACTCCGAGAAGGAGTGGGTCCTTTGCGTCTTCCCCGCATATCCACATCATTAGGAGCAGGTATCCTAGGTGCATGGTAATACTTCTGCTGTGAATCGAGAGAACTTTTCCAAAGCATAGGGAATTTAATAGTACTAAGTTCGGGGTTTGAAGATTGTAATGGAGGGAAGTTTTCATGTTGAAACATGCAAATACTAGGTAAAACTGGAGATGGTTACGGCTTGAGAGAGCATGTGTATGGCCGATGGAGTTTGAGAGGGTAAGAATTCTTCTTTACCCATTTTTGGATTGGCTTGTACAAGGGAAAAGTAACGGACTTCTTAGGTGACGGTGGCGGAGGTGGTGAAGGTTTAGGGTATGGACAAGGAGGTGGTGGTGAAGTAATCTAAGGAGGTTTGGGTGAGCCATATTCAACCATGTATTACCATCTTCCACCAACTTCTCCAAGTAGTCTTACCGTGGAGTCACCATTAGGGTATCTCTAGTAGAGAGAGTCCTTTTTCTTTTTCTTCCTCTTGGAAGAAAGCATATCGTCTATCGTCTTCTTGTTCTCGTTTGAGAACATGATGAACAAGCGCAATTAATATCTCAAAAATAGTGTCCGATAGGATCCTTGAAATAATGGACGGGTTGTCCATTTGAATTGAAGGACTGAACAAACTCTTTAGGATCGGGGTATTCCATGCTAATTGAGTCCGTTAGGCATTGGGTAAAATACATGATAGTAGGGAAAGAACAAAAGACGAGAAGAGGAACCTTCCTTTTCTTTGGTGAACTTGATGGTAACGAGATCATCTTTCTTCTTGGTGAACCGAGGTTCAAAGGATTGAACTGGTGCGGTGTTTTGATGGAGTTTTTCATAGTTGATTACCTAATTATCGGGAATGAGTTTGACAAGTTGGTCTCATGGGGGGATTTATCTAGGCACATGGACACACGAAGTCTAATTATAATCAATAGAGATAAATATGGCATCTTCGGAACCGAGAAGATTAAGATCAATAACATGATTTTGAACCATATAAATCATCCGATAGTGAAGAGTAGCAGCTATAGATCCGAGAGTCGAAGTGCTTCGGCAATCTGTGATACTTTGAGGGTTGAAAGAAAACTGGAATCGGCAAGGGCCATGTTGAAATTTAGGAAGAGAGTAACAAAAACAATACTTAACATTTAGAGTAGTCCGAATGGTGCTTGTGCAAGTATGCTGATAATCAATGAAATGAGTGTCGAGTAAAACAATTCATGCTACAACAGGCAACTCTTTACATCCATGAAAAGAGAGAGCAACATGAATAGCTCCAAAATAGAGATGAGTATAACTCTATTGAGCCCACTGTAGAGGGAACTCTTGAGGGATCGTAGAGTGATGAACTCGCTCTTGTTGGGTGGACAATATAGAGTGGTGGTCAAACTTTGAGGACTTGATATATTGCTTACCGAGTGCGAGGAGTATGCCTTATGAGATGTTTGATGAATTTAATGGGTGAAAAAAATAAGGATTTTGAGAAGGTGGATTAAGGATTCATTAGAGGAAACTGGGTTTCGAGATCTTGATTTCCTCGGCAAAAGATAGGCTACCTCATAAAGATAGTCCATCTTGGAAGCATTAGATTTTCGAAGTTTAGGAAGAGGGGCTAAAGAGACTGGAAATTCAAGGTAAACAGGTAAAGCTTCTAAAAGAGTTTCCATGAGAGTGGAGTTCTTCTCACAATACAGGTCCTAGCTTAGAATCATAATCTTAACTTGGTTTCGACGATGAGTGGGGTAAGTTTGAGTAGGGGTGAGCACAGTTTCAAGTTTTATTGGGAAATGCATTTTTTTGTTACGTGTCCGAAAATCGAGGTAAACTCTAGTAGGGGTGAGCATGACTTTAAGTTCTACCTCGAACCGGACCGGTGGGAAACCCATTCTATCCCGAGTTCCAAAAATTGGAAAAACTATTTCGGCAGGTAGGTTTGAGGTTTAGGTGGAACCCGAAACCTAGAACTTAGAATGTAATCTGTAACAAGTTCTTATATTTTTCTTGGTATATGTTTTTCTTGGTATATGTTTTTATGCAATCCTACGGTATTCCATGGGGATAAGTGTATAATCTTGAATCACTAGTCTGAACTTTCATTTTTAGTAATATTTATGACTGAGACTTTTACTTAATTAACATTTCTTATTTATTCGTATGTCTAAGTATGAGTTGTAGTCGATGGATTGTAGCTAAAAATGATGGTCATTAAAGACGATAGTTCACTGCAATCGTTCTATTAAGAATATATGTGAAACATGTATAAACCTTGGAGCTAACCTTGGAACCTATGATAAAATAGGTTCCAGGTTCCAAAGAAATAAGAAACTTGTTCGACGGGTAATTTCGGGTTCTAGGCGGAACCCGTATGAAACTTGTATAAAACCTCAAATCGCTTATCTCTAGGTTCGATTTGTTCAACTTTGGGATTTTTGAATTTAGAAGGAAGGAGTGTTTAAAGTCGGCCTTTAACAAAGCAAAAATATAGAGAAAATTCGATTAGCGGTATTGATCATTTCATGGTTGGTAATATAATTTACATTTCTTGCCCTAATGATATTATTTTGTTTAAGATCATGGGATGCCAATCATAGATGTAGGAAGATGTGCGAACATATGTGATTTGAGTTTGGGGTTGTGATTGCTTTGTTCTAATTGGGTTTTGGAGCTTTAGATTGGTTGTGATGGTTAGAATTATAATAGAATGTCGGTATGTTGGTATTTGTAAGTCTAGTTATAGGTTTGACTGTCATCATTGTTTAGAATAATTACAAAAAAAGTCTTAAACATATTGTAATTGTACTAATTCAGTCCTAAAATGTATTTTTACCAATTCAATCATAATTTGTTTTTTCAATTTAGTCCTAAACATTTAGCAATTATGCTTATTCAATCCATTTGGAAGTTATGTGCTAATGTGGCAAAATTTTAATAATTTTTCAATTTTTTAATTAATTTTTCAATTGTTTTAATAATTTTTTCTGCCACTTTGGGGGGCTTTGGTCCACGTTAGTGATGGTCGGTTAAAATGGACCGAATTGACACAATTGCGAAAAGTTTAGAATCGAATTGACAAAAAAAGTTATGATTGAATTGGCACAATTGCAATAGATTTAGGACTTTTTTGATAATTCTCCTTCATTATTTTGATTAACATGGGAAAATTTATCCAAAAAGTCATAAACATATTGTACTTTTGTCAATTCAATAATAAACTTTTTACTTTTGCCAATTGAGTCTTAAATATTTTCACATTTCGTCAATTGAGTCCATCCGACAATTTTTAGCCGGAAACGGCTGACGTGGCACCGACCGCCCTATGTTGATGCGGTACAAGTGCGAGATCGGCGAATGATGTTTTGAGTGATTGTCGACGATGTCGAAGTGTCCGGGATGGATGTTAGTGGGTAAATGTGAATGCATGAACGGATGGAATGGGTTTCGAACCATGGCATAGAGGACGCGCCACCAATGACGATCACGATCCGAATTGTCGAAGTACACCACCAAGGTCTATAGAATATCACAAGCCGCGAATACATGACTTCGGGATAGGAGAAGCTCACCACCAAGACCTATATCATATCACTAGTCGAGGTTGTGGTGCTTCTTGATTCACCACAAGGAAGAATCCAACTTCTTAGAATATAGATGTCGAGGACAGACATTTGTTTACATATAGACATATCTCAAATATTCTAAATATTCAAGTCATGTCTTACGATTGAGATTCGCCTCTTTATACGGAGGGATTATTACGTGGAAATATACAAATATTAAAGACATGAGAACTAACCAACACTAATGACATATGAACTAAAATATACAATAAAGGTCTAGGAATTAGAAAATGTATTAAAACACTTAAAGACTTGAACTTTGACTCTTAAAACCTACAACATATTTAAGACTCGTAAAATTGGGATTAAAGATACTTGACCAAATGCAAGGTAATTATGCTTAGACTCAAAATTTGTTCACCAGCTTGGGCAGCTTAATAGACACCTTAAAAGATCCACAAACATCAAAAGAAACCGTCCAAAATAGCTTTCGATCACGAGATAGTCGATTAAAAGTTTTGGAATTGACAACAAGCTTGTAAATCGACATCTAACTAATCAATTGACAACCATGAACTCGACAACTTGTTTATTGAATTGACAATTCTCTTGCACAATCAACAACTTCAATGTTCATCAACAAATATGACAATGATCTTTAATACAACCATTATGGAACAGATTCTTTTTCATTCTTTATACAGTATAAGGAATATATCTATGTATCTATGGCATTCATTAGGAAAGAATACTCCTATAATATATTAGCAAAAGATCTTTTTTACCATTTGTTCCGGAAAAATTGAGTGTCACTTTTCGTGTTTTTTGGAAAATGTTCTCCAAGAGAAAAATGACAATTTTTTTTGTGTTAAGCTGAAATCCGAAAATGAATTGAAAATTATTTTTCGCTATTTGATAATAAAATATATATTATATTTACCTAAATAAATATGTACTTTCGGATGCTAGTGACTTGGGCACGATGTCACTAGTAGTCGGGAATCGAGCATGAGCATCGGGGCCCAACCTCTATGATACCGGGCCCAGGTCCATCGACTCAAGGTTCGTGTCCATAGATGTTGGGCTTGGGACCTTGAGGCCCATGTGTCGAGCCCGTGGCATCTCAAGCTCGCCACGTCAACTAACGAATAATATAATTAAATATTTGCTTACAAACGCACAGGCAATTTGAACAAAACACAACACCTATTTATTAAGTGTCGACAAAGCCAAGTCGGTTTTACATGCATATGCTAGAGAGATCATCACGGGGTAGGCTACAAAAGGTTGCCAATCGCGTCTACCCGTAAGTTAAAAGAACAACAGTCAAAACAACCGTTCCAAAAATTTCCTCCATCTCGTTATCCAATCCCAAGGGTACTCCGTAAGAGATGGTGGGTAAACTAACCAAGTCTCACCTGTCTAGAAAATGTCAACGATAATAGGGTGAGATAAATCTTAGTAAGTAAATCCCCCGAATCATTGGCTAATCTACTCAAAATGATGAACAAGCGACGATAATACGACCGACACAGAATTCCACACAGCCTCCGTTTGTCACTCACTAGCAAGTTCACTACAGGCAATAGCATATAAATATCTCTAGGCAATGGAATGCAATCATGATGTGATGCATATGACATGTTTTGCTCGGTAATACCGTGACTCGAGCAATATGGTTAAGCAGTTTCAATGTCGTCTTATACCGCCTCGAGAGTGGTCCAGATCACACATGCAGAACCGCCCGGATCACATAGTAGGAAAGCCTAGATTACACAGCAGAATCTTTCCATATACTCCATGGGGTATTAACTCGCTTGAGCTCGAAGTTCGTTTCCACGGACCACCATTGGCCCGAACAAAATATTGATATGCACTAATATGTTCAGGTATGCACGTGAATAATGCACATCTCACTATATCATACCGAGCACCCATATGATGAATTTCATACTCGTTGTATCCGCGACTTAACGCATCAAGCAATCGTACCTTTAGACTACTCGATTTAGACTTATTGTAGTAGCATACGAAAGTAATCCGGATCCCAAAATCAAAATTTAATCACCAATCCGCAGCTCAAGCAATTCCTTCATCGAACAATTATCGCGTGCACAACTCCACAACAAGCCCTCTATATGCAATTCCTCTCAACCATTAGTCCCTCTCTGTCCAGTGCCCATGAGAACACCACCTCTTGTATACCCAAAATCAAGTCCATGTACACCTAAGCTTAACATTGAACACAAAATTCCTACAGTAAACACCTCAACCCATATCGACCTCTCTCTACCTCAGCTCGCACCACACCTACTTGGTTTATCTTCTTTTGTTATTTTATTCTATTTGATATTTATTTTATTTATTATTATTTTTCTAACACAGATCCAATCTCTTCTACCCGCAACTTAAGAAATCTCACACACCCCAATCGATTGACATGCATTGTAGTTTCGAAACCTAGACCCGCACTTCCTCTCTCTCGATTTTATGCGACTGAACCGCAACTGGGCCAACTTTGCGGCATTTTCCTCGTCGCACTAGTAATCGTGTCCCCTAAGAACAACATGTTAGAATATATTTATTATATATTTAATATGGGCTTTATTAATTATTATTGTAATTATTAATTGGTCTAATAAAAAAAGATAAAAGGTTTCCTAATTTTAGTTGGATATGGGACTAGATAGTATGGGTTGAGATAAACCTTATCTTTAATGAGCGGATAAGTTTCTTTCTCTATAAATAGAGCTCAAGCCCTCCTCTATACCCTAATGTCTACATAACCTCACATCAAGAATCGTCGGAAGCGATACGTGGAGGGGCCGTCTCATTGAAGCTAGTGATAAAGGGGATTCATAGAGGAGAATCTCTTGAGCATCGGATCGTCGCAATTCCGCATCAAGAATGATGGATCGGAAACAAAGTGCGTCAATTCCTCTATTCTATGATTTGTGATTCGCGTCTCTATACGTGTGATTCTTGGATCGTTGCATACGGATTTTAGTCGCAGTTAACACAACAAATACCCAAGACTCTTCGACATGCAAACACACGTGACGCCCGATGGAGGCCACCCGGAGTTCGCCCGCCAACTCGCTCATTGTCACCGACACTCATTGCGCAAACTAGCAAGCAGGTTAGGGAATTGACTTACCGGAATTTCTATAGCGCCTAAACCTGCGTTTGCTAGTTGCAATCGAGCCGAAATGTTGCTGCTCACTGGACCAAAGAGATGCAGAACTGAAATGTCACAGAGAGGGTGATGCCGTCGAGGAAGGAAGCGAGCAGCAGCAAAAAAAAAAGGGTCTAAATCTTCAAATTTTTTGATGTCTTACGCACGAGCCGAGAGCTGTCTCAAATCAGGCCCAATCCCAAGATAGAAAAGGTGAGGTCTAGCCTCCCCCCCCTCTCGTGGCCCACACTAGACAAAGGAAGCTCGTGGCTGGGCTTGTTGGCTTGGAAAGAAACAAAGGATTGGCTGATTATGTAAGACTTAGGCCGAAAGTTAAGCAGCATATGACTATGCGAAATAATCATGGCCGATCCTGTTGAGGCCGAATCTCCTACATTTGGCCCTCCACAAATAAATTCAATTGTCCATGATCTTAGTGAAGAGCCGGACCCCATCATTTGTCTCTCGATCACCATCACTTCTTAGGCCCATTAATTGATTCGTTAATCCTGTCCAAAATTCCGTTACTTCCCATCGCATGAGTCGACTTTTCCAATCCATTTCGTCCAAATCTTATTTATTTAGAACTATTTACGAGGTGTCACACCATGCCCCGATCCCCAGTGCCCGAGCTCAAGTTCATGGAGGTTGAGCCAGGGATCCATGGCTTCTATGGACCCGGGCGAGGGTGCTGAGGACTCCGGCTCTATCGTGGGACCCAGGCACAAACACTTCAGTCTTGGGCTCAACCTCTTTGGACCCAAGCTCGATCTCGATGATCCCGAGTTCCGGCATCGAGTGCCCAAGCACGAGACATTGGGCCCTAGGCCTCGCCTCTTTGGTCCTAGGACCGGTCTCTATGGACTCGGGCGCCGAGGACCCAAGCATGGTCATTGTGGTCATGGGCCCGGCCTTGGTGGACAAGCGCCCAAGTCCTAGAGCCGTTCTCTATGACCCCGGCTCGGGCGGCGAGAACTCAAGCTCGGGCGTTGGTGTCTCGAGGTCGGCCTTTGTGGACATGGGCTTGGGCATTAAGGAATTGGCTACGCTCATGGTCTTGGGCTCGGCCTCTTTTAATCGAGCTTGTTGCAAGGGACCTAGGAGCAAGTGTTGGGGTTCCTGTATTCTAAGAGCAGATTTTTGGTACAAGCATAGATGTTTAATCCCATTTTTAAATTTTATTTTTATTTTTTAAAGAGAAAGTCATCTTCTTAAATTGTTTCCCATCCACTCCTTACCCTAACAATCCAAACATCGAAAAATTAGGAAAATGTTTGCATGCGGAGCCATAATGACACCTCAAAATTAAAGAAAGAAATTTGGCAATTCGATTGTCTTTTACTCTTAGGTTAATACTACGAAAAATTCTAAATTAGTATATCTGTGAAAATTTACCCAAAATTAATTTTTTGACCAAAAAAATCATTAATTAGTACACATATATCAAATTTATCATAAATTAATTTTTTAACCATAAAAAACTCTCCAAATTGGTACATCTATGACAAATTTAACCTACATTAGTTTTAGTTAAATAGGGTTAATGCCACAAAAAATCTCAAATTAATATATATGTACAAACAAAAGGTAAAATTTTAAATTGATATATTCGTCAATTATCACGTATATTTATTATAAATGTATTAATCTAGAGTTTTTCGTGACATCAATCTATACTTTTTATTAATAAAAAAAAAAAGAGCAAGGACAATACAAGAAACAAATAGGGGAGAAAAAAAAGCACGGGCCTGGATCTACAGTTCGAGTCCTCCTCCTCCAGGCTCCAAATATTGATCGTTCTCTCAGTTTCGTTCGTCTCCTCTCTCTCTCTCTCTGAGACGCGAAGATCTGAATTTCTCCACCTCTCCTCCGATCACTCTCGGATCTCTCTCGGCTACTACAGTTGCAAACTCTGGTTTCCAAGGGATTCTCTGGCTTCGTCCGATCTTTGTGGGAATCCGAAGCTTACTGTTCTCGGCCCCCGCTCGGTCCTCGGCGATTTTCTAGGGTTTTAGCGAGTGCCGTCCGGCCCATCTCGCTGGGGTTCACTGATCAGGTAAGCTTCGGGGCGGGACGTCTAGTTTCTTGGTGTTGGGGAGAGGGGGTTTTCCTCTTCCTGGCTGTGAAATACGGGGTCGAAATTGATCGGCGGTGGCTTCGCTTGTGTAGAATTTCGCTCCTTGGTTTGATTTTAGGAGGAGGATTGAACGATCTGGAATAGTTAAGCGTCCGTGACATGGTTGTGTTGATGGAATGGATTGGTTGACGGGGGAATGAGTCTATTATTAGGAAAAAGGTTAGCTTTGAGCTTCTCTTGTACCTAGGATTGTCCAGAGAATAGGTTCGTGCAGTGGTTGACCACAGTGTGGGTTTCATATCCTGTGTTTCTCTCTTGTAATGGTCTACTTGGATTGTTGATGCATAGTATTGCGTCTTTTCACAGGCTACCCTTCAATTTAGCTCTAGACGCTTGCTGCTTGGTCGCTGACTAAAGAATTGCAATATTTTTGTTTTAGATACAAAAAGATTGTGCATATCAGGATCTATGGTTTTAGCATTCTACATGTTACTTTAATTTCAATTGCTGTTCCTTATTACTTTTGTTCTTTTTCTTTTTCAAATGACATTACTGGCATGTTCAAATCCTAAAATATCTTCTTACATCAGGTTTTATGTATGGGAGTATAGGGATTTGGAGTTGATTAGTCAGATCAATTACATGGGGACTGAAAATCCAGGTCGTTCAGCTTTCACTAGCAGGCCCTCTTCACCTTTTACATCTTCGCCTCCTGCTGCGACACCTTTTTCATCAACAAATCCAGTGGTTGGATCAGGGGCCTCCACTTTTAGACCAACTACAGCTGCTCCTCCTCAGGCTCCACCTCGTTCACCTTTTGTTCCTGCAGCTGGATCAGAAAGATCTAGTTTCCGGCCCCCTTCACAATCTACATATAGTGATCCATCAGTACCATCTCCGCCAATTTCATATGCCCCTCCGACTTCTGGAGCTTTCCAACGTTTTAGTTCACCACAGTTCCCTGGGACAGCACAACCGCCATCTACGCAAGCTCCACCTCTCGGACAGCCACAAATTCAATCTCCTGCTACTCAATTGTATTCTCAGCCGGGATCTTTCCGTCCGCCAACACATGTACCTTCTCTGCCGATGGGATCTCCTCCAAGAACAAATATTATGCCCCCTGTTGGGAACATGCCCCAGGCGAGCCCATCGTATCCTGCTGCCAGGGCAAGTGGACCGCCCCCTATGCCTGGATATGTGACTCAGCAGTCTAAAACAGTTCCACCAGTTCCAACTTTACAATCTCCTTTTGCTACTGCCCCAGGGGGTTATGTGTCGATTCCACCAGTATCGTCTCCCCCTTTGCATGCACATCAAGGAGGTTATATTCCACCTCCACCAGTAGCAGCTCCAGGGGCCCTGCAAGCACAGCATCCAGGATTTGGACCTCCCACAGGTCCCACGCATGGTCTGCTTGAAGATTTCAGCTCCCTCTCTCTTGGGTCCATACCTGGAACATTGGACCCTGGACTTGAGTCAAAATCTTTGCCAAGACCACTGGATGGCGATGCGGAGCCAAAGTCATTTGCTGAAATGTTTCCCATGAATTGTCATTCTAGATTTCTAAGGCTTACAACTAGTGCCATACCAAATTCTCAATCTTTGGTCTCAAGGTGGCACTTGCCTCTTGGAGCAGTTGTTTGTCCTCTGGCAGAATCTCCTGATGGGGTGAGGTTCCTTGAACTAAAAAGCTTAAATTATTTCTGCAACTGTAATCAGTTTTATATGTCGAATCACATAGTCACCTTATTTGTTGCCATTTGCTGTTATTCAGGAAGAAGTTCCTATAGTGAATTTTGCTTCAACTGGCATTATTCGGTGCAGGAGATGTCGCACCTATGTCAATCCATATGTGAGTTTTACTGATGCAGGGAGAAAGTGGCGCTGCAACATCTGCTCCTTATTGAATGATGGTAAATTTTCAGACTATCGGCTCTCTGGATGTTTGGCCTTGTATATTGTTTTTTCCATAGAAGTTGTGCTAGTGCCTGCCTAGGCTTTTGTTGTGTTGTTTTCTAACGTTGCTTGGATTCTAGACCTGTCCTTTTCCTGCTCATGATAATTGCCTGTGCATCGGCCAGTGTCTTTTTCGTTGCATTGACACCTTTAGTCTTCTAGACATCAGCTTGAAGTTGAATCAGAGGCTTAAGATGTTTTTCACAAATTGGATTCAGACCAATCAAGCTGCTATCGTGACGGCAATAATTTGTGAACTTTCTGTGACCTTTGATTTCCTTGAATTTTCTTTGTCTGGAAGGTGGACGTGCAATGAGAAGTATTCAACAATTTTATTTCCCATATTCTATGCACATTTCTAAAATTAAAATACCATGGCTTGGTGGTGTGATTATGACAATATGCATAGCATCATCAAAATATTATCACAATTTTACACATTTTTTTCTCTTTGGGGCAATATTTGTTCGAAGGTTCTTCAATAGTGCTTTTGGGTTCTGATGCTAGCTATAACTGAGTCTTGTGGCTTCTTATGGTATATTCCTGGGTAGACTACAATGATCCCCTGAACTGTCTCCTATTTTAAAGGCATGACGTCTTTTACATTAATGAGTTATTTGCTAAGTGCATATCACCACCATACAATTTACAGCTTGTAAACCGTGTGGCAACAAGAAAGTACATGATTTTATTTGCAAAGTTTTTTCTCGTATGGTTCATATTAGTGCGATCTACCATCTTTACCTGCATCTACAGTTCCCGGTGATTACTTTGCCCATTTGGACTCTACTGGCAGAAGAATTGATCTGGATCAGCGACCTGAGCTTATGAAGGGCAGTGTAGAATTTGTAGCTCCAACTGAATATATGGTTCGGCCACCAATGCCGCCACTGTACTTTTTCCTCATCGATGTTTCAATATCTGCAGTTAGAAATGGCATGGTACAGGTGAGAATGAAGCAAAATTTCAGTAGTCGTGCTGCTGTTCGTCCTGCTTTTTACAATGGCTATGTGTTTCGTGGATTGTTGCATCTCGATCTATATTGCAATTTTTTGATCGGTTATGGTTGTCTGTGGATGCAACTATTTACTGTGCATGTCAGCTAAGCATTAGATTTAATGAGTTACTTGAAAGGGTTAACTGGCACTTGTTCAGTTCGGTTGAAGAAGTAAGCTCTTGAAAGATCAGGCAGGATAAGTTCATTCTTGCTAGATGGTTATCTCCTGGAGGGCTTTTTTCTTTCGATTTATTGCATGATATACATGTAATGTGACTCTCATGAAGGATTAATGTCTTGCAGGTCGTGGCCCAGACTATAAAGTCGTGTTTAGACAATCTGCCCGGCTTCCCCAGGACACAGATTGGGTTCATAACTTTTGACAGCACCATACATTTTTATAATCTGAAGGTAAGACATCTATGTGCTACATGTGTAGGAACTGCGTTTGCATTCAGGACACTTTCATCCATGTAATTGATCACTCTGTTTGTGACGCTGGGTTTTTCAATTGTGCAGTCATCCTTGACCCAACCTCAGATGATGGTTGTCTCAGATCTTGATGATATATTTATCCCATTGCCAGATGACCTCCTAGTCAACCTGTCAGAGTCCAGAGAAGTTGTGGGGACTTTCCTTGATAGCTTGCCATCTATGTTTGAGAACAACATGAATGTGGAATCTGCTTTTGGTCCAGCTCTCAAGGCTGCATTTATGGTTATGGTATGCCACAATTTCCTTCTTCGTGCCTACTTTATCAGAATTCTTTCAAATTCTGCATATAGTTAGAACATATATGGTGAAATTTTCCTTTTCTTCCTGTCAAATCATTCATTCACTGTTCATGAACGTTTCATTGCTCTGCAGAGTCAACTTGGAGGAAAATTACTTATTTTCCAGAATATGCTGCCATCTCTTGGTGTTGGCCGCTTGAAGTTAAGGGGAGATGATGTTCGTGTTTATGGAACAGATAAGGAACATACACTGAGAGTACCAGAAGATCCCTTTTACAAGCAAATGGCTGCTGATTTCTCTAAGTACCAGATAGGGGTTAACATATATGCATTCAATGAGAAGTATGGTGATATAGCCTCCTTAGGTATATCCTCAGCTTCGCTAACTATACGCCGAAATTATGATTGACAAATTGATTGAGTGACGTTAGGGCTGGATATGTCAGTGGCTGCTTATTTAGAGTTTTTATTAGCATGACTAGAGATAAGATGGTTTTCTATTAGGGTTGCTATGACTGTTGGCCACATTAAAATTTTGGAACAATCTTTAAATATCATTAGTTGTCTGTCTAATGCAATGCATGGGACTGGGTGAAAGGAAGTTAATAGATTAATTGAGATTTTTTTTTTTTACTTTGAATTTGTTAAGTAATATTTTATGCTCTTGGATTATCTATAGTTGCAGTATATTAATTTTGAAGCTCATAATAAATATTGTTTCTCGAAGGAAGACCTTGGAGTTCATAGAAGTATACTTGCTCTTATATCGAGCTTCGCAGTTGTCCTCTATTGATTGATTGTAGATTTTTGTTATATTGTTTATAAAGACCTGGAAGGGGAGCCTTGGGCAACGGTAAAGTTGTTGCCATGTGACCTTCTGGAGGTAACAAATCGAGTTGTGGAAATAGCCCCTTGCAAAAATCCCAAGGTAAGGCTGCGTAGCACGGGAGCTTCATGCACTGGGTGGCCCTTGCCCTGTTATAAAGACCTCAATAGCTGTCTTCTATGTGGAATGATAATTTTTAGATTTAGCTTACATCCAATGAGGGCATATTTCTGACCATTTCCTGCGCACAATAACATAGAGCTGCTGATGGATGCATCTGATGTAGCATACATTATTCAGAAGATGAATTTTTGTCACATTATATCAATGTAGGAACCCTCGCAAAATACACTGGGGGTCAAGTCTACTACTATCCCAGCTTTCAATCAGATATTCACAGAGAGAAGCTGAGACACGAGTTAGCCAGAGATCTCACGAGGGAAACTGCCTGGGAGGCAGTTATGCGCATAAGATGTGGCAAAGGTTTGCGGGTGATGTTCAATGGTTATCATGCAGTTTACGTTGCTAATGTGCTTTTGGAACATGTAGTTACTTTGTTTCTTGATGGAACATGTAGGAATTCGCTTCACTTCTTACCATGGAAATTTCATGTTAAGATCCACCGACTTATTGGCACTTCCAGCTGTGGATTGTGATAAAGCATATGCAATGCAGCTATCTCTTGAAGATACGCTACTGACAACTCAAACAGTATATTTCCAAGTTGCTTTGCTGTATCCTTCAATGAGGATGGTTCTGGTTCTTTATCTGCAATTTTCTTTTCACTCCAACTGTATCCATATTTGTACCTGCATTTGCTTCATGCTCTTTTCCTTTCCTATACAGTCCCTTGTGTAAATCTTGTTCAATGCGTTTTCTTTTCCTCGCTCCACATAATTATATTTACTTTCAGATTAAAGTTGAAAGATTAGAGCGGGACAATTATGGTCATTAGTCAACTTCCAGTTGTAATGTTTACTTTGTTATGTACAGTCACTTCCAAAAATTTTCCATCATGTTACCATGAAACTTGAGAAGTTCACATCTGCTTTTTTGTCGTAGGTGGCTTATTTCCTGGGTTCTGATGAATACTTCTTGATAGTTTTCTTGTCATATCATAATTATTCATGTTTTACGTGGTTCAGCATACTTCTGGGTACGATTTATACAATCTCAAGCCGTTGCACTGCTACTTCAATTGGAATTAGGGCATTTTAGTTGTATTATGGACATTTAGGTTTGGAAGCCCTTGACAAACAAAGATACACTGCATCTTGTGGGGAAAGGCGTATTAGAGTACACACGGCCGCAGCTCCCACCGTAACAGATCTTGGAGAAATGTACCGCCAGGCTGACACGGGTGCCATTATATCTTTGTTCAGTAGGCTAGGTAGAGTTGAAAAGATTTTTCATGCTGTGAATGACTTCTGCTGCTCGATTTTAAGTAAAATATAGGATTGATTTTCTGACCTTGGTCTATGGATTGTAGCAATTGAGAAGACATTGACTCATAAGTTGGAGGATTCGCGAAATTCTATCCAGCAAAGGATAGTTAAAGCACTCAGAGAATATAGAAATCTGTACGCAGTGCAGCACCGTTTGGGAGGCAGGATGATATATCCAGAATCTTTGAAGTTTTTACCTTTATATGGCTTGGCCCTTTGTAAATCTGCAGCCCTAAGAGGAGGGTATGCTGATGTGCCACTTGATGAACGTAGTGCAGCTGGTTACACCATGATGGCGTTGCCTGTGAAAAAATTGTTAAAAATGTTATATCCAGACTTAATTAGGCTTGATGAGTATCTGATGAAGGTAATGGTCCTCCAAAATCTCATGATTGCATTGTGTTTTACTCAAAGCACTTTGTAGGTCCTTCAAAGTACTTGATACTATGTCTGCAACATTCTTGCAGGGATCTTCTCTTGATGATGAGCTTAAGAACACAATCAAAAGGTTACCATTGACTGCAGAGAGCTTAGACTCCAGGGGGCTCTATTTGTTTAATGATGGCTTTCGTCTTATTATATGGTTTGGTAGAATGCTTTCACCTGATTTATCCATGAATTTGTTGGGGAAAGACTTTGCAGCTGATTTATCAAGGGTTAGTTTTTCAGCCATACTTATTTGCGTAATATCGATGTTTTTTTTTTTCCCTTTTCCACCCTAAATATATGACTGCAAAGAGAAATTCAGTGTGGCTATCAAGTGAATATGTTAACTTAGGATTGTGGATGAAAGCAATGGTCAGTTTCTTGACCTGCAAGATTTGAATTGCTAGTTTTATTGGTTGGATACTCTCTAAAAGTTGTGATGTATATGTAGGATAGATGGTGACCGAGTTGTGTCATAGGAAACATAGTTATTTGGAGATACGTGATGGACTGATGTTTTGGTGGACTAGCTTTGGCAAAAGATCAGTGGAACAGTTAATGGGATGGTACTCACGCAAAAGATCAATGCTTGGTGAAGGAAATGAGAAATGAACATTTCCTGCGTTGCCAAGTGGCAGTTGCCTTAGACCCAAAAAAAAAAAAAAAAGTTGCCAAGAGTTGCCGCTGACATAGAGATGTTTGCAATAAAATTTTGAGGCAGGACGCAGGAGTGGATCAGTCACATTTTTTTATTGGTTTGTCTTTTGTTTGTCTTTTGTTTTTTTTTTTTGGGATTGGGGGCGGGGGGCAATTGGGGTGTGCGGCTGTGAAAAATGGGAAGAGATGAGAGGAGGGAATCAATGGAAGATTTTGCTGATAGATAATTTATCAACCATGAATTCAATCTACATCATTTCCTAAGAAGAATTCCATCGCAAATTGCACCGACAAGTGCAAGCTGTTGGGGCTTTAGTTTTGACAGAGCTTACGAACAGTACACAGTTTCATTTCTGTATTACTAATTACTGAGCTGGTTTATTCCCCATGCCAAAAGGGGAAAAGAGAAAGGAGGGAAGGAAAAGTGCCGAGTTATATATGCAGACTGGTTACTTATAAAAGGAATTTTATGTCTGAAATTGTCAGTGTGCTATGGTCGGGATGTAAATGGGTGAGAGGCACTGAAATCAGAGTGATATTTCCTGCTGGAATGGTCTCGGAGATCCAAAATCACAGAGTGGTATTGTGATATCAATCCTGGGGTATTGTGATATCAATCCTGGGGAAAAAGTGGGAATCCTTGAAATTGGTGCTAAACAGATGTTCTCTGCAGATGTAAAAAATGAGTTATAAAGTTTGAGTAGAACAATGTGTAATTTGTCTTGAATATTTTAGTTACTGTGGCTGTCTTGTAATTCATTGCTAAGTAAAAATTTACAGCAGGAGACTTTCAAATGGATGAATGAATTTTTTTTTCCCCGGGATGAGTGAAGTGGCAGCGGTAATTGTTGCTTGAGATCGACTTTGCACCTTTGTGAATGTGTGGATTATATATCATCGTGTGGATTATTCTTTTTAATTTTGGTTTTGAAGCTAAGTAGTACCTTGTGAGGCAGATATGCGTGGTCAATTCTCTTAACAGTTAGGTTCTATGTAAATTTGTTACTCTGTGCTCTAGGTGCCCCTTGTTGGGTTCTGCTGTTATAATCTCGAATTGGTCTTCGGCTTCTCTTTCTTCTTCTTCTTCTTAATTTTTTAACTTTTGTTTTTATCACCAAACTCAGGTTAACTTCACTGAACTCAACCATGAAATGTCTAAAAGGCTCTTTGCCCTCCTCAAGAAACTGAGGGAGACTGATCCTTCATACTACCAATTGTGTCATCTTGTAAGACAAGGTGAGCAGCCAAGAGAAGGGTTTCTACTTCTTGCAAACCTGGTTGAAGACCAGATGGGCGGCACCAATGGTTATGTCGATTGGGTGATTCAGATACACCGCCAAGTCCAGCAGAATGCATGAAGTACAGGTATCTTTCGTGCAGGATAATAGGTGTTTATGTTAGTTTTCTCATGTTCATCAATAGTTGTGGCATTTTGGCATTTTTCTATTTAAGTGCTCAGGATTTGATCTGGTCCATTGCTTGTTGTACGGTAAATATGATCAGTATATTATTTGTTAGGAAACTTACTAATACTTGTACTGTGTGTTTCTAGTTTTTCTGTTGAATCTTTATTTAAGTTGCAAAAGTCCATTGCTGTTGAGCGCTCTTGTTGAAAGTTGTTACATTGTTGAAACATGGAAACGGGTTTTATATTTGCTAGTTTGCCAGCAATTGTTTTCGAGTCTCGTCTGTCATTAAAGAGATGTCACTTAAAAGTTTTTTTTGGTTAGTTGTTTTTCTTTAATGAGTTTTCAAGAATAATTTGCCAAGTTAACTTTGAGAATTTCATAGCAGCATCATTCTGTTCTCTTAGATGCCGTAGTATCTATGTGCTTGCACAATTGTCTTTGGCTTATTTATCTTCTCTTGGAGATAATGAGAAATCTTTTTTTTTAATTGTCAGGGAATGATCATTTTGTTCCATGTCCTGATTATAGAGTGAATGAATACTTTGTTCAAGCAACATGTAGAACTACAGGTTTTGCTGGGATTCCATCAGATTTGAGGGAGGTTGTTGAGTTCTTGAAATTGGTCAGTAGACCGATCTGCAGATGATTTTTCTCGGTACGTCACGAAAATAAGGGGAAGATTCCATTCTGTACTTATGTTTTATGTGAGAAGGAAATAGCAAATTTTGTCAGCATTGATTATTAGTCAATCTTCTGTATCTTTGCATATTACTCCTTTTTTAACCTCCTGACTCTGGGTTTGCTTGTAGCCTGTAGGGATAGACTGATAGTGTGATCAATTTGCCTACGGAGTTGGGGACATTGTTCATTCAATTGTATTTACGACTCAATTTTGGGGAGTTGATTTCATCTTTTATGCAAAGCATTTTGTTCTCTTCTCAAGAGATCCGGCACGAAACCATGGAGGGTCAAAAGCAAAATCCGGATTTGGAGAAGTCGTGCTGTTTCGTTTGAGTGGTTAGTCCTCTGTTGCCGTGCCGGTCTTGTACTCTCTGTTGTCACTCGAGCGTGAATAAAGAGCTTCTCTACTACTGCATTTTGGCACGGAAGTGCGCCAGAGGTCTCGACTTCGGTCTCTCGGTCTTTTTGCCCAATTTTCAACTCCAATTTCTCACGGCTACTAGTTTGTCTTGGTTGATTCTCCAAAGCGAGTGGCAATTCAGTGATTTGAACAGATATTGAGGAGTATGAATAAGCTCATGACTTGAGTAACTCGTTGGGCCTTGATGTGATAATCATAGTTAAATGCGTTTTAGTTTTCCTTTTTTGCTGAAAAATAAATAATTTCTTAAAAATGACTTTATCTACAAGTGACATAACAATTTATTTTTGAAAAAGTAATTTTAAAATAATTTTTAGGTCTTTTATTTTTTGGCAAAATATTCGGAGCTCCTGAATGATCACTTTTGTCATCTAATGAATATTTGGTGTTGCAGTGTCTTGGTTAACAATGTGGCTGTCTCGGGTTAGAATCGCTGTACTCAGTTAAATCTCATACCCTAGTGATTATCCCTTCCGCTCTCCGCTCATTCTTTGTCATACTTAAAGCCGGCTATGTCGTCATACGCCAAAAATGCTGGCGAAGGTGGCGGGACCATTGCCACCCCCCGATAGCCGTCTCTCTGTTTGTTGTCTAAATAGCAGTGCAGGAATCGACCGGGAGCTTGTCAACAGTGGGGGTCGAAAGCGCCGTGGTTGCGATTATTTGCCGGGTGCCGGCGGCAGCCGCTCGGCGTTGGAGTTTGGATTTGATGGCGATTTGATCGGTGGTGCTTGGGGCATAATCTTACGCAGACACATGCCAAAATTCTATGGGCCAGACGGCGGATGATGTTCGGCTCCTGGTTTGCCACTTAGCAAACATTTTTGACTATAGGAAGCGGCGGTTCTACCACGCGCTCTCATTCCAGGAGGCAAATTCCAAAGTCCCGATTCTTACACTCCTCCAACCACAGCCAACGCGTTAGCCTGCCGCCCATGCCACGACGGCAGCCAGCGGCGACAGACCCAATTATTCACGTATCACAGAGTCAAAAACTCAGGGCTAAGGCAAGTACCCAAAACGTTACATACTTCGACGCTACGTTACACATGGAAAACCAGAAGAAAAAGAGAGCTCCATGATTCTGTGGGAGAGACTTTGAACCTCAGGAGAGTGCGGATGAGGGGATGAAGCTTTTCCTTAGTCCCTGCCGTGCTTGTGGTTCCTCCGCTTGCCCCACTCGTGGATGCAGAGGTGGAGCTTCTTGCTCGCCACGAGGAAGTCGACTGCCTGCGGTGGCGTGAGCACCCCGACCATCTCCTTGAGGGTGTCGAGCCTCAGCCTGTCAGCATCCCCCATGATTGCCAGCATCTCCCTCTCGCACTCGTCGAGCGCTGCGTCGGCTTCCCAGCCCGGCTCCACCGCCCGGTTCGTCCTCCTCGCGATCTCCACGATCGGCTGGTCAGCGATCTTCTCCTGCAGGCTTGCCATCCGGCTCGTCAGCTTCTCCTCTTCTCTGATTGTCCTACCCTGCATGCAGTATATATGTTTGGTGAGATGCGTGGTGGGATCAATCGGATTTGGATGGAAAGTTTATCCGATCCAAATTAACTCATTTAATTCACATCAACCTATTTTCAACAAAAATACATGTGTAGTAATTCATATCCAATCTGATTCGGACCCAACCTAATCCGACGTGTGCCAAATACATATGAATTGAGTCAAAGAAATTAGGAGCAATTACAACAATAGTAACTACTTTCGGACCAAAACATAAAATTCTTAAAGTAACGGATGATAATGTCTTGTAATGGCGTAATTTAGATACATTAACATGAATAATATTCATGACATGTGATTTTGTATATGATTAAGACTACACAGAATCATGTCAACGCAAAGAAAGACATCGGGGATTTATCAAATTCAAGATGTAATTTTAGAAGGTAAAATACAACAGCCATATTCTTCCATGTTAACAAAAGGAGTTTTGCATACAAATTTTGGTCATAAAAGTAGGTAGCATCAAGGAATTAACTCGTGGATAGTGTGTTGATGAGAAAAGTTTGCCACTCTAAACCCATAACTCTGTTTTTTTTTTCCTGTAATTTTGACTGAACCACATATAATTCAGCCAATCGAGACTTCGTTTGGTTTGCGTAAAATGAATTTGGAAAACACTTTCCCGAAAACGATCGCTTGTATCGCCTACAAAAATGAAAATTGATCGAAAGTATTTTTCATCGTTCACGATAATTTATACACATAAATTGCTATTAAGATATTTTTTATTGGTTAATTATTTCAAGTGATGCTCGATCATTTTCAAGAAAATGTTTTTAAATCTTTCATTTTTTGCGAAACCGACGGAGCTTAGAGATGTTCACAAATAAAGCTGCTCGTTATTGGACTGATAGATGCCAAGTTATGCCATGCATAATTTAGGAAAGCTTTATATAATAGGCCGATTTTACCCATTTAGGAAACTAGGTTAATAAATTTGCGCACTCATGTGCATGGCTACCCAATTTTTTGCCTTTGTAAGTTTCAGCATGAAAATATGAGGCCAATTCTCGTCTTCCTACCTGCAAAGCATTGATCCCGGCGAGCTGACTCGCCGTGAGCTCCCCGAGATTCCCCGTCCTCGACCCTTCGAGGAACTCGCTCAGGCTGGCCTCCATCTTGGCCCCGCACAGCGCGTACACAAGCCGCACGAAAATGGAAGGCCGGCAGCCGGCGAGCCACATCATCGAGTTCTCTATTGCAGTGTTCCACGCCGGGGCGAAGAACCCTGCCACGTCCTCCTGGGCCAGGCTGCGCCGCTTTCCGACGTACTCCTCAAAGTGCTCGATGTTCCTCCAGACGAGCTGCCTCCGGTGCCGGTCTCCGGGGTCGTCGCGGAGAGAGAGAGCCTCGAGGAGCTCGGCGAGGTCGGACTCCTGGAGCTTCATCCACTCGAGGAAGCAGCAACGGGAACGTTGTTGGTCTGGAGGGAGGCCGTCGCTGGTTGCCATTTGTGAGTGTAATGTTTTTATTGTCTGTCTTTATCCTTTGGGGTTGTGGCAAGGATATGTGGGATTTTATAGAGTTCGATATTTTTTTTCATTTTCTGTCGAGTAGGGGTCAATAGTTTCATAAAAAATTTCTGTGATGTCAGAAGACGAAAGAGAATAGGAAAAAATGTATATTGTATTCTCTATATTTGAATGAATGTGCACTTGTCTATCTATAATCCTAGAAAGAGAGAAAAGAATAGAAGCTGTATAAACATGATTATATCTTCCCAAAATAAAGATTCAGTTAAATCAGAATTTGCCAATTAACTTCATCAATCCTCAATTGCAATCTTCAATCAGGATCTTCAATATTTCCAACACTCCCCCCTCAAGCTGGCGGCCCATAGATGTCAAGGACGCCGAGCTTGCTTAGAAGATATGTATGTTGTCTTTGACACAAAGGTTTGATGAAAATGTCTACAGGCTGTTCCGCAGTTCCAATTCCTTTGATCACAATTATTCCTTCTCGAATTTTGTCTCAAGTGAAATGGCAATCAACTTTGGTATGCTTCGTCCTTTCAAGAAAAATTGGATTCGCAGCTAACTTGAGTACGGCATCATTATCGCATAATAATTCAGTTGGCCTTTCAATTTGTATTCCAAGATCCGAGAGTAGTCCTCGTATCCAGATTATTTCACAAACATTTTGGCCATTGCACGATATTCTGCTGCTTCCGCTGATGATAAGGATACGGTTGATTGCTTCTTTGTTTTCCATGAAATCAAAGATCTTCCTAATTTTATGCAAAAACCAGTGATAGATCGCCTAGTCATGGGACAAGTGGCATAGTCGGTGTCGCAGATGCAGCCATCTTCATATCCCAGTCACGAGACAAGAAAATCCCAAGGCTTGGACATCCCTTTAAGTATCGTACTACTTTTAACGCCGCGTTTATATGGGATTGCTTTGGCTTGTGCATGAATTGACTAAGCATCCGAACCGCATAACATATGTCGGGTCTCGTCATAGCGAGATATATCAGTTTTCCAATAAGTCTTTGATATCCTAATGGGTCTTCAAGTAAAGGATCCTTGATGGATGATGATATTCCCATGTCATAATCATGAGTTGTCATTTTGACATTCTACTCTATCGAAATGACAGCTGGCTTGCATCCCGACAAACCCGCTTGAGATACAATCCCCATGGAAAATTTTCGCTGATCGAGATTAATTCCTTTGTCGGAACGTGCAATTTCAACCCCAAGAATATATTTATGGCCTCCTAAGTCCTTGATATGAAAGGAAGAATGCAAATATTCTTTGAATTTTGCAATGCAAAGTTTGTCGTTTCCCATGATAAGAATATCATCAATATATATCAGCAAATATATTGATGAAGTACCTAAAGTCCACGTGAATAGTGCATAATCATACTTGGAATGCCGGAATCCTACATCTGTCAATGCATCGGTAAATTTGGCACACCATTGTCGGGAAGCCTGTTTGAGTCCATATAGGGATTTGCGAAGACGACACACCCGAGGCTCCCCCATGCCGTAATCCCTGTGGAAAATCCATATAGATCTACTCATCGAGATCACCATGAAGGAAGACATTGTGAACGTCCATTTGATGGAGTGACCAATTGCGAATCGCCGCTATAGAGAAGAAAGAGCGAACGGTAACCTCCTTTGCGACCGAGGAGAATGTACCGTGATAATCAAAAGCGTGTTCCTATGATACAGATGTCCTAAACAAAGGAGTCTATATTAAAAAACAAGCACCTTATTAGCTCTAAAATTTGAGCGAGGAGTCATCCCATCAAGTCTAGGACTGATTCGAATGTCTTTTTTCATTACGATTTAAATAAGTAAGAAAAGCTAAGCTGTTTTTGCAAATCATGCATAGAGATTTAGAAATCCGTCTTGGACCGAGACTGCCTACAACTTACATGCACATCGTTCCGACATGTTCCTCGGTGAACCAAATCGGTGATGTGTTGCTTTCGAAGCCATACGGTCAGATCAATGTCCTTCAGATCAAGAAGAGAGAACCATCTGCAAAATTGCCATAATAGCGCGAAGCACAAGGCAAGGCTCCCATTTCAGAAACAGATCCATGCAGGTAGAAATCAACACTAAGCAGAACACAACTGTTTTAGAGAAAGAAACATTATCATAACTTCATTGAATTTTGAATCTATATTGATTAGAAGGCCGTTTCGCTTCAGCCGATCGAATTTGAGCGTAATCCGAGCTCGTCAGCCCCAAATCAATGAAATCAACCTGATTTCCGCCGATCACGTTTTTCCAAGAAATCACACAACAATTGTTCTACATCAGTCTCACACAACTTCAGCGAAGCATGGCAGTTCCTAGTGAAGCTGCAGAAAGAAACAAAGCACTCCTCCGAGTTAGAAAGCCTGGACAAAATCTAGGATTTGCAGGGTGAAAAACATAAATTCTCGATGATGAAGGAGACATAATAGGATTTATGAGAATCAACTTCCACACACCGTTAAAGCTTGATCGTGGATATCAATTGAAAAATAGCCGATTGTTGATTGACTTGTATTCGTCTAAATGAGCTTCATACCCATAAAAGAATTGAGTATTTGAGACTGACATTTTAAGTTATCATAACAATGCTCAAGACTCTGCATCATGGGCCACATGCTAGTGCAATAATCCGAGCAGATGAGGCATGATATAATCGACTATTATTTTTAAACAGGGATAACTATTTCTCTCCGGCTATACATTTTCAATCATTACCAAATGAAATTTTTTTATCGGAAATAATTCGAAGCGAAGTAGAAAAATTAACTTCTCTCGAAGTCGATTTCTAAAATAGAAGTATTACCATGTGCGCCCTAAGCTTCTCGATGCGATTGGGATGAACAGATCGGCGTGGAGTGGGTAGTGACTTCGTCTAGAATCGTCTATCTTCCAAGAAAGATTCTCATTTGTGCAGACCTTTTCTTCTTTGGGTGAGATGTACACGGAGATTAAAAAAAAGGGTTAATACAACGGAATATCCTAAACTGGTGCACTTATTATAAATTTACCCAAAATTATTTTTTAATCACGAAAAACCCTAAAGTGGTACACATGTGATAAATTTACCCCAAAATGATACATCCGTGATAAATTTACCTTCTATTGATTTTCGTTAAATCTAACCGTTAAAGTGTTAAGTTGTATCACACGTGGCAATTGACGGATGCACCAGCTTGGAGTTTTTACCCTTTGTTTGTCGCAGGTGTATCGGTTTGAAATTTTTTGTGGTGTTAATCTAATTTAATCGATGATAAATTTATTACATGTGTACTAGTTTGAAATTTTTTGTGGGGTGAATTTATTACATTTGAGATCCGTTACTTGATCATGTTTTACTAAAACATGAGTAATTTCTTCACTGTAATTGATTATATTCATCACATCATGCATAGAATATGGAATCACACGCATTCACAAAATAACCATTAATATATCCACATCTTTTCTCATGCCATTGCTCGTCACTCGACAACCTTCCACCTTCTCTCTCTCTCTCTCTCTCTCTCTCTCTCTCTCTCTCTCTCCCACTCGAGCTTTCTTCCGGCAATTTTGTATCTCTCCACCTCTCCAGTGACTCGGAGAGGAATGCACGGCGGTTGTGGTGGCGGCGACGTGCTATGTAGATGGTGCAGAAGAGGTTGCATCTATGGGCAAAGTGCCTTCAGAATCGAACCAGATGTCTAATGGCGAGAAATTATTTCATGACCTTAGTATAGGTAACAAACTCACGGGTGTCAGCAGATTTCCATATTTGATCAAGTACAATATACGGCTTATGACGCAATGGCTCATCAATTGACGTATTAAACACATATTTCTGGCGTGGCTTTATCATACATCTAAAGTATTGGGACGATACATAGCAGAAGCTCGATATCTTCACATGAGGAGATAATCAAGACGAAGTCTAAGTTCAAACCTGTCAACATATCCATTTAGACCCACCTTCACTCAAAAGTTTAAACCAACGAGTTATGAATCATTGGAGTTGGCGAATACTTTGGGGACCCTTGTTTCTCACACCGGATACACCCATGTGAGCTTAGGAAACCGAAGTGTTACCCAACGACATGTGACCCCCGCGCACGGGATGCGGGGGTTCGGGGACAGCGCCCACGATACGGGTGTCCCGTGCCCGATCAACGAGTGGGGGTTCCGGGCGGCGCCTCCCGACGGGGGTTCGGGGGCAACGTCCCGGAAACCTCTACGGGTTTGGGCTTTTATTTAAGCTGGCCCGTATAATTGGAATTAAGAGGTTTTAGGTTTTTAGCCCGTTTTTGGGGCATATATATTTTGTTCGGTTTATCATTGTATTAAGTAAGAATTGGTCATAGAACCGAAAAATATAGTGAAATCTCTTTGCAAGACGTAGCCCTAATCTTGGGGTGAACCTTGGGTAATCCAGTGCGTCATTCCAATTTTTCTTGATTCTCTATGTGATTGTCTGATTCGGTTTCGATAAATCCCTTCAATTGGTATCGAGCCTTGTGTTCGAGAGATTAGGGTTTATCGGAGATGTCAAGAGGGTCACGGATTGAGATCGAAAAATTCGATGGGACGCGGTTCGATCTGTGGAAGATGAAGATGGAGGATCTACTTTGTGATCGAGATCTTGGGTCGGCAATCGAAACGGAAAGGCACATTGCTGCGAAGCTCGGTGTGGTGATAAAAGAATCGAGGCAAAGAAGCGGGGAACGATGACGAGACGCCTTCCAAAACGGAGGATTCAAAGGAGATTGAAAATCGGGATCGATTGATCGGAAAGCAAAGGGTTTGATTCGGCTTTGTCTCACGGACTCGATTCGACGAACGTGATGAGCGAACCTACGGCCAAGGATTTATGGCGAAACCTGGAGTCGCCGTATCAAAGTAAGTTGTTGGTTAATAAGCTATTTTTGAGAAAAAAGCTGTATAATCTTCGGATGCATGAGGGTGACTCGTTTTCCGCACATTTGTATAGCTTTAACACGGTGATTAGTCAACTCGTATCAATCGGTGTTAAGTTTGAGGATGATGATAAGGCGATAACACTTGCTTTGTTCTCTGCCGGATTCATGGGATAACTTGATTGTGGTGATCGGTGGTGGGGATAAGGAATTATCATATGAGAGTGTGTGTTCGCTTTGTTATCGGAGGAGACACGAAGAAAGGGATCGGGAAATTCCGGTAAAGAGGCATTGACGGCTAGGGAAAGGCCGATAGAGAAGACTACGAATTGGAAAGGGTCCAGGTCCAAATCTCGTGGGCGATCGAAGAGTAGGGAGAGGAGGGTGCGGTCTTTGGAGATGTGAAGAATGGGGCCATGTGAAGCGAGACCGTAAAAACAAGCCGGTTTTTAAGAAAGAAGCTAAATCATCCTCGGGTAAAAAGGAGGTCGATGCGGGGAGATATGTATTTGGCTGCTACATGTATGGCGCGATCGAGACAAGGATATCTCGGTTGATCGATACCGGTGCTTCATACCACATGACGCCTCATAGACACTTGGTTTTATGAATATGAGCAATATAATGGTGGGGATGTCATGCGCAGAGATGATCTTTGCAGTTCGAGATTGTCGGGCGTGGCAAGGTGAAGGCGAGGATGAGTAATGGCACAGTGAAGATTATTCCGGACGTGATGCACATACCCTTGATGAGTAGAAATCTATTATCGGTCGGTACGATGGCTGATTTGGGGGTTACTTTTAGGCGTGATAAGGATTCGTACAAGATGACTCGAGGTTCTATTGTGATTGCACGAGAAGTCCGTTACGGGATATTATACAAGCTGCTCGGGGAAACAAGTGACTATTGGTAGCGGATTTGTTTCGAAAAGGCCAAGGAAGATGGACATGATATGTCCATGTTGTGGCATCGAGAGGTTATGGCACATCGGTGAAAAGGGGCTGTCTACCTTAATTTCGAGTCGAGTTGTAGAAAGAGTTCCAAAATGCTCTATAAGTTTTGGGTTACTGTGAACACTTGTCTCCATGGAAAACATAACCGAGTCGGCTTCCAACACACCGGTAAGAGAGCAGCTAAGGTTCTCGAGCGATACACAAGACGTTTTTAGACCTACTCCGACTCCATCTATTGGAGGATCCAGGTACTATATATCATTCATAGATGATTTTTCGAGATATAGTTGGATTTATTTTATTAAGAGTAAATCGAGATGTATTCGAGAAATTTCGTGAATTTAAGGCCCTGGTTGAAAATCAATTAGGCGGGAAGATCAAGGTCCTTCGTACGGATAACGGAGGTGAATTTTGTTCGGATAAGTTCGAGCAATTTTGTGTGGATAATGG
Organism: Rhodamnia rubescens; assembly: GCA_021437795.1. NCBI lineage: Eukaryota > Viridiplantae > Streptophyta > Magnoliopsida > Myrtales > Myrtaceae > Rhodamnia > Rhodamnia rubescens. The sequence goes on along the minus strand of JAILYA010000122.1, from coordinate 222,104 downwards.
TATTGCAAGGCGAAGACGACTCCATATACCCCCAACGAGAATGGGGTGGCCGAAAGGTTAAATCGGTCACTCATAGAAAAGGCGAGATGCATCTTGAGTTGGGCGATTTGGAGCCGAATTTTGGGCGGAAGCCGTAGCCACGGCCTGCTATTTGAAGAACCGGTCACTAACCTCATCGGTGAAGGATCGTACACCATATGAGGCAGCGTTTGGGAAGAAGCCGAATCTGTCACATGTTCGGGTGTGATGCATATGTTCATGTACCCAAAGAGAAACGGGGTAAGCTTGACAATAAGTCTGAGAAGAACATATTTGTCGGATACAAGGAAGGGGTCAAGAGCTATAAGCTATGGAATCCAGAATCAAAGACCATTGTATGCGGCGGGGATGTCGTCTTTCGTGAATCACAATCCGAGGTTGGCACACGAAAGGGGATGAGCCCAAGAAAGTGATAGTGCTTAAAGAAAATCCTAAAACTAAAGCTATGGAGATGGTTCCACAAGGTACGCCAAGTAGAATCGATTCTAAATCGGAGTAAGGGGACTCGGTTAATGAAGTCGAGGATGTAGATTCGGATGAAGACTCGGATACGAGATAGCATGCCGGCTCTCGGGAGATCGACGCGGAAAGAAAGGTACCACTTCGATACTCCCTTAGTGCTTTGAGTATGTTTCATGCTTTGAGTATTACCGGAATTGATCCTAGTTACGTAAAAGAGGCGAGATCCATGGATGATGCAAATCGGTAGGAGCTCGCAATGATAGATGAGGTGCGATCGCTTGATAAAAATGAAACATGGAGCTTGTGTAAATTGCCTAAGGATAGAAAGGTAATTGGGGGTAAATGGGTGTTCAAGCGAAAGCTAAAACCTGATGGGATTGTAGATAAGTACAAGGCTAGGCTTGTAGCCAAGGGGTACTCTCGGATCGAGGGTGTTGACTATGACGAGATTTTCTCTCCCGTGGCGAAGTTGACCTCGATACGATTTGTTTTCTCTGTAGCAACCGCATATGATCTTGAGGTAGAACAGATGGATGTCAAGACGGCTTTCCTTCATGGGGACTTGGAGGAGGAGATATATATGAGGCAACCAGAAAGCTTTGAAGTAAAAGGAAAAGAAAATTTAGTGTGCAAATTAAAAAAGTCCTTATATGAGTGAAGCAGATCACCGAGGATGTGGTATCGAAGTTTGACACGTATATGCTCCAGCTTAATTTTGTGCATTCAAATTCGACCATTGTGTTTATGTGAAGAGGGCGGGCAATCGGTTTTTCATTCTTACGCTATATGTGGATGATATGTTGTTGATCGGGAATAGCGTGAAGATGGTGAAGTCCGTGAAGAGTTTGTTGGCTAAAAAGTTCGAAATGAAAGACTTGGGGCCTGCAAATTTTATTTTGGGCATGCGAGATTAGTAGAGACCGTGAGAAACGGAAGGCGTGGCTAGGGCAGGAGAAATATATCAAAGAAATTTTAAAGAAATTCAATATGATAGATTGCAAGCCTGTTGGTACCCCTATACCTTTAGAGACCAAGTTATCTCGGAACAACTGTCCCAAAACGGATGAGAAAGCTAAGGAGATGGCCCAAGTTCCATACGCAAGTGCGGTGGGTAGCTTGATGTATGTTATGGTGTGCACGCGTCCGGATATAGCCCAAGCGGTGGGAGTCTTGAGCTGATATAAGTCTAACCCGGGTAGAGAACAACTGGAATGCGATCAAAAGAGTTTTCGGGTATCTTCGTGGAATTTCGAATTTTTCTTTATGTTTTGAAGGTACAAGTGAATGGAAACATGCTTGATATCATAGGCCATGTAGATGCGAGATTAGGATGGAAATATTGATAGTAGACGATCCACTAGCGGGTTTGTTTTCACATTGTTTGGTCTTGCGTTGAGTTGGATGAGTAGAAGGCAAAGTGTGCTAGCGCTTTCTTCTACAAAGGCTGAGTATATGGCTCTTACTCATACTGAAAAAGAGGCCGTATGGTTACGGCGGTTGTGCTCGGAGCTTGGTTTTTAGCAAGGTGTTGTAGATGTGAGATGTGATAATCAATGGGCTATTTATTTAAGCAAGAATCCGGTGTTTCACTCACGCACAAAGCACATTGATATTCAATATCATTTCATCGAGAGAAAAAGTGGAGAAGAATGAGATTCGACTTGTAAAGGTCGACACGGTAGAAAATAGTTCGACTTCCTTACTAAAGCCGCCACAAAGCGAAGTTTGAATGGTGCTCTGCTGCGATTGGATTGAAGAAGAATGATATTGGAAGGGCTCTCATTTGCGCGAAGTATCCACCAAGTGGGAGTCTGTTGGAGTTGGCGAATACTTCAGGGACCCTTGTTTCTCACACCGGGTACACCCACGTGAGCTTAGGAAAATTGAAGTGTTACCCAACGACATGTGACCCTGCGCGCGGGATGCGGGGGTTCGGGGGCACCGCCTAGGTGTACCCGGTGTGAGAAACAAGGGTCCCCGAAATATTCGCCAACTCCAACAGAATCAAGTAGCATATATATTTCTTGCTCCACGCCACATCAATTCTTCAATGTGAGATTGTTCTAATACTATTTACACATGTATCTCAACAATCACTCACTCATATGCGAGTTCCGTGTTATGTCCGCCTCCCCTTGATTTCAATATCTTTCTCTAGACCAAACTCATGCGACTACCATCGGGCTTTCTTCACCACAACGTCCATTGCCCGAAATTGCGTTGGTTACCATATTTGTTCCTTGAGATATTCACCAAACAACAAAGCGGATTGGGGGCATACCAATTGACCATCGGTTGTGATACCATTTCTTAGGATGTGCGTAATAGAAGCTCGATATAGATTGTTAAGAGAGAGCTCAAATTCGAGCCGGTCAACATATCCTGTTGGACGCAGTTTTATTCAAAAGTTTAAGCAAAAAATTTATAAGTCGGGTACTATGTATATTAAATACCCCATATCAAATCACTTCTTCGATGTTGAACTTTTATGATATTATTCGGTTAAAGTACACTACAATTGTCAAAACTTGTATACGACCCTCGCTTTAGTGCCAAAACTTTCAAAATGATCACTTAAGTGGTTAGTTTTTGAAAAACACTCACTTCAATGCCAACTCGATTTGAGCTGATGTGGCTCATTGGACATCCGACTTGGCCTATTTTTATTAATATTTGAGCTAACATAGATCACCGAAGTTAGCATTGAAACGAGCATTTTGCAAAAAATTTGGCACTTAAGTAATCGTTTTGAAAGTTTTGGCATTGAAGTGATCATTTTTCAAAAAAATTATTACTTAAGTGATTGTTTTGAAAGTTTGGTACTAAAGAGAGCGCCGTACACAAGTTTTGACATTATGATTCATACATGTATCCGAATATGAAGGAAGCAAATTTTAGCATTAAAGTAAGAGCCGTACATAAATTTTGATATTTATAATGTACTTAAGCTGATATTATTCATACATGTATCTCAACGTGAAGGTAGCACGTAGAGCTTCTGTTAAAATCGCCATTGCCAAGCCCTAGTGCAGTCTAGTCTCGTAAACTTTTAACACCATGATATGACGGTAACAATGTACTTCTTCTCGTGGTACGAACCACCCGGAGGAGCGATATCTACGGTGACATTTTTGTCGGCCAAACCTAAAGCTGACAAGATGTGGCTTTCGAGCAAGAACGAAGACGACAGAATTCCCATTTTAGTCGCTTTTTGAATTCGTTTGGTGAATCTGCCTTGTTGAATGCTCGGTCTGATTTGGCCTTTGCTTAATCGAAAAGCTCGATGTCAAAGGGAAAAGTATATATATAAAAAAAAAAGTCATAAACTTACTTTATTGGTGCCAATTCAATATTATTTTTTTAATTATATTAATTTAGTCCTAAAACTTCTATATTTATATCAATAGAGTCTATCGGCCAATTTTGATAGGAAATTGCCGACTTGGACGCCGTCCATCCTATATAACGTGACCGGCTTTGACTTAGATATTTCTTATTAACTTTTTTAAAAATTAGATTGTTAATTTTTTTTTTTTTCCGACAAGGGCGCCCTAACCCTGGCGAGGATCACGGCCCTCGCTAGATTTGGGTGAGGGTCGCCTCGCTTGCAACGGAAGAGGCCGCGAAGGCCTCGCCAGCCACGAGCGGTGCCACAAAGGCCCTCGCCGGCCAAAAGGAAGGTAAAAAAGAGAGAAAAAAGTGACAAAGTAGTTGATTCATTTGTTAGAAATTTTTTTTTAAAAAATGTCCATATTGGCGCCAACCTCGCCACATAGAACGGTCGACATCCACGTAAGCTATTTCTAACTAAAATTGGCCGGATGGACTCAATTGGTACAAGAAAAAGTTTATGTATGAATTGACACAATCGAACGATTTTGGACTAAATTGGCACCAATGCAATAGGTTCAAAACTTTTTCGATATTTTCCCGAGACACTCGAGACAAAACTCGCTTGAGACTTCGTTGAGAAGAAATGGCCACGTTTTACTCTTGCAAGGACACCAGAACACCAAGGGACATGTCAGTTGGAGTTATATCTCGGAAAATGGAAGGTTGGGAGAACATCCTGTGGATGGTCGTATACCCCACAGACAATCTATCCCCATCCGACTCTGGCTGAATCCATGGCGAAGTCGCCACCGGATTCCGCTAGAACTAGAAAACTACATGATACGGATAATGCATTTCTTCTTCCGGTTCCTTGAAATCAACAGTGATTGACTCTATCGACTGCATTGTTAGAATGAACACATAAGAATTTGCTAATTTGACAGGAATTTTGTGTAAACATCATAATGCGCACACAGATTAGGATTAGCACTAGGAAGTTGGAATCGACCAAAACTAAGATGAAATCATTTGCCAATTGATCTGCCCAGACAAAATCTGCTGCAAAATGGTGATATGACTACTCCTTAATTCCCTTTGGTTAAGCAACATGTGATGCTTCATGAATTCAAACTTCGTTGCTTGATTTGTGCAGGATAGATTGCAAATTCCGAAGCACAGTATCTCTTATTCAGGGTAACTTCGAAGGCAACACTCACCATCCGACAAGAGGTGCGTTAGCTGATGCACACATGATGTGGTTTGTGTGTAAATGTGCCGAAGGATCGGATACCTCTGCTAGAAAGAAAAGATGAATCGTGAACCCTTTTTTGAGATAATGTCTTCTATGAGCAATCTTTGATAGGCCGAGCTTGAACTCGATGTCAAAGGCGCAAACATGGAAAAATTATCCAAAAAATCCTAAATCTATTGCACTTTTGCCAATTCAGTTATAAACCTTTAAGTTTGTAAATTCAATCCTAAACATTTTCGACTTTTTTTTCGTTGAGTCCTATTGGTCGAAATCATTGACATGGACGCCGACCGTCCTACGTTGTGAGACCGAGATCGACATGGACAATTTTTAATAATATTTTAATATTTTTTTTTTTTTCCTTTTTGGCCTTTTTTCCTTTGTTTTTTCTTGTCTTTTCTCAACAGCTGGAGAGGACTATGATGCCTCGCTCAGCCTTGCCCAAACTCAGGGCGAGGCCATCACCGTTACTAGTGAGGCCGGGCCCGGCCTAGACCATTGCAACCTTGCTTGCGGCCACGAGCAAGGCGGCCTTGCCTAGATCGCGGGGAGGCCAACCTCGCCTAGATTTGGGGCCCGGGTGAGGGCTAGGCACCCTCACCTAGTGCTCAACGAAGGCCCGATGACTCTCGCTAGCCACTAAGGAAAAAAAAACACAGAAAATAAAAAGAAAGGAAAAAAATAAAAGATTATAAAAATTAGATAAAATATTATAAAATTGTCGACGTCAATGTTGACCGTTTCCGTAGGACGGCCGGATATTCACGTAAGTGATTTTCAGCGCAATAGGACTCAATTAACAAAAATAAAAAATGTTTAGGATTGAATTAACAAACTTAAAAGTTTAAGATAGAAGTGGCAAAAGTGCAATGGTGTAGGATTTTTTGGACGATTTTCTTATGCAAACACGCCAACGTGTAGAGGTGTCAACTGCTCCCCATGGCGTTTGGTGATCGGTGTAGCTAAGCTGTCGGCAAGTACATATTATAATCTAAGGCAGTCGAAAGTCGCCGTACATCGCCCGCACGAGTCATTCGTATCATTCTCGAATCTGATGCCTTGTACAGGAAGAACAGTGGTGGACGACTGTTATGGCTGTTCATTCTTCATATTGCTGAGATCAAGTGAGACCCCTCATCATGTCCACCAACCGAAACCTCACGCAGTTCAGAATACGCATCGCCTGGCATGACGTCCCACGTCCTCCCCCTCGCCGCCGCCGTCGTCAGAAGCGGGTGCGGACGCGAGGTGCTACACGCGCATGGGGATGGGGGGGGACATGAGGTTCTCTTGTTCTTGCTGCGCCGTAAGCTCTTTTTTGTTTTCTTCTCTCTTTGGTCATTTCCTTATATAGAAACCGGCGGGGCAGCATCTTCTCCCAAAAATGCAAATTGTGCAGAGCTGGGGTTTCTGTAATACACGCGTGTCCACCGCATGACAATCCTCGTCTTTTTGTTTGAAAAAAAAGAAAAAAAAAACATCGTTTCTGACTCTGAAAATAATTTCCAGAGGTAAAATAGAATAGATGCACTCAAAACAGCTTTTGAATTCAAGACAAGTAAAAATAGAATTTCTTTTTTTGTCCCTTGTTGTCCAGACATTAACTAGATAACCCTCAACATATAGGTGATGGCCCGACATGTTTGGTCTAAAAGTACTTACATAATTGAAGGATAAGAATGCATACGCCAACTACCCAAAACCCCACAGAACACCCCGCTATTGTATCTAGCGATATCACCTAGAATGGGAGTGAATAGGTGATTCGAAATAAATTTGACTTTAAATTGCGAAATTAAAAGAAACAAGTAAAACATCACAATAATTCAAAATATGATTGTATGTGGTTTATGACTCTGAAAAATCGGTATGCAATATTCTGTCAAACGCAATAAGAAGAGTTTAAGGATAGAGAAAATTGCACACCATAATCATAGTGGCTCGGCTTTGATCAAGCCTACGTCCACTCTCCCATACTAATAGTCGATAGGTGGATTCCACTAGATGAATCAACGGAAATTTATAATAACCGATGATACCCTCTTGATAGATCACGCTATCTTCTCTCAATCACTCCTATAAAGCCTCTCAAAGATTATCGTATAAAGCTCATGAGCACAAGTGTATAAAATCTGAAGTTTTCTTGCACTTTGGAATTTATGATTCTGGATTCAATCTTTATTTGGACATTTCCAATCCTTAATTGAATGAGATGGTATCTTGAAGATTTGGTAACCGTTGGGTGATAAGAATCTAACCTCCCGATCGGGTTGCCCATATAATCAAATCTTTGGTTTTCATAAGTACATACCTTCATTTATGGAAGTCGGTTTGTCTCAAGAAAAGTAATTTCCAACCAGAGATTTTCTACGATACGTTGTAGAATCATCTTCCAAATCAAATATTACAAACTTCCTTTATAATAGATTCACAACCATAATGATATTCGTCATACATGGGTCTTCGGGATAAGAATTGTTGCATATATCGATGCTTTTGAATAAGTCGCAGCTTTTGAATTATTGCTTCTAAATGTGTCGCAGATTTTTGAATTATTGCTTTTGAATAAGTTGCAGCTTTCCGAATTTCTCAAAAACAAAATCAGTCTTTAGAATCTTATCCAAGAAAACACTAAGTTGTAAGTTAATAGAGTCCTTGTTGATGCTCGCACATATGTCTTCTTCAAAGGTATAGTTGAATCTACATAAGTGATACTTCACTTAATCTGAATAGTATAATTCAACTTCTTCACAAACGGATATGTGATATTTTTAACTTGAGTATGAATAACCAACTAAGGCCATAATAAAGTTATTTTCTCATGTGTCTCACCCGAAATAAATATAGGGAAAATTTCATTTAAGGAGCCTAAGTGATCTTAATTTTGTCAAATCAAAAGTATGAAGTTGATTTTGTTTCTCAAAGAAGGGCCCCATGTGCCATCATAAACATATCTCAAAATAAAGGCCTAAAGTGGTCAAAAGGTTGTTTAAAAATAAGGACAAGAGATATCAATAAATATATAACGAATGAGCTAGAACTTTCTATTAGATCAATTTACAATTGTTGAACCTAAATTTTAATTAAATTAAATTTTAAAAAAAAAAATAAGATATGATTAGAAACAGGCAAAGATCTCACCAGCGTGAGGTTTTTCACCAACGCTTTTAAAGTTTTGAATCCATTCTCATTACTTTATGGCGGCTGAATTCAGATCTTTTGTTCCTGCAAGATACTACATTTTCTGGTTAGGACACGTTAGACTAGATAGCATATCAAGCGCAAACTCACTCCATATTTTTTCCTTTTTTTTTTTTTAACAAATATAAAAGGGAAAAACAAATATAGAAATAAAAAAATATAAATTACGAAAATGCCCCTATAAAGCTGGGCTAAAGACCCTTTTTGAGATTATATAAAGTTCAAGTCAACTATTTGAAATAATATCACATTTCATAAAATTTATTTGAAATAATGAGGACACTTTGAAATTTCTTTTGAATAAGAGTCAACTTGTTGTCTTAGCTTGAAAAAATGACGCATTTCGGCCCCTTTTTGAAATTTTTCCAATAAAATATAGTAACATATTTACCATATTCAATTAGACTAAGGATAGTTTTGTCAATATCAAAATATATTAGAGAGTGTTTCTCAACAATCTCCCCTTTTTTATGATGACACCCTAAACATTTATATATTGATAAAAAGATTGTGTAAGAAATAAGCACAAGAAAGATATCAATAGATATATAAAGAATGCATGCTAGATACTTTCAAATTAGATAAGGATTCAGAGTTGCTGAACGTAATATTATTAAAATCACACTCTGAAAAGGATAAGATAAGATATGATTAGAATTGGAAAGATATCACCATCTGTGACGTTTTTCACCAACTCTTTTTAAAGTTTTGAATCCTTTCTTCGTGATCTTTATGCTTCTGAAAAAATATTTTTTCATGATCTTTTTGTTCCTGCAAGATACTACATTTTCTGCATAGGATACGTTAGAATATATATCATATCAATCTCAATAATCTCCTCTCCATATCTCCCCCTTTCTGTCATCAACAAAAAGAAAAAAATATAGCAAGCTATAGTAAAGCTGTGAAGATCCATTGAAATAAACAAATTTCAAGTCAACATCAAAAGCAGATCACCATAAAAAAATTAATAAAGAGGACACTTTGAAATTTATTTTGAAGATAGAGGACCAGAGTCGTTGTCTTGGGGCTTAGAAACACCATTTGGCTCACTAGCCGCATCCTCCCCATGAGGTCTTATAGTCTGTCCTTCACCACTCGGACCTGTTTCTTCAGAATCAAAATTAACTCGATAGCCCTTCAGGATTAGCCGGCAGTATAATAGACTTTTCAACAAGTTGATAAGATTTCTTACCAGAGAAAGAAGTATGAATGAGCACAAAAAATTCATGTTGAGCTTGTTTCATCTCAGCCCTGATTTTTACCAACTCTTGCTGTACAAAAGCTTGCATGTCCTTCAGCATGGCAATTTGAGAAGCTTTTGTTCCTGCTAACTTTGCAATGAGTTCTCTTAAAAGATCTTGATCGGTAGGACTACTGGTGGAAGCACTAGCTTGAGCAGTGGTATCTACGACAATATGTTCCTTCATCAAGTTTCTCCCCATGTAGATCTTCAGAACGATTTCCTTCTGGAGTCTCATACTCCCCCTGAATTTGATCAATGGATTTTTTTAGAATCTGATCAATCCGTTCCCCAAATATTTGATTAGAAAACTCCCTCTGAATCTTATCAACCGTAATATTATTAGCATTTTCAAGGTTAATATCTCCTTGATCTTCTTCTGCGTCCATAGGTTGAACATCTATAGCAACAGCAGCAAGTTTGTCCCTTTTTGTTTCATCATCATGTCCATCAACTTCACCCCCGTCCTTCCATTTTCTAGAGTATCTCTCAGTTTCCTCGAAATTTTCAGATTCTTTACCAGTTTAAATTTTCTTAGTAGATTCTGAATCGAATTTTCTGACTTTTCACGATGTTCCTCGTCATCAGATTCTTCCATGGCCTCATGAAAAACTTGCGTAAGCTCATGTCCTTCTGAAGTTTTCTTCGACTTCATGAGAGAGCTATTTTGGCTCTTTGTGGATAAGCTTGTCTTCTTTTTCCCTGAGTCTCCCGTTTTTCTTCTTTTTGTCGATCTCTCAATAGTCATTCTCCAGATGCAGCTCTACTTTCACGAATTCTCCTTGACTGTTGGTCCAGCCCCGACCAGTAAAGCTTGAAACGCATCTTCTGGAGCATCTTATCTCTAGCAACTAAATCAGTTTACTGTTTTGTTGAGAAAACACTCCTCTAATATATTTTGATATTGACAAAACTGTCCTTAGTCTAATTGAATCCGGTAAATACGTTATTATATTTTATTTCTCAGGTGAGACGCATGATAAAAGAAGTTTATGATAGCCTTAGTTGGTTATTCAAACTCAAGTTAAGATTATCGCATATCTATCTCTGAAGAAGTTGAATTATACTATTCAGACTAAGTGAAGTATCACCTATGTAGATTCAGCTACACCTTTGAAGAAGACTTATGTGCGAGCATCAACAAGGACTCTATTAACTTACAACTCGGTGTCTTCTCGGATAAGATTCTAAAGACTAATTTTGTTCCGAGAAATTCAGAAACTGCGACTTATTCAAAAGCAATAATTCAAAACTCGCGACTTATTCGAAGCATCGATATATGCAACAATTCTTATCTAAAGACCCGTATATGACGAATATCATTATGGCTGTGAATTTATTATTAAGGAAGTCTGTAATTTTTTATTTGGAAGATGATTCTACAATGTATCGTAGAAAAATCTCTGGTTGGAAATTACTTTTCTTGAGACAAGCCAACTTCCATAAATGAAGGTATCTACTTATGAAAACCAAAGATTTGATTGTATGGGTGACCTAATCAGCGGCATTCAGATTCTTATCACCCAATGGCTACCAAATCTTCAAAAGCAAGAATTCCGAAGCTGCAACTTATTCGAAGCAGCAATATATGCAATAATTCTTATCCGAAGACCCATGTATGACGAATGTCATTATGGCTGTGAATCTGTTATTACGTAAGTCCGTAATCTTCGATTTGAAAGATGATTCTACAACGTATTGTAGAAAAATATCTAATTGGAAATTACCTTTCTTGACACAAGCCGACTTCCATAAGTAAACGTATCTACTTATGAAAACCAAACAATTGGTTGTATGGACGATCGAATCAACGCAGTTCGATTCTTATCACCCAACAACTACCAAATCTTCAAGATACAATATCGTTCAATTAAGGATTGGAGATGTCCAATTAAAAATTGAATAGCGATCCTCCCGGAGATCTGTCCAACTGTTGGTTTAGGAATGGAGGAGTATAAAAGGAGATCATTGGTACTGCTACGAGTGAGGGAATTCATAATTATAAATTCCAAAGTGCAATAGAAGTTCGGATTCTAACACTTGTCTCGTGAGCTTTATACGACAAACTTTGAGAGGCTTTGTAAGAATGATTGAGAGAAAATAGTGTAATCTTCAAAAAGAGTATCATTACTCGTTGTAAACCTCTATTGATTCATCTAGCGAAATTCACCCTATCAGCTTTCAGATGAGAGAGTAAACGTAGGCTTGATCTAAGCCAAACTACTATAATTATCATGTGCAATTTTATCTATCCTTAAACTCTTCTTATTGTGTTATATAGAATATTGCATGCCGATTTTTTAGAGTCATAAACCGCATGCCACCAAATTCTAAATTATTGTGATATGTGACTTGTTTTTTTAAATTTCGCAATTTGAAGTCAAATTTGTTCATAATCACCATTCACCCCCTCTAAGTGATATTGCTAGATACAATACCCGCAAGTTCCATGAATCAATTAAGCTCTTGTTGGAAAATATGCCTCAAGTTTGAGTCCGAAAAGAAAGTTTCTAATTTGAATAAGTTTCCTAGTTGGAATTGGTTTCTTAGTATGAATAGTTTTCTTATTTCCAATCCATTTCTTATATATGTTATACATATGAAATGGACTTCTCGTGAAGCACATCCGAGAGGCGACTTTTTTGTGAATTACACCTTGAGAGATTTTATTATTGAAGCCAATAAAATCTTTTGAGTGAGATTTGTGATTCTTTCATAAAATTGAGAGATCATTTCGTGAGAAATTATAAAGCTAAATATTTTGTGAGTTATTGGGTGTAATTGGAAGCCAAAAAACCTAGAGCGTTTGAGTGTGGTTGTAATTCGCATTGTATCGCTTGATCTACAATGAAGTTTTTTGCTATTCTCCCCTTGGATGTAGGTCACGTAAATCCGGTGTCGACCTATATTTTTTTTATCTATTTTACTTGTTCAATCTCTTGTTTTCGCAACAATTGGTGTCGAGCCAAGTTTAACCGAGTTAAAGAGAATCGATTGCGACAAAATAAGATAAAGTAAAAATCGACCGATTTATGGGTTGGATTTTGGTTTCGGAAGATCCAAATTGAGAATTATCTATATCAAAGGAATCTACACTTGTCCTGTCTAGAAAGAAGGGAGAATTGCTCGATAGACAACCGTTGGGTGTCCCCGACATTAGCTCGGAAGTACCTAATTATCAGTTAGAAGATTTATTTTGTATGAATCAATGTAGGTTCTCTTCAACGGAACAATAGGGCCGTAGCTATGCTTTGTAAAAGAGAATATAACTGAGGATTTGTTGAATGCCCGATTAGACATGTACGAGAACCCTTTTTCCATAAATAAGATTTACATGATGCGACATTTCTTTAACTTAAAGATGAGGGGAAGTGCATCATATGCTAATCATATCAATGAGTTCAATTACCACTCTATAGATCGTGTAGATTGAAAACGAAAAAATTGCAACTTAAGAGGTTTATAAAATAAATTCATGTTGGCTAGAGACTAAGAAGCAGTTCCTTGTTGAGGCCTAGTGTGGCCGTATTGTGAGATAGGATATTTGTCTCCGGTATTCATGAGTTTATTCCAAAGGGCAGGCAAGGTTGGAAACCAGAAAATTGCAGACTCACAATGATTTGGGTGGTTACATCTTTCGTAAATAGTAAACCAGAAAATTGCATCTATGTAGTTAGCAATGAAGCTGAGAAAATTTTACTCATTTTAAAAATAACTTATAATTTACAAAAGCAAGACCATGGACGCTAATGACATCTAAGTTTTCTATGCCGACGCAAATATCCATGTGGTGTTAAATTTGTGGCATCGTTTTAAAGTTAGTGTGCGTTTGGCAACGATTCCGACCCAAAAAGTCAGTTTTGTTTAGAATTAATTTTTTTGATTCGGTTCCCTAAACGAGTTTTAGATAATCGAACGCGTTTGATAACTACACAAAATTTCTGATCCGGAGGACAATTTCTCTTACCAAATTTTTTTATTTAAGTCAAATAATTACGCATTGTCACTATAGAGTCAACCTATATAGCATCACTAATAAAATGAATATAGATCATGCACAATCCATAATTAGTCTATTTATTTTGTGAAGCATGAAAACATATGCAAGATCCTTAAGAAAAAAACATAAGCACAATTGGCAATTTGCACTTAAATTTTGGTCTTGTTTCGCGGGAAAATTATCATAAAATTCCCAAACCTATTGTAATTGTGTCAATTCAATCCTAGACTTTTTTTCTTCCGCCAATTGAGTCCTAAAAATTTTGTAATTATGCCAATTCAGTCCATTTGACAGGCTCATGCAGCGCCGCCGGCATTAATGTGGCAAATTTTTTATACTATTTTTATGTTTTTTGATTTTTAAGTATTCTTTTGGGGCTCGCGATGCTCGCCCAAGTGCCGGCGAAGGTCACTAGCCCTCGATCAATATGGTTGCCATCCCCAACCAAAAAAAAAAAAAAAAAAAAAACGACATAAAAACAAAAAATTGGAAATATTAAAATATTATTAAAAAAATTTCATGCCAACGTCTGCAAACCAAATGAATTGAATTAGCACATAATAGAAAATTTATTAAAAAATATAAATATAAATAGATTATTTATAATTTTTCATAGGGGCTCCACGTTAGCATCGGTGGCCAAGACCGAATTGGCACGAGACAGAGAAAAATTATCAAAAAAAATAATTAAATGTCTAAAATATTAAAATATTATTAAAAATTGATCACATCAGTAGACACGCCATGTCAAGATCGGTGACCAAATGGACTAAATTGCCACAATTGTAATAAGTTTAGGATTTTTTTTTTTACAATTCTATCCTTATTTCTCAAAAGTAATTATGAAACAAAGAATTGACTTTTTTTAAAAAAATTTGTTTCTGCTCCAAATCTATTCCCAAAAACAGAATTAGGAGTCATTTATGTTACCAAATAAGTTTTGCATCTTTTTATATTTTGGAAAACATACTTAGAGAATTAGAATCGTTGCTAAATAAGCCCTTGGAAATTTGATAAATTAGTTTGAAGAGTCCACTAACTGATATCAAACTTCGAATGATTTATCAAAGGAAAAAGACCACCGACAAATTATCGAAAACGGTAGGAATTCAACTTTCACAGGCACTTCAGTATATGACGAGATTGGGATAGATCACAGCTAAACAGAGTCTCGACCATGAAGCCATTTTTCAAAGAGCTTAAGCAAGGCCTTAAACCTACCATGTCGAAAGACAGAGATGGCGCACCCGATTTATCGAAGGTCTTCCTTAGGGCTACCATATGCGTTGCGGGGGCTTGCGAGAAGAAGAGGAGAACTAGCGCCCATCACCGTGCACGGAGATGACATCCTCAATAATTATATTAAGATGAATCGTCGTGGCACTCCCGACATGAATTGTCCACCCTGGCTCCAAGGCGGCAGGCGGGTGAACTCCCCCGTTTATCTCCCTCGTTCTGCCAAAGTTGCGATCCACTAGTTCACTAAGAGGAACCTAGTACAGTTCCTCATTGACCCAAACAGATGAGCCGCAAGCCCATGGTGAAGGAAAAGATGAACGTAACGTGTTGACGTGACATCATACTCCCAAGACAAGTGAGCATGCCCGGTCGACAAGGGCGCGCGTGATGACACTTTTTTGAAAGAAAATTTCGATTCAAAAGTCGCATCTGGCAATCCGTTTGGTAACATAACTTCACGACGAGAAATTCATTTGGTTTATAACTTTAAATTTCTACTTTTGAAACAACTTTTTACTTCATAAATGATTTTTGCAACACTTTTGAGAAGTAAAAAAATTTACTTCTTATCATCATAAGTTATTTTTTATCCTTTTCACTCCTCCATCTTCATATTTTTTTCTGTTTATGGAGGGTCTCTCTCTCTTCGCTCGCTATGTACTCACTACCGAGAGGTGTGGCAAGGGTTGACCAAGTCCGAAAAATATTTTAATAATAAAAAATTTTAAATAAAAATAAAAAATAAAAATAAAAAAAATCATTAAAAAGTATAAAAATTCATAAAAATTTCCAAAAGTAATAAAAAATTTCAGAAAAAATTCGTGAGCTCTTAAAAAAATCATAATAAAATAAAAAAAATTCATAACAAATCATTAAAAAATCTAAAAAATTTGAAATTTTCAAAAAAATTCCAAAAAATAAGAAATGGCCACAATCAACTGGCCAAGACCTATTTTAGATTTTTTGGCCCCGATCTTTTCAAATTGACGATTTTTCCCTTCTTGGCAAATTATCTCCAATTTCTTCCAAATTACCCGTGAACTTTAATTACACATTCTCTAAACCCTTAAGGCTATATTAGAGGAGCCTTGATTTGTATTGATGTGCTTTATCTCGTGCACTTGATTGCGCATTTATTTTATTAAATGTGATTGGTAGGATTAGTTTTCCGACTTGCATGAAAACCCGTCGGATTTGCATTTAACTTTTCTTGAATAAAATACATTTTAGGTTATGATCAATAATTTTTCGTAGAAATTTGTCTTGTTATCAAACGTCTTTCTTTGATCGAAATTAACTTCAAGTAGAAGTAAAAAAATCAACTTCGCTTCTAAAGGAAAAGTAAAAAAATCAACTTCTAATTCTAAAAGAGAAGTTAAAAAATCAACTTACGCTTCTAAAGTTATTTCAAGCATGAAGTGTTGTCATGCGCACCCTAAACTCCGTGTCCTTCCAACGGTCCAATAGGAAGGAGAATACGAAGAAGTAGGAAATCAACATGCTGCGATGTGATCCAAATTATCTGTCCTCGTGTTTAGGCAATGTGCATTTAATAGACAGGCAAGAGGATATGCAAACCCCAAACGAATCCAATTTGACCCCAACAAATGAAGGGAAAAGGGCAAAAAAAGAAAAGAAAAGAATGATACACTATACAGATTTCTCCCAAGTAGCCCTTTTTGTGCAATGTCATTCTCATTCTCCATCAAAGCCCACCAAAATTTTTGGTGCAGAGATTGACTTCTCATATATTAGGGTCTACCTAAATCTGGTGCCACATCATTGTCTTCCAAATTGATCTTTCACAGAATAGGAATGCCCAGAGTCCACCAGCCCAAAAGAGGCCCAAGCTAATAACTACCAAAACATCATCATTCTCCATTTCAACAAGTGGGACAAATGAACATGTGCATAGCCTTTACATTTCAAATCTTTCTATCATGTTCTCTCATGTTGTCTCTATCTTACCAAAAGAATGCAGATGTTCAATTCAACTTTTCAACCAGCCTTTGAACCAAAGTAACTATTTTTATAATGCTCAAGTGTGTTCAATGCCCGCCTGTGTATGGGCTTTCTGTGATCTTTCCTGGTGTTGGGCACGTTTTCTTGTTCCTGATTTTAGATTCGCATCCAAGGAAACATAGATGATCTATAACCTAAGAACCTCAAAGCAGGTGATTGGATCTTCTTTTTAAAGACTTTAGCAGCAAAATGGACGCAGAAACCATGTCTACCCTCCACCAGTTCACATGCCAAAACATGCTTGCGTTCAAGTAAGTTCGATGGGAAATGACAAACTTCACATTGAATCGCGTCTGCCGAATAAACAATATGGACCTAAAAGCTGGTTGGCGAGATGCAACTACCTTAGACATTGACTAACTCAATCTGACTTATCAAAGTCAGCACAAAAAATAAGAGGGGTACTCCAAACTTCAAAAGATACTTACCTGAATGAAACGACTAAACAGGCTGCAGAATAGAAAAGTGCATATTGCTTTTCAAGAAATTTCTGCACAGGGGTGTACTCCAAACTTCAAAAGGAACTTACCTTAATGAAACAACCAAACAAGCTGCAGAATAGAAAATTGCATATTGCTTTTCAAGAAATTTCTGCACATGGGTGGACCTTTAGCATATTCAAGGAGCTTATCACTTTGAGATTACTAAGGAAATCAATCTCAATTTTCTTCTACGCACTATTTGTGCGAGAAAAACAAAATGGGCAGGTTCGCCAT
Organism: Rhodamnia rubescens; assembly: GCA_021437795.1. Classification (NCBI taxonomy): domain Eukaryota; kingdom Viridiplantae; phylum Streptophyta; class Magnoliopsida; order Myrtales; family Myrtaceae; genus Rhodamnia; species Rhodamnia rubescens. The sequence continues at coordinate 204,597 of JAILYA010000122.1, read as the reverse complement.
TATTATTGTTCCTATGGAAGGTAAGGCATAGCCAACTGCATCAACAGACTAAGACAAAAGACTTTTCCTTCTTAAACTCCGAATAGTAGCGAGTGGACACAGAAAAAGATAACGTCCAGACCCAGACTACACCAGTTTTCAGGTCAGTTTTGCAGGTCAGCACATGTTCGCGTTCGAGTTTAACTGGAAATTAGGAACTCCAGCTTTAGAAAGTAAATTACTGAATAAACTACAGGGACCTAAACATCTGGAGAGCCAAAGTGTCTAAACATTGACTACCTCAATCCTATTGATCAAAGTCAAAACACCAAAAATAAGATTTCTGTACAAATGAAAATTACCGCAATAGCAAAATGATCTGCAGAGCAGTATTAACATATTGCCTTTTCGAGAATTTTATGCAAAGGAGAGGACTTTTAGCGATTATGCTTATTACTTTCAGATTGATACGGACATAGATACTACACAGTAATTATGGAATAAATATGGCATACACCGTGCCTGCCATTTGTAATGTTGATATGAAAATAAGCCAATGCCAAACATTGCAGAGAGTTAAGAGCCTAAGATAAAAGAAAGTTGAGTATTCATTTGCGGTACTTCAATCTACCCTTGTCGGATACAAGAATAGCACTTAATTTATGTAGTAACAGCTAATGCCCCATCTAAGTACACCCCGAAAAGAAAAGCACATCAAAAAGAAGAATATGATACAGAACCGTAGCAAAGAAAAGGAGAGAGGCAAAAGCATACCCATTCTCTCCTCCCTCTCTATTCATTATCAGATGGCAAATACGAAGAAGAAGATGCTGCCGCTGCTGCTGCTGCCTCTTCCTTCATCAAATTCTGCAATCCGGGTTTCAATTCCCTATTACAGAAGTCATCATACTCTCCTTTGTCGCCTCCTTTCTTCTTAACTTCCACTACCACCAAAGATGGTGTCAACTCAAATATCTCAGCCGCAATTGTTAACGGCCCCTTCACTCCCTCCCTCGACCCCTCCAAGCTCACCCTGCAGTCCTTCTTCCTCACAGTGAAGCTGACCAGCTTTGCAATCTCCTCCAATTTCGAGATAATCTTCGAAACAGGAGCTCCCGACACGAATCTCGTCTCATCTCCCCCATCCTCGAACAACCCTGACAAATCGAAACCCCGAGAAAATGATATGATATCGAACGCGTTCAAGCTCGCGGGTCTCGGCAATGTCGTGATTTTCCTCCGCATCTCCACTTCGCTATCTGACTCGGACAAGGACTGGTCCGACGAGGAACCCACATCCTCCTCCCCGTCATCCACACTGCAGAGCTTATCGTCCTCGATGTAGAACTTGATATGCTTAAACCCTTTTTTGAACCACCTATTCTCCATTACTTCTGGAATCGTGATCCGGGACTCCGGGTTTGTATCCAAGAGCCTTGTGAGCAGCTTAGAAAGCTCGGTCGAGAACCACCGTGGACAACGAAACTCGCCCTTATAAATCTTCTTATACATCGCCATGACGTTCTGATCATGGAAGGGCAAATAACCGGCCATGAGGACAAACAAAATCACACCACAAGACCAAATGTCAACCTTAGCGGCATCGTAGCCTTTCCTAGCTAAAACCTCAGGGGCAACATACGCAGGGGTTCCACAAAACGTATGAAACAAACCGTCCTGCCTGATTTGGTCGGAGACAGCGCTCAACCCGAAATCCGAGACTTTGAGATTGCCATTCTCGTCAAGGAGCAAATTCTCCGGCTTCAAATCCCGATGATACACGCCCCTCGCATGACAGAAGGAAACGGCAGAGATCAATTGCTGGAAATACTTACGCGCGACCTCCTCCTTGAGGCGGCCCTTGGCGACCTTGTTGAAGAGCTCGCCGCCGCGGACGAGCTCCATGACGAAGTAGATCTTGGCCTTGGTGGCCATGACCTCAAAGAGCTGGACGATGTTTGGGTGGCGGACGCGGCGGAGGATGGAGATCTCGCGCTTGATGTGGGCGATGAGGCCGCCCTTGAGGATCTTCTCCTTGTCGATGACCTTGATGGCGACGCCCTCGCCGGACTCGACGTTGCGGGCGTAGTAGACCTTGGCGAAGGTGCCGTGGCCGAGGAGCTTGCCGACCTCGTAGCGGCCGAGGAGGAGGGGCTGCTGGCTGTCTTTCTTGGCTGCGGCCGTGCCGGCACCGGCGGCGGTCCTGGGGGCGTTGCCGGTGTCGGCCATGGATGGGGGATCTCGGGGCGAGGTGGGAGGGGGAGGGAGAGCTAGGGTTTGTGCCGGAGAGGCTTCAGTGATTCGTCATTCGAATCGAAGGCGATGGCGATTCACTTGTTCTTCTTTGGCGTGGTTGGGGGTTTTCTTTGTTGAGTGGTGTAGAAAGGAGAGATGATTTTTTGTTTGGTTTTGAGGTTGGGGAGTGTCGTCACAGAGAGGTGCATTTGTTAGGTTTTAATGCGTTCGGACGGATATTCTTATTCGCACTCGTTGCCCCAGCAACCCATCTATTTTCATTTATTTTCTCTCTTTAATTCGTAGCATGAAAAAAATTCCAAATAAAGGCCCGACGTATCGTCTTTATCTCATATAATGATATGAAGTAGATTTTATTTCAAATAAAAGTCGAAAGTGAGATGACAATTTCAAACAAGGAACGTGAAGTATCGTAGTTATTTCAAATAAGGGTCACACCGCGAGTTAACCGACCACCTAAATATTACGACAATCAATGGCATTTTTGTTAAAAGACAATTTTAACCAAATTTTTAATTGAATTAAAAAAATAAATTTAAAAAAAAACAAAAAACAAGGGAGGGTGTCGGCCCGAGAGTGTCGCGGCCATGTACGCTTTGGCTCTCACCTCTAGTCGACAGGGACGCCAATCCTTGCCGAGGCGCCGATGGCCCCATCAACTATCGGTGATGCCTCATTAGCGATGGGGTGGCAACTACAGGCGGGAGGGGTAGCTTTTTTTTGGACATGTTGAGCATTCCACTTCCTTTGTTGGTTGAGGCATCGAAGACATTCATGATCCGAGCCTTATAAGGGCATCAAGATCAAGGGGATCGTGAGATCAAAGTGGACATTCTCGATTTCCATGACTGATTGCATCCTGATGACTTTCTTATGAGCCTTGCAAAAAGGCCTTTTTGCGCTAGGTCCTAGTTCACCTGTATTTTTATTTTTTAAAAAAAAATTTAAAAAATTTAAAAAAAAAATAAAAAAGGAAGGAACAAAATGCTATTGACCAGCAAGTGAGGTCAGGCCCTTTTATAAGATTGATATGGCCACTTCATATTTTTATTTGGAAAAATAATTACATTCCATGTCTTTATTTAGAATTTTCTTTTGATACCATAAATATCTCTCTCTCTCTATTCTTACTAATTCCGTAGCAATGCTTGGTTACTTTGGATGACTTTGTAACCCTAAAGCCATGGAAGTGTGGGGGCAAAGGGGTCAACTAAAATAATTAAAAAGAAAAGTGAGTGTTCTCATATTAGCATGAGTCTGGAATTAACTAAAACCAAATTAAGAAAATTTAACCAACCAAAGTGCAATCAAATCCTAACCTTTTAAAAATAACATCCAACCAATTCTAAATGTGTCGAATTCTTGTAATCAAGCCCTTCCGGCGGCCACTTTGGTCTAGAGGGGACGGAAATCTAGCGTTGCATGTTTTCTTGCCCGCTTTGGTCTAGGGGGGGACAGAAATCTAATGTTGCATGTTTTCTTTCTTTTTTTCATATAACTTTAAACAAATGCGGCGCTGACGTGATGTCACACTAGAAAAAAGAAAGCAAAAAAAAAAAGAAGAATAAAACAAAAACACATATTAAGGGAAAGATAAAAAAAATTAAAAACAGATCAGGGTTTTGCTCCCGATCCCTAGTATTTTTTTTTTTTTTTTTCTTTTATTCTAGCTCTTTTTTTTCTCCATATTTTTATTTGATTTATTCAATAATTTGTTTTCTAATTGGGCACTCAAGCAGCGCTACAAATGTTTACTTTTTAGTATGTCAGACAAATTTGATCGATATATTATCATATGCACTTGATCGTGTTCGACGCCATTACTTAATGATCGAACTGATATCTCTTTGATTGAGGACATAATTGTGTAATTTTTTACGTTACGTCCGTTTTTTTCTACCAAAGAATACGAAAGCTATTATATCGATTTGACCTAGATAGGTAATTCGATCAGCCGATCTCTTCCTCTATTATCTCTTCTCTCTCGAGCGGCTCTAAATTTGTAATCTCACTTCGACATTTCACACATGTACGTGTGCGCCCTCTTACAAGTTATGTCCCCAATATGCCATGCCTTTAAAGAATATAAATGATAATATTGGATAATTTTCACGTAATAGTTAAAAAATAATAATAATTTTTTTGGACTAAGTACCCTCGACTATGTTTAATTTATTGGACAGATGATAGTGGAGAGATGACCAACATTTGAAGCTACTCGTGCTGTTGTGCATCACGTTGTTATGGACACTAATTCACTTTCCCAATTATCTCCCTACACATGACTTTGGGTGGTTCCAATTTTTAAACTTTTTATAAATCTCATGGCTCTTGGATTTGATTTTTATCTAATGTAAATCACCTAAAAACAAGTACTACAAAAGTTATCAACTCAAAGTAATTAATTTTAAAGGAAAAAAAATAGAAATAAAAGTTACAAGTTTTTTTTTTTTACCTTCACTCCAAACAAGCCCTTCTTCTAAAGATTTTTCAAACTCCTCCATGATTCACATATAAATTCTTGTTGAACATGAAAATATGTCCTTTACTGATTAATTCTCCTAAATGGTGCGGAATTGTAGAGAATGGGAAAAGAACGTTTTTCGACGGCCCCTTTTCTTCGAAATATATTCTAACCCCTAATTTTCATTTGTAGTGCCCGATATTAGCTGTGTGCTTCCTTATGATTCTCGATTTCATTTTGTTCGTATCATAAAGCAAAGACGAATGCTGAAAAATAAACGTCGAAAATTATTACAAACGAGATCTATATTATAATAAAATATCCGATTTTGCAAGCATTTTACGATTTCAGAAATTTCGCCAAAAAAATCAATGTCCCCCTTGCTAATAAGTCGGTCAAGGGATTAAATCTATAAATTATAAAGAAGAGGATGAAAAGTCAATTTTGTTCAGGGTAAGATTGCCCTTTCCCAAACGTTGGGCAGCCACAAGAGTATTGTCTCCAATAATGTTGCTGACGTGGCACAACATCGGCGAATTTTAAGAGGAGCTGGTATTTTTATTTATTACCCTGAATGGAGATGGACACCTCAACCCCTTGACGTCATCAATCGCAACGGCTCTTTCCCGCTCTGGCGAAAAACAAAAAATTCGAATTTCATTTTACTTTCTATTTGGCGGCCAGAAATCACTTTTTCCCCGGAACCGTCGGTCAACGCCCCCGCCCCATCTGACCGCCACGTGAGATCCATCTGCGCCCCACGCGCATTCCCGCAATCGGACGGTCGGCGTACGCCAAGCTGAGCTCGGTGATCTCCGCCGTCGGATGGGGATTGAAAGTTTCGGGAGGTCGCGATATCAGACGCTGGCGTCACGGCGCATCACGTGGCGCCCTCGTCGTTTTTGGGCGGTTGCGTTGCGTGTGATCGCGTGAACACTCGCGCGCACGGATCTCGAGAGCAGATCACCCGTTTGATTGGGAGTAGAAAGTCAACCGGATGGTCGGCTATGATTTGGAGACACGTCAAAAATTGAAGGGAATTTTGTAAAAATGAAAAAAAGAGAGAGAGGATATTATTGAGAAGAGCCTCGAAAGTTCCACAATTTCCAATCTTCCTCATGTTACGTGCGATTGCAAGTTACAACTTTTTTTTTCCCACGCTATATATAATCGATACATCGAAATGAAACCAATTCCTTATTAAGTCGGTTATAAGTCGCTTCGAAATCGTAGGCACTTTTTAAGAAGATTCGATGATTGCCGAGTTGCACGTCGAAACAAGTTGTGATATTCAATAGAGACTAGTCGCGCGAGGGCTTCCATGGTGAGATTGGATCCTCTCTCATTAAGGATACGTTTGTTTCGTGAGATTTGAATGATTTGAAAAATATATTTTTAAAAATGATTAATTGCATCGTTTGCAAAAATAAATAAAAAATGAAAAATATGTTCATTGTCTAGGAAAATGGTTAGATATAAGTTGATGTCGTTAATGAAAATATTTTTCTTTTATTAATTATCTCAAACAATATAAATGATCATTTTTCAGAACAAATATTATTCAAATTATTTATTTTTTAAAGGAAATAATGCCAAGTTACTCTCTTGCTTATTATAAATTCGTTTTCTTGGAAGCTAGACTAGTGATTATATATTACATACTCATTATAAAACGTCATGGAATTTCGTATGATCGTGCAAAAATATAGAATAAAATAAACGCAATTTGTGGAGCCGATTTCTCAAATTTTGAAACCCGAAACTTATTTCAAAACCTAAAATTAGGCCGATTCCTATCGGCCTGGTTCTCCGGTTCTCGATTCCATTATGAAACCACGCTCGCTCCTACAACGAGCAAGAAACCAAACCGATCATTACCAATTCCAAATTTGCAGGATTGGGAACCGGATCAGTTCTCGCGAGAATCACTCAGAACCAGTCCCTCGGATCCGGTCCGATCCTGTTTTCAGGAGTGTTGCCGATGCACATCCCTAGGTATGACGTGACTACAACTAATTGGAGTCCTTTGGAAATGACCATAGACACAAGACGTGTGATGATTCGCTCTAACATAATCAACAACAACTTATTTTATTCACGCAATGCAAAAATAAAAATAAAAATAAAAACATTCCACCATCAGCGGGCCCGGACACACCCTCAATTCTAATTTTTTTGGGGGGGCAACTTTGGGCTCGAAGTTTTATGATCTTTGACAATTGATTTGCATCCACTGTCAGCTGAGTTTGCATCATCATGGAAAGCATCAAAAGGAAACGAATTGATAATCAGCATTGGCAGATCATCAGACCCACTTCTCAATTAGAGTACGCAAAAGCAGTGCCTTTCATGATTTGTAGTTAAAAAGACTTTGAAGGTGAGTCGATTTAAGAACATGGGTGGACCACTTAGGCAGGCAATGGGGTCATCTTAGCAAGCATGGACCCGGATGGACAGCTTCCACGAATTATTGAAGCTTCTATCCTAGAAGTCTTTGTTTTTTTTTGTTTCAATGGAAACATGCTACTTTCATTCATAATCGGAAAGGATAACGTTTGACTCTCCACAATCCAAGCATAACAAAGACCAGAGATATGGAGGCGGCTTTAAGAGCCATTTCGGATTGAGTGAATCGGTGCGATGGGCCTTAGCCACCTTAGTCGGCAGCTTGATTTGCGGAACGAGGACAATCGGCTGGAGATACTCGTTCAAAGTTTGGTTAAGCATGACTTTACTGTCATAGATAATTGGACGCATAGACCACGGGCATCCTTCCTTGCCCATAACCCACTGTACGACAGAGAGACAAATCTATTTCTAGCACCACTTATAGATATGGAGCATCGAAGACGCCGAGACTTCCATCTACTTTTTCCGCTTCGTACTTTCATCAGAAACTCCAAACTATCTCTCACTGCTAGGGTTTCCGCTACACAAGCAGAAGGCGCTCGAAACTTCCTTGCGAAGCCAGATACTAGCATCCCAAAGGCATCCTGGAGGATTCCAGCAGCTATGGTCTCCAGTCTCCACTGTTTCACGACACCACGATGCATCTACGCTCAGTTTCAGACTCCCTTGATTCGGCAAACACCAACGAGCAGGTAAGGGATTCTGCCCTGCTTGTCCACTCTTTTCGCTTGGGTTCCATCTCTTGCACAACTTAAAGGAGCTAATTGCTTAGTCGACGATTGTCTAGGGCTGAGGTCTTCGCTTTTGAAAGGCCCAAGCGTTGCGCGCCATCCAAATGGCGCATAGTATCTCTGCTAGTATTGACAGCGGGGGAGGTGCTTCAGACGGTGGAAGGTTTTACTGTCTTGATAAGAATTTCCTTCCCAGCTTTAGAAATGATCTTTTCTTTCCACCCCTTTAGCTTCGAATTAACCTTCGCGAGCACCCAGCTGAACATATATTTCTTAGTATAGCCCCAGTCCGACGTGATTTCTAAGTACTTGCCTGTTTTCTCCAAAGATTGTTTACTCTCAGTTCTTCTGAGAGATTCCTCTTTAAAGTTTCTGGGCAACCTTTGCTGAGGTAGATGCCTGATTTATTCAGATTTGTAGCTTGCCTTGAAACATAGCAGTACTGGCTCAAAATATTAGTCACATTCAGATATTCTCTCAAAGTTCCATCTAGGCAAAATATCTCATCGTCCGTGAATAACAAGTGTGATAAGGACTCTATAGCAAGGACACGCTTCCTAGCCAAATTTTCGTGTGTCGGACACGTGTTGGTATCGGAACACGCACAGAACAAGGCCGGACACACGGTCAACACGTATCCGATCTCGACACCTGGTCTACCGAACGGACACATGAGGGATTTGCCTGCCCTAGGTAAGGTGAGTCAAAATTTTAAAAAAGCCAAAATTTTCTAACCTAATCTCCATCTCTCGCATTCTCTACGTCTTGCAATCTCGGCTCTATCGCGACTCTCTCTCTCTCTCTCTCTCTTGTCACGCCTGCGCGCAGGGCTGCTCTCGGTCGAGGCTCACCTCCCCTGGACGCCTCGCGGATTCTCCCCGGGAAACCGACTGGAAAATGAGGGAAAACGAAGGTGGATCTTCGACGGAGGCCTTCTTAGGGTTCATGCGAAGCAGGGAAAAGGCGCTGCCTTTCGTCGGTCGATCATGGAAATGGAAAGTGCACGAACACACAGAGAAAGAGAGAGAGAGAGAGAGAGAGAGAGGGTGTAGTACGTCACGTCGCTCGATAGAGAGAGAGAGGGGAGGGAAGAAGAAGCGACAGACATTGAGGATAAAGAAAATCGGGGAAGAGAGTGAATGCTTTTTAATTAAGCATGGGTTACAATGAAAAGTGAGAGAAAAAGAGCGAAAAAACTTAAAATTCTGATTTTGGTAAGAAGGGGATAGCTATTGGAGATTTTGACTTATTAACCGCGCAACTTTTAAGATCAAAACAATCATTTTGGATAACATATTAGGACCAATCTAGATGTAAAAAATAATCATTTTTATTTGTCGAATCATAAAAATGATAATTTATTATGTATATATAAAAAAATATTCATTTAATATATAACGTGTCTCGACGCTGTTGGAATTTTCTATTTTTTGATAAAACATGTGTCGGCGTGTCATATCTCATGTTGTGCCAGTGCTACATAGGATAAAGATGGACACCATCCATTCAGCTTGATGTCCTTCACCATGCCACCCACCACCACTGCCTTATTCATTAGAGATGATAAGGAGTTCGCCATAATGATGAACAGATAAGGCAATAGTGGATCTCCTTGTCTATTTCCCTCGGATGCGGGAAATAATTCGTAGATTCTCCATTCACTCGAATGCTGAAGGAGACTGTAGAGATGTAGTATTTGATTAATTAGACCAATCTTTCGCAGACCTCCATTCTTTGCATGCTAGCACATAAAAAATCCCATTCCACTCTATCGTACGCTTTTTGCATGTTCATTTTCAAAATCGTTTGGAACTTTCTTTCCTTTTTCCTAATTCTTAGTTTGTGCAAAACTTCTTGTACCACTATAATGTTATCTTGAATTTGCCTACAACTTACAAAAACACTTTGTTCAACAGGAATCAAGTCGATAGCCATGGTTTCAGCCAATTTGCCAACACTATAGAAATGATTGGGACTCGAAGAACTCGGATATGTCGTAGCACAAGTGACGGTGTTAACGCATTGACTCGGTAACAAAGATGCTCATAAGCGGCTTCCATTCGAACGGGGCGATTGAAAAAACGAAGACTCGGTGCTTCTTCGATGCATGACAATCAGATCGATTAACAATGGCATACTTATGTCAGAAGAGGTAAGACTTTGCTAATCGAACGGATAAGCCAGGGAAAGCAAATTCAATCATTGAACTAAGACAAGAGCTTCACATTATCATTAAGAGAACTTCTGTAGCCCCAATATTGACTTGTATCGAGTAGGGCCAATCCCCAAATGAATTATGATGAACAAAATCCGCAGAGAAATCGTCTTGTCGGCGAAATCACATGACTGTCTATTCTATTTGGCACTTGCAAATGGATTATGCATGTCCAATGCTACCAATGGCCCCGGCACTCATTCATCTAGACCCAAAGGGCCAACATTTGCAATTTTTCTTACGAAAAAGAATTTGCTACCAACAAGCAATTTTATCCAATCGGCATCAACAATAGTTGTAGCCTGTCGACATATGAAAAAAATCTAAGATAAAGTAAAGTCTAGATTGAAGAGCCGTATATCACTTCGGAGTTGGAAATCTTAAGTGATTTATCGATCTATAGGGCGAGGCGTGCATTATTATGAGTCACATTTTCAAGCACATAGGTCATAAACGATTATGGTGTGTGGAGAAACGCCTGGACAAAATGGTTGGGAGTTTAGTGCATTGCCAAGTCCTAGAGCGACCACATGACAAGTCCTACCGGGATGGGATTGCCTTGCAACGTCCTAGTTATCCACACAATATTAACTTGGACGTTATGTCTTTGAAAGGTTGTAATGGGTTCGATGTTGTCATTCATCTCCTAGACATGGTCACGTATCATGTTGACCTTCAGGATTCGAGATGTTTATCGTCACTCTTCCTAGTAGATATTTTCAATAACCAGACATGGATACCCACGATAAACTTGCTACACACGATTAAAATCCCATGAATAGGATGCGAATTGGAAGTAGTCGGGGCAATGAGGAGATGGAGGGCAATTTTGGTGGGCTCTTTGATGAAGATGGAACGGCGTCGATTGCAAAGCGCTAGGCAGATCTCTTTTGAACGGGGAGAGATGCTAAACAAAGTCCGTGGATGATGAATTCTCGAATCTCAAATGCATGACCGGGAGTATATTTATAGCGAGAGGACTACAACGAATATGCAAAGAGGAATCGGACCATAAATCTGAAAAACAACCATGGTTTCTCCTTGTCTCCACATAAAAGTTCTTTAAAGGGTAAAGCTGATATCAGATGACAAATTTCGGCGGCCGCCGCATGCGTTCTTTGATTTCCAACATGTCTTGTTTGAAGAATTACAAGCATTCTAAGAATGTGGTAAAGCTCAATTAAGAGCTGGATCTCCGTAAGAAAGCATTAGTCAAATTGCCAAAAATTCACCTAAGTGTTATGTTTAATCCTACAAATCACCCCTCTAACATCATTGGCTTGATTGAAGCCCACATCATATAAAGGCTTGTTACCCGTAAATGGGCCTCTCGACCAAGCTTTTTCCAATACGTATAATCACCATACTTTGAGACTATAGCCAAAGACATATTATAAGCCAAGAATGTAAAACTCCTTGAGTGTGGTACCTATAATCTCAAAGACAGGGTTGCCAAATAACATTATCATCTTTTACTATTCCTGAAATGAAAATCAGAAAATCAGAATAGTTATCATGCGTGCACTTAGGATCCTAAATTTGCTGTCAACCCGACAATCGTCGTAACCTTTTATTACAGTTACACGAAGGAAACAAGGTTTCAAAGTCGGTTTGAGCCGTTGAACTTTTGCCATGATTGTCCGAAAATTCAACTTCTTTTCTCGGGTTTCGCAGCCCAAATTAAGCGGGATTGGCATGTTAAAGCGAGCCATGCCTTGCGTTGGATGATGGGGATGAGGAAAAAGCACGAACCAGACTTTGCTCTCCAGCTCACCTCGATGCCGAGCTTCCTAAGGAATCCAATATGAAATAAGCGTGCGTATTATAGAAACCCTAATCGGATAAAGCCGTCCTTTCAATTATCGGGTTATGAATATGGATATCCCTCGCACATAAATTTTGGAAGAGCTAAAAAAAAAAAACTCGTAAAGCTATTGCAATTAGACCAAATCAACTAAACTTTTTTTTAATTAATTTAGCCATAAACCTTTTCTTATTTGTGCAAATTCAGTCCATCCGATCAGTTTTAAACAAAATTGATGATATAGTGTTGTTGGCATTGACGTGACAATTTTTAATAATTTTTTTGAATTGTTTTGTGCTTCCCTATCTTCTTCTTCCTCCAATCTGTCGGCGAGGGGCGGGCGAGGCAAGCTTCATATGAGGCGGGCGAGTCGCTAGCCCTCGACGGCTAGCTAGAGCAAGAAGAAGATTGAGAAGAAAAAAATAAGTAAAAATATTTTTAAAAAATTAGTAAAATTTGCCACGCTAGCGCCGTAGCGCTACTCTAGCTATTTCCAACCAATTTTGATTGAATGGATTGAATTGACATGAATAAAAATATTTAGGACTGAATTGACATAATTATAATAATTTTAAGATTTTTTTATATTTTTTCCCATAAAATTTCAACTCGACATAAACACGGGTAATGTCTTCGGCTGTAACCCACAAATGGGGAGATGGTCGGAGGAAATTTCCTTCGATGGAGACGTGTTTATGTGAGTATCATCAAACTTTAGATATTGATTTAAAAAAAAAAAATTGAGTGCGCCTCCTTTTCATGAAAGTTTGCCAATAAATTAACATGCGAGAAGATAAGCACGCCGCTCATCGAAAACCCCTTTGCCAATAAAGTTTGCTCACATCCTCAGCTGCACTTGAGCCAAAGTCATCATTGTATCCCCCGATCAATTTTGTAGTTAGAAGTTCTATTTTCGGGCGAATTTGACGAGCTTGCTTGCCCTATCGTTGCCGGCTGCTTCGGCGAGACCCTCGTCCGTCAACACTGAATTAGGGCAAGCCAGCAGCGGAGCTAGACAAAATAACCTTCAACAATCCATTATCTCTAAAGGTTTAATCCTCGCGCATCCACATATGCGCGATTTCAATCCGTGACACTCGTTTGCATCGAGCATTTCTCCCGATTTGATCTAATAACCAATGTGGAAATGTTTTAGTTTGACATATCCACAGAATTCAGGCCAACATGTTGGTGTCGAACTTGGGGAAAATTGTCCAAAAAAGTCCTAAACTTATTACGATTTTTCCAATTCAATCCTAAATCTTTTAATTTTGCCAACTAAATCTTAAACCTTTTCACATTTTGCTAGTTGAGTCCATTTGGCTAATTTAGTCGGAAATCACTAACGTAAAACACTAATTGTCTTACGTGGCATGGTTAATCTTGAAGTGGACAATTTTAATGATATTTTAATATTATTTGGTTTTTTTTATTTTTTTTTTTAAATTTCTAGTTCAAAGTGTCGATCCCACCACGTAGGATCACCTGTATCCACGTTAACGAATTCCGGCTAAAATTGGTCGAATGGACGCAATTGGCAAAAGGTTAAAAAGTTTAAGATTTAATTAGCAAAAGTAAAATATTAAGACTGAATTAGCAAAATAAAATAAACTATCACTTTTTGGGAGAATCGGTATGGTTTTTCACAGTCATTGAGCTAAATTAAAATGATTGTCCATTTCATCTGCTGAGCCGATCCAACGTTAGCTTTAACGTTCTTGAAAATTCGAGTCACGAGAAATAACGATCGAGGACTCAAAACCAAGACAAATGAGAATTAATGGCCACAATTACCTAAAAAAGGAGTTCATAGACTTAAAAACCACTGCACTCCTATTTATGAATTCAAGCTTTTGAAATGTCGAGTAACTTCATACTTTATATATATTTATTGGTCGTGGCTTGGGTTTTCAGACCAGTGGGAATCAAATTGAACATTCACAAAATTTACTGGGTATATTTATATAAATTGAACATTCACAAAATTTACTGGGGTCAAATTGTGAAAAATTGTAGAAAAAAAAATTGACCCCAGTCACGAACGCGAAGAGCCGCCACTATGGGCACCAATGCTAATACACCCTAAAAATTAAGGTGTTGGACAGACAGAAACTATATGAATATCAAACCATTTGCAATACTACATTTAATTCTTGTTAAAATTGAAGAATGGGGAACCATACATAGTAGTCAAGCTTTAATTCCTCGTTAAAATTGAAGTCATTTGTTCCAAAAGTTGGCAAACATAATCTTGAGCGACAACAAGGATCCTTGTAGCCTAAAGTGAGGGCGCCGTGACCCTTGCCGGCCAATGAGGGCACTCACCTCCTCGCGCAGATCCGGCGAGGGCCGCGATGCCCTCGCTAGATCTAGGCTAGGCGAGGGTGTCCTAGCCCCGAAAAAGGAAAAGAAAAAACCCAAAAAATATGTAGATTCAAAATAATGTTAAATTTTTATTAAAAATGTCTCATTAGTATTGGTTGTGCCAAATATGATGGTCAATGTCTATGAACGATTTTGACCAAAATCAGCCGGATAAACCGAATTGTCACAAATAAAAAAGGTTTATGGCTAAATTTATTTAATTAAAATATTTAGAACTCGAAATAGCATCGATATAATATGTTTAGGACTTTTTGGGTACTTTTCCAATGTAGTTTTTAGTGATGGAATGACCACACAATGGGTGAGTTAAAAAGGGTTTAATTCTTAATAAAACTTGGATGCAAAATTCAAAAACTATTAGTAGTTAGGAAAAATGACATTAATGGTTCTTAAACTTTGGTCAAATATATAATGTAACTCCTAAACTTTTATTTTTGACATGATATTGCTAGATTGGACTTTCGTCCATGTCCAAGATTCCCCACTGTAGCCCACCGTGGGAATCCAAGACATGGCTTAGTTCTATTGTGGATGATCATCCGAAAAGAGCAACTAAGCATCATTGTCTTTGTTGGCCTATATTAAATATGTACAAAAAGTCCAGGGATTATATTTCACAAATTGAAATATTCAATAATCACATTACTCGACTATGTTGAACAAATTAAAAATTCAAGGAACACATTACAAATTTGGCCAAATTTCATGGATCATTTATGTCAATATCCCTTAGAAGTTATTAAAACGTCGAATTTGGACATAGTTCTTCATTTGCTACCAATGTACAATTCACTCACTACCTCAAAAATTAAACATACTTGGAGTTGGAAGTAGACTTGATAATGAGCCCGATGATATGTCGGGTCCGTTCGGACCCACTCAAAATATGCTTTGAGCCTAGAGCGCTCGAGCCCGCTTACTTATGCTCATCCAAGCCAAATCGGGTATCGACAAGAATATTTGAGGCTCCGTTTGACTCGCATAAAATATTTTTCGGGAAAATATTTTCCACACTTTATAGCACCAATTGCTTAGGAAAATGAATCAACATAAAATATTTTCCTACTTAAACTAAATAAAAGAATTCAAATTTTTAGTTTTAATTTAAATTTTCTTTTCTTTTCTCTTTTCTTTCTTTTCCTTTTCCATTCTTCCTCTCGCCGGCCAGGCATTGGCGACAACGACGACCGACCACATACTCGGGTTGGGCGAGCCGCTCTCCCTAGGGCCGGGCTAGGCTTGAGCTTGCCTGTGACCGCCAATGGCTTGTTGAGGCGATGGAGGAAAAAAGGAAAAGAAAAAAAAAAAAAAGAATTATTGGAAATCTTAATCTTTTTAGATTTATAATAATTGTCCACTTTAGGACCGGATGTGCCACGTATAACGGCCGCCGTCCACGTCGCAATTTCCGATCAAACGAAGACGCAAAAATCAACTTAAATTTTTTTATTAAATGATGAAAAATTTTTTTTAATTTATTTTTAGGTCTTAACTAAATATTGAAAAAACATTATATTCTTTTCGAAAATACTATCAATGGGGCGTAAGATCAGGGACGACTAGCATGACGACATTTATTATGATGGATTCGCCGTTTCAAAACGTTTGGAAGAAAGCAGAGGATGCGCAGATCTTTGGGCAGAGAAATGCCGTTCATCTTAACTATGGGGGATGCATGCAGCAGCATGTGCAGGTGAATAGCGGACGGTTCTGTTCTGCGCCCGATCCGTACAAGTGCGCGGGCACGCATTTCTATGCCGCTCGTCTGTCCCGTCGCCTAAGAGAGTAAGAAAATAGTCGTTAGAGAGATTTTGGCAAATATTCACACGCGGGGGGTCAAGTCAGACTAAGATCTTTTTTTTTAAATAAATTAACATTGAAGTTAAGAGTAGTACCAGCCCCCCCCTAAAAAATCAAAGGGAATTTTTTTTTTTTTTTTTTTTTTGGTAATACATTTGTTTAAATTACTGGAAGTTAGACACAAAAAAAAAAAAAACTGAAAGATGGGAAAATTAGACCAAATACTGTGTTTAATCGTTCGAATTTCTAATCAGAATAAAACTATATATATGATAAGATAGGAAATTTAAAAAATTTATCACATCATGTCTACTATTTTGTAAACTACGAATTTTAAAAAAACTTCGATGGCCAGAATTAGACCCAGCACCACTAAAATGCATCCTCCCGGAGGAGACGAACCCTATCCAATGGAACCAGCAAGAGCATTTCCTCTCCATCGCGAATGAAGCCACCACAAATTGACAAGAGACAAAATACCCAATGAAGCATAAAGAACTTTTGGCTTAGAAAAGCCGAGGCCTCGCGGCAATCAGATCTGACCTCCCTCACCATCCACGATTGCACAATCAAGCCTTCTTCTCCACAAAGCGAGGATCCTAAAATCTCCCTAGTCTAGTGAGGACAAAGATGAAAGGAAAAAATTCATTAGCCCTAAGACTCCAATGGCAAATGTTAGAAAGGCCTTTGGAAAAGCTAACTTTAGCTCAAAGATTTTAAAAGTAGGACAAAATCCAAACTTATTAGAGTGTCCTTATTTTCTCAAATAAAAATATGAAGTTGACATTATTTTAAATAAAGGCATAAATTGATTATATCAATTTAAAAGAAGAGTCTAATCTTGTCGATCGAAGGGCATTTTCATCATTTTGATTTTTTTTGTTCATTTTTTGTTTTCTTTTCTCCTCTTCCCTCTACGGTTCTCACCGCCCATCCCCGGCAAAGGCAACCCTCTATCGACGCCGATGTTGGTCGCCTATGACGAGGAGGGAAGGAGAAAAAGAAACAAGAAAAAAAAAAGAAAAAAATAAGAAAAAAAACAAAAAAATCAAAAAAAAAAATATATACTTATAAATTTTGACTAAAATACCTCTTTTCCAATAGCTGGAATTATCATATGCTCTCCATCGACCAAAAAGTCCTTATTTGAGACGATTTTACTACTTCAGACCTTCATTTAAAATGATGTCCACTTCATATTTTTATTTGAGAAAACAATGATATTTCAAGCCTTTATTTAAAAATTTCCTTTAAGATTACGTTGCTAAACATCTCGACTTCGGTATGAAAGCCTTTAGAGGCCCTAAGTCCTACGACAAAAGAAAATTTTCAAATAAAGGTCCCAAGACTTTCATTTTTTCAATTAAAAATCCGAAATACCATCATTCACAAGTAAGGCCTTGAAGTGACCATGACCGTTTTAAATAAGGGCCGATCTCGTTGGTCGGCAAGGTGGCAAACACAACCTCCCACCCGCTTGTGTTTGCTTTCTCTCTCTCTTTTTTTTTTTTTTTTTTTCACTTTTAGTCAATTTTGAAAAATAGAATAAAGGAAAAAATAATAAATAATAAATGATAAAAATGTCCCTACCGATCAGTGAGTGAGGCCTTTTTTTTAAACCCGATAAGATCACTTCGATTTTTATTTAAAATAATATTTATTTTATGTCTTTATTTGAGATAAAGATGATATTTCATATCTTTATTTGAAATGAGATTAACTTTATGTCTTTATTTAGCCAAGCCTTTTTTGGAATTTTCCCCTCGGGCAAATGACAAACCGAACGATCCAAAGTCAATCCCGGTCCGTGAGAGTTCGTTGAGTAACGAGGTAATTATGATCACCCTTAGTGCGGATTTTATCGGCAAATGATGTCCCGACAAATATTCTCCCACCCCGATACAAAAGAAAAAGTAAGTGCGTCTTCGGAATGTCTATTTAAAAAGTCGGGTCCCAACAATGCATCATGACTTCAAACATGGGACCCACGGAACGGATCTTGAGCAATTATCTCTTGTGGGGGCTTATTTTTTTTTTTTTTGTTTTTCTTTTCGTTTTGGCAAATGCATGATGAAATGAAACTCATTCTCTTTTATCATTAACATGAATTCATGAATTTGTTTTGATTGACTAAAGTGTCACATTTTTTTAAAAATAAAAGTCTAAAAATAATATTATTTTAAATAAAGATATGAAGTGAATTTTATTTCAAATAAATATCCGAAGTGGCCATATCAATTTTAAAAAAGGCTTGATCTCTTCTACCAAATGCATTTTTATCATTTTACTTTTTTTGAATTTTTGTCCTTTTTTTGTTTTCGTTTTCTTTTTTCCTCTTTTCTCTATTGATCCTACGCTAGGCCGGCGGTGGCCACCAAACTCAAGCGGGGCCTAGGGTTGTCGATGAGGAATGCCTTAGCCCAATGCTAGCAAGGGCGGCCTTTTGCCTGAGGTCGTCGATGGCCAGGGAGGGAAGAAGAAAAAAAAATAAAATTTTACTTAAAATTGTTTTTGACTAAAATAACCATTCTCTCACGGTTGGAATAATCACATGCTTACATGCTGATCGACAAAAAAAAAAAGAATAGTCATAATCTCACCGATCGGCCAAAAGTCCTTATTTGAGATAATTTTGATACTTTAGTCTTTTATTCAGGAAAATGAGGGTATTTCAAACAATTATTTGGAATTTTTTCTACAATTAATTGGAAATATACTCAAGTTTTTTAAAAAGATTTACCTAATTTAATAACTTTTAAATAGCCTTGTCTCTTTTTCTTTTTTCCCATATTACTAGCCAATTTTAGGACCACTAGCACAAAATTCTACCAAGACGAAACAAAAGTGAATTTATGCTCCGAAATACTTATGGAGTAGAAATCCATTTGGTAAAGTGACTTCGAAACAAAAATCCGTTTGGTAAAATTTTTTACATCCGAAAGAAATTTCTACTTTTGAAGTTGTTTTTCCCGCAATTTGAGAAGTTAAAAAAATTTGCTTGTCAACTCAAGAAGTACTTCTTGGACAAAAGAAAAAAACCTCAAGTAATCTTCTCACCTCACCCTTTTTTCATTACACCATCACCCTTTTTTCGATCACGCCCGTCTCCGCCTACCTCGCCACAACCCATCGATGTCCACCTCCCACCACCTCCCGCGACCACCACCACCCTCGCCACCACCGCCTATCACCGTTGACCGCACCGTTTGCCACCCTCTAGCCGTCGTTCGCGACCACCACCAACTACGAGACCATCGCTCGCTCACGCCCACCGCGGACCTCCACTAGCCGCCGCCCGTGACCACCGCCAACTACCAACCATCGCTCGTTACGCCCACCCTAGACCTCCACCAATCGCCTCTCGCCGCGGACCTCCGCCCATAGCCGCCCGCAATAACCACCACTTGGCCGTCAACCGCCGACCTACGCCCAACCGCGACTTCGCCCCCGCCTCCAACCTTCTACCACGGCGCCGCCCTCCATCGCAGCTCTATAACTACCGCTATCGAGACTCCATCTCCAATTGGTAAAAAATAAATAATATTTTTTATTTTTAAAAATCAAAATAATTTTTTAATAATAAAATTTATTTTTTAAAGAAAATTAAAAATTTTAAAAACAAAGTAGAACTTTTTCGACCACTGACAATCATATTTCATAAAATATTTTGAATTAATAATGTTTTAGAAGTAAAAATTTCAATTGTTATTAAATGAATTTCTCTAATTAGAAATCAACTTTTGCTTACGAGTAGAAGTAGAAAAATCAACTTCAAGTAGAAGTGTTGTCATGCATCCTAAGAATCTCTCATAATGAGTCAGTATAGTGTCTTAGAACGCAATGTATAAATAGACCTTGTAATGAAGTTCCACCGTTCAATTCATTTTATAAACGAATTGTTCTTGAGTTGGAAATAATAATTCAGCATTCCAAAGTTTTCACAATCGAGACACAATTATTGCAAGTTATGGCTCTTGATTGGAAGTTTTTGTTGGAAATCCCCAATAACGCCTTCCTTAAACTTGGAACGTCAAGAAATTTGAACATTTTTGTGAGCCATGGTTTAGAGAAGAAAGATATGGTTTTTCTTTTGGGACAAGTGCATAATAAGTTCTAAAACTCATTGAGAAAGTGTAATTGAGTCATAAAACTTTCAAAATGTGTAACTTATCAAATTAGTACAATCAAGCTCATCCGTGAACACCGCCCAATTTGGCTAATGGAATGTTTGGATATCTTCTTATTAAAATGAAACACATGAGATTTGTTCTTGAAAATATGTTGCTGGACTCACTCAGTTGAGACTTTTTAAAGGTTATAACACCTAAGTAATCCGTGAAAGTTTTTTTTCATGATACTAGATAGAATTGGAGAATTTTTTTTTCATGATTATATTCAGTCTCATTTAATTACCATTTTGCTACCGATGAAGCAACGTAGTGAAATTACCAAAATTCAATATTTTGATTCAGCACTTAAAAGTAGGAATCAAATAGATGCAACTCTTATAATTCTGCACTATAGTACTCAGGTTTTTACATTTTCCGCCATTAATTTTCAGATTTTCCAGGACATATACCATCGGCATTTTGAAAATCGAACACTTTCTCGATCCATTTACATATTTAGAGGATATTTGACACAATTTTCTCACAGCTGTTACAAATTTAAAAATGTGCTTCATATCTTATAAAGTTAATACACATTTCACAGCTTTAAAATCCCCACAGAAAAATGCAAGTGTGAAGCTTCGGAAATGTATTCAACAACCAAATGGTAGAAAAATTTTAGTTTTCAATCGACCAGTTTTCCAATGTGTTATTAGTCCATTAATTTATTAAATAGACTTCATAAGGGCTTGGATATTCGTTACTAAGGAACCCTTCAAAAAAATTTCCGATTTAGCGAGGGTCGTTGCTCTTGCCCTTGGCCGGTGAGGGTTGCCAAGAGAAGAAAAAAAAAAAAAAAAGAATAAAGAAAAGAAAACGAAAAAAAATATCATTAACATATTTAGAAAAAAATAATTTAAAATTAGACCAGCTAACGCCGACCAGACAGCTATGTTAATGATTTTCGACCGTTCGGCCAAAAGGACTAAATTGGCAAATCGTGAAAAATTTTATGACTAAATTGATAAATCATCAAAATGTTTAGGACTAATTAACATAATTCAAAGATTTATGATTGAATTTGCAAATTGTCAAGAAGGTTTAGGGCTAAATTGGCAAGGTGCAATAGTTTATGTCTTTTTTTTTTTTTCCCGTGTCCATAGGGCATTTGGCACAAGTTCCTCGTTATAGTTACAAATAAACTACCAAATAACAGAAAATTTTAGTTTTCAATTGAACCGTTTTCCCACGTGTTATCAGGCCATTAATAATAAATTCATTTTATTAGATAAGCTTCACAACTGTTTGGATGTCCGTTTATTTTGTAGCTGATGAAAATTTATAGAAAGAGTGTAAAAAGTATCTATACGTGAAATATCCAAATTAGATTATCTTTTCTCTTCTTCATGGTGTTCCTGTCAAGGACAACAATACACGGAAAAAAAAGTACGACATTATAAAATTATTCGAAAAGTTCATTTTTTCACATCGAATATGCTTAATAAATGCATTAAGATACCTGTTGGCAAGACAAAAGAAAAGCGATTTGCTAAATGCCCCATATAAGAAGTGCTTGTGATTTCGATGATTACTTTACTTGCTCGTGTCATATGTAATTAAATAGGGAGAATGATATAAACGATCTCTAAACTTTGGCTTTATGTGTAATGTGGCACATAAACTTTTAATTTATTTAATGTACTCTCCGAACTTTAACTCATTATGTAATATGGTTCATGTTTAATGTAGTCCATGGATAATATAAAAATGTTCAATATTGCTCATGATATTAAATTAATGGAAGAACCATATTGATTATTGTCATATAATTCGGTGATTACATTGAATATATACCAAAAGTCCAGGGAGCGCATGGGACAAATTAAAAGCTTAAGAATCATATTAAATATTAAATTAAAATTTATGGATAATATTGAATAAATAAAACTTTGGAGATTATATTATATATTGAGTTAAAGTTAAAAAATTATTTATATCATTATTTCAATTAAATATTGATTATCAGTTTTTTTTTGTATGGAGAATGAATAATGAGTGCTCCGAGGGCTCTTATTAACAAGGCTCAAAGAAGATTGCACTCTCTCTCTCTCTCTCTCTCTCTCCTACTTTTTCCTTCTTCCTCTCCTTTTAAGGAGGAAAACTAGCAAAAGCCTCGTGCAAGATGGAAGCCACGACGACACACAGGTCACGACCTCCCTTTCTGGCTGTTGTTGTCTTGTCTTCTTCTTCTTCTTCGGGTCAAAATATTATGATAAAGATCTACTGCGGTCTCGCATTAAAGCGAGATTTAAATAAGGGAACAGTACAAAGGCAACGGTCACATCCCAGCTTGGACTCTGGGGAGTTGGAAGAGTTCCTCTTAAGGGAGAGGAGGGCAATTCGGGGACGAAGAGCAGGACAAATGCCTAACGGTTCTTTTTCTCTCTGCAGATCCAAAAGAGTGACTCACTCTCACGCTTACAGAATTTAACACTTGTTCTTTGTTCTTGAAAAGGGGTTGTTTAGAGTGGGCGGCAAGTGCTGGTTTTTTTTCGGACTTTTCACACTTGCATCCTTTCTTCTCTCTTTCACTCTTCAAGTCTTCACCTTTAGATGCTCTCGCTTTTAGCTTTTCCATTTCTCTGCTAGCTTCTCTTTTGGGTTATCATCGGTGTCTCTCTTTGGTTCCATTCTCTCTGAAAGCGAGAGAGAGAGAGAGCGAGAGAGAGGGACACGCGGATAGACATCAAATTCTACCCAAGTTTCGATTTTTGTGGTAGTGAAGCCCAAGATTTTTGTGCCTATTTGTCTCTGTGATTCATTTTGGGGGCACCCATTTGGACATAGAGGCGTTAGAGCAGTCTCTCAGTGTGTGAGAAATGGAAGCAATGGCAGCTCCAAAAGCAGAAGAGATAAGCCACCCCCCAATGGACCAACTTCAGGGCTTAGAGTATTGCATAGATTCAAACCCTTCTTGGGGTACTGGCCAATCCTCTCTTTCTTTCGTTTTCTTTTTATTTGTCGCATGATCTTGTTGATATAGTAATCGTTCATTGATTCGTGTTGTGGCCCCATTTTGTTGCTTGATCATTATAATCTTCTGAGCTTGAAATGCCCCATTGTTGTTGCACTTGATGAGGATAAAATTTTTGCGGTTGCAACCAGGGGAAGCAGTAGCTTTGGGCTTTCAGCACTACATTTTGGCCTTGGGAACAGCAGTGATGATCCCTTCATTTCTGGTTCCTTTAATGGGAGGCACTGGTGTGAGTGGATTCTATTTCTTCTTCTTTCCCCTGTTGATTGATCTCATTATAAATGTATGTTGACAATCATTTCACTCCATCTTTGGCGAAGCTACGTGAATCGAGCATGTTCATTGATTGATATCGTGGATGCTCCTGTCATTTATATGTGCATTAGATGATCGAGCAGAGCAGCTCTCGCTAATATCGCATGAACTTTAGAGAGATTTACAGTGAATAATGTCATGCTTATGACGAGTTTAATCAGTTTGTTTTCCAATGTTAGTCATTTCCTTTTTGCAAGAAGCTAATAAGAACACACCAGCAGCATAACTTAAGTCATTCAAAGAATTTAGAGATTTCTCAGTTGCTACCCTGAAACTTTGACAGCAGTCAGCACCACTCTTATCTTATTTCAGAGATTTTGTTGACGACCTCTGTGAACTCACTTGCTAAGCTACACAGTGTGCTTTTGAATTGTAAGTGAGAGTTTGTGCACGTTTGAATATCTGGTTTTCAACAGAAACTTACTGGCTTAGGCACTCATTCAAATGGCGTAAAAGATGAGCCATCAATATGAACAAAGTGCTCTCTTTACTTTCTCATCATGATGGGTTAATAGTTTAATTGATTGTTCCACGAGAATAAGTATAAATTGAATTCTGTCTTGAAAGTTAATTAGCAAGTTTTGCTTACCAATATTGCTGAAATATTATGGTTTCAATGTTGGCCAGGACGACAAAGTGAGAGTAGTGCAGACATTGCTGTTTGTCGAGGGGATTAATACGCTCTTACAGACGCTATTTGGAACCCGGTTGCCGACAGTTATAGGAGGTTCTTATGCGTACATGGTCCCTATTATATCGATAATTCATGATTCCAAACTAGCAAGAATTGAGGATGATAATTTGGTAAGTTAGAAGATTTTTTACTTGCCCACATAGTTGAGTCAACATGAAATAGTGTTGACACCGCTGGATTTGATGGGTAAACTTACAGAGCATCTTCAAGTGCTCACATGACTATGTATATATTTCTAGAGATTCCATAGTACGATGAGAGCAGTTCAGGGCGCTCTGATTGTAGCATCAAGCATCCAAATCATTCTTGGGTATAGTCAGATGTGGGCAATATGTTCCCGGTATAGATTTTATCCCAAACATTATTTCCAGCTGCTAATGAAGTCAACTGAAGCATAATCTCTAATATATGTAACTCATTATACAGGTTCTTCAGCCCGCTAGGTATGGTACCTGTGGTTGCATTGGTGGGCTTCGGTCTGTTTGATCGAGGTTTCCCCGTGGTAGGATACTGCACTCTTCCTGACAATGATTATGAATTCGTGGATTGCTCCAACAATGAACAATCGCCCTTATTCGTTAATCTTACACTCAAGTTGCATCTTTCAGGTTGGAAGATGTGTTGAAATTGGCATCCCAATGTTTATTTTGTTTATAGCTTTCTCCCAGGTAATAGCTCTGCAATAAATTTATTTCATTGAGATATAATTAAGATAAATCCTACTTCATATGAAAAATAGTGGTGATGGTTTTTGCCATTTCCCATGATATTTACTGTTTTTATGGTATAAATTCAAACAATAACTCGAATAACAGTTGTTTGTCAAAGAAGTATTTAATTTTAGTTATAGTATTCAATATTCATCACCCTTTCCCTTAAAAGTACCTGAGAGCAATCTTCTTTTGGTTTATGAAAAAATGTCACATCATATTGTATTGCAACTGGTTCACATCTTGCTTCCTGCTAATCTTTTTTCTTTGTTATGAACTTTGTTACAGTACTTAAAGAATTTTCATGCAAGACAACTACCTGTACTCGAACGGTTTGCTCTACTTATATCGCTCACTGTGGTATGGGCATATGCACACCTCTTGACGGCAAGCGGTGCATACAAACATCGTCCAGAGTTAACTCAAATCAATTGCCGGACTGACAGGGCCAACCTGATATCCTCTGCTCCATGGTCAATAACATTGCCTCTCAGTTCAATTCTCAAAATAGGCTAAAGCATTTACTGTAACCAATGCAGTCTCTGAGAGAGCAAAGAATTGGCTTTCCACAAAGTGCATTTAGAGACTTAGAAGGGGTGAATATAATAGTTGCTGCTCAAAGAACACCAAGCACTGAAACAAGAAACACCTTTCACAATTTACTATTTTCTTGGAAGTGTGATGCACCAATAGCGGATTAGTCTAATTTCGAGCATGATCATGGCCCATGGGGGAGCATGCCGGCGTTTTGTTAGGATAAGCCAATGTAGTAGAAAAAAACCTTACGACAAGCTGAAGTCCTAACTTGCGAGAGTGATGAACACGAAACGTCTGTTTGATATGAGAGTTGGTTGTTATCAGGATATATTTCCATACCCTCTTCAGTGGGGTGTTCCTACATTGATGCTTGACACATTTCACAATTTTATGTTTTCATAGAAGTGTGATGCACCAATAAGCGGATAGGTCTAGTTTCGAGCATGATCATGGGGAAGCACACCGGCATTTTGTTAGGATAAGCCAATCTAATAGAAAGAAAGCTTATGACAAGCTGAAGTCCTGAATTGCGGGACTGATGAACACGAAACGTATGTTTGATATTGGAGTTTGTTGTTGCCAGGATAAAGATTCCATACCCTCTTCAGTGGGGCGCGCCTACATTTGATGCTGGACATGCTTTTGGCATGATGGCTGCCGTGCTGGTCTCGTTAATTGAGGTACTATTCAGGTTAAAAAAAACAGATTAGCAGAATCCATTTCAATGTCACTAGTCCATTGGCGACCCTAAGAGTTTGTCTTTTTTATAGTCAACAGGAGCATACAAGGCTGCATCGCGTCTGGCTAGTGCGACACCGCCTCCACCTCATGTTCTTAGCCGTGGCATTGGATGGCAGGTCCGGCATATTGCCTGGTTTTTTACGTAATTTAGACCTAGATGTGGTTTGCACGCACACTGACCTAGTTTTGCTGCCTATAAAAGTAGTGCTCAAGTAAACTTGTCAAACGGTTGGCTCATCAGAATCACAATTAGCGGAAAATATCAGCTGATTTTGAAGAGCTAATATGAGGTTTCATCACACACAGGGAATTGGCATACTATTGGATGGAATGTTTGGGACATTGACAGGTTCGACAGTCTCAGTGTAAGTGGTGTTGTAATCTGATAATCAAGTTCCTTCATTTCACCCTTTTCTTGATGCTAAGTTGTTCTTGATGTTACAGAGAAAATGTAGGTCTCCTTGGAAGCACTAGAGTTGGGAGCCGCAGGGTTATTCAGATCTCGGCTGGCTTTATGATTTTCTTCTCAATACTCGGTGAGTCATAGAGCATTCATTCATCGTGACTTTTTCATTTTCGTCTCCCCTCTCTGACTTACTTCCCTTCTATTGAAGGAAAATTTGGAGCACTCTTTGCTTCAATACCATTCACAATCTTTGCCGCTGTGTACTGCGTACTGTTTGGTCTTGTTGGTAAGTGCAAGCAAAGTGATAATCGACACAACTGTTTACATCTACCATCCTCATACTTTTTAAGTTTAGCATCTGATTATTATTGAACAGTTGCATTTGCCTTCTTCCAGCTTCTGTGGGGCTGTCATTTTTGCAGTTCACAAACATGAACTCGATGAGGAATCTGTTCATTGTCGGTGTATCGCTCTTCTTGGGCTTGTCTGTTCCCGAGTACTTCAGAGAATACACGTCCAAGGCCCTACATGGTCCTGCTCATACCAGGGCAATATGGGTAAGAGTTCATCTTCTGGATCTTTACTATGACCTTTTTGATGACACAATCACTTGTGGATAATTCTCATGACAAGCACTGTTCTTTGTTGTCTATATTACTTGATAGCAAGTAGACTCCCTTTCTTGAGCCTTCTCTCTCTCTCTCTCTCTCTCTCTGCAGTTCAATGATTTCATGAACACTATATTCTTCTCATCACCGACGGTCGCGCTGATAGTGGCCGTGTTCCTAGACAACACTCTAGACTACAAGGACAGCGCCAAAGATCGGGGAATGCCATGGTGGGCCAAGTTCCGGACGTTCAAAGGAGACAGCCGGAACGAGGAGTTCTACACTCTTCCTTTCAACCTCAACCGTTTCTTCCCGCCGTCGTGAAGTGACATGCTCTGTGGATTGCCAATGAAACCGTTCGTGAAAAGGCATCATTTCCGGAGGGTCGGGAGAGTTGTGTGTGGCGATGGAATGGACCAGAGCTCAATGTGAACCTGGGTCACCTCTCTGTCATTTGAACTTACTCTATATGTGTTTAACCCAACTATATAATATGGGTTTAATGCAGTAAATTTGTTTATTTTTTTTTCCATCCTCTTTGTTGTCTCAATTCTTGACACCCAACGGGGAAAGATCTGCATTGAAATGAAGTGATTGTTTGAAACTGTTGATGAAGTGTGATTGCATTGAAAGGAGAGGACTCAGTAAGCTCATAAGTTAACATAACTATTCAAGGGCTTCGTCATGAGAATATATAATATATACCGAAATAGTGAAATATCAATTTTGGGGAGGTTACGTTATCCGAATTGCACATGGCTCTTACTTTATTTTGGAATTCCTTACTCATCCTGTCGCTGCGTGTCCGGTAGAATTGAGCACGTGCCGGATACCGACGCGCATCCAATACCGATACGGAGCTTCCGGAGAGTGTCCATGCTTCATAGCGGAGAACAGCTGCATCTAATTTTTTTGTAGTTATTGAACGGGTCAAACTTAGTCAGCTGTACTTTCTTATATTACTAGTATATTGCCGGCACGTTGCCACTAGTGACAATTATTATTGAAATATAATTGTATTCTTTAAACCAAAATACATGGAAAAAAATATGCTATTTTTCTAAGTAATTGACATATCAAGTGGACCAAAGTGGACCAAATCTAGCAGCGACCCTCATCCTCACCCATATTTGCCCATGATGATTAAGAAACTAATTTTGTTTTGGGAAATGTGTTAAAAAAGTTTTAAACCTTATTGCATTAGTACCAACATAATCATAAACCTTTTATATTGATCGAAAATCATCGTCGCGTAGGTAGTCCTACGTGGCACGACAGGCGTTGACGTAGATATTTTTTTTTTAAAATTTTAAATATATATTTTTATTTTGTTTCCTATATTTCTTTCTTTTATTGGGGCCGGCAAGGGTCGTTGGCCAACCCCTGCTGGCCCCAAAGAGGTCATCGCCGCCCTTGCCCGGACCCCACGAGGGCCGTGGAAGCGCTCACAGGGCCGGATCGGCAAGGGTCGCTAGCCCTCGCCTGGGGCTAGCAGGGGTTGGTTGGGGACCCTTGGTGGCCCCCAATAAAAAAAAAGGTATAATAAAAAAGAAGAAAAAAGAAAAATCCAAAAAAATTATTTAAAATATTGAAAAATATTTTAATATTAAAAATATTTATGCCGCTAACCGTATCACGTAGGATAGCCAAGTTCATTTCAAGAATTTTCGGTCAAAATTGATTGGATTGGCTCAATTGACGCAAATGCAAAAGGTTTATGATTCAATTGTCACAAATACAAAAAATTTAGGACTCAATTGACATCAATAAAAAAGGCTTAAGACTTAATTGTTACTAATGTAAACGGTTTATGACTAAATTGATACTAATAAACAGTTTATGATTGAATTGACACAAATATAATAGGTTTATGATTTTTTTGATATTTTTTCTTAATTTTTTAATTACATAAATTTTGACCTAGGAGGTTAAAACGGGTCAATCTTGAGAAGGGAATTGTTAGGCCCACCCATATTTTCCTTCGAGGGGCGCTATCCGAGTCCATAATCATTTTAATCAAGGAACCTGGATCTCCTATCATAAAGGTAGGGGTGACATTGAGGGATTTGAGCCGTTCATTTCAAAATGGATTGGTTTGGATTCATCCACATCACATTTTAAAAGGGGGAAATTTTTTGGCGAGAAATTTCAAAATTTTAAACAAAGTGATGTGGATTAATCCGGGCCGTCCATTTTTTATTTGAACGGCCCGGATCTATCATGTCACCCCTAACATTCCCAAGCAATGTTAGGGGATCCGGTTCTTTTAATCAATCACGGAAATATTGCCCAACGGAAACTCCACTCAATCAAATATTGGTGTTGAATCACCATTTGAAAGTTTCCATTAACCCAAAGACATTTGAGTTTTCAAACATCAAGTGCATGATTTTTTCCTAAAAGATTATTTTAACTATATTGAGGGTTAAAAAAATCACAAAGCAAACCATTCTTTCGGCCACCTAAACTTTTTGCTAAATTATATTGTCTATTTTGATCAGAAATATACGACTTACTACGAAGATTTTAGGGCGCGAATGACAATCATTCTCTTCCTAAGCTCTATTTCTAGCCAAAAATAGATCTTTCTATTTCTATTATGTAGACAAATTTACGAGAAGAGACATGCATTTGATAACGAAATAAAATTTATGTTCCCCGAAATAGCAATTCATCCTAGCATAAAATTTCTACCGTTGCCGGCCTCGAGCCTTAGTCGGTGACCGCCGACCAACGGATGGAGATCGTACGCCGGCGGATGGCGAACCGCAAAGGGCAAATCGGAGCCGGGGGACCGGAGACCGGCGGTAGGGACTTGAGAGAGGCGACCAATAGCGGGGACGAGAGAGAGAGAGAGAGAGAGAGAGAGAGAGAGAGAGAGAGAGAGAGAGAGAGAGAGAGAGAGAGAGTAGTGAGAAGATTTTTTTATTTGTTTCTATTAAAAAAATAGAAAAGTAGAAAACTTCTACTTCTTATTTGTGTTCCAAACTTATTTCTATGCCAAAAAAATTATCTCAAAAATATAAAAATAAAATTTCATTACCAAATGAATTTCTATTCCAAATATGTTCCTTAGAACAGAAAAATAAAAAAATAGAAATATTGTCATGCGCGCCCTGAAATTTCAGGTTTATATGCCAAGAAGTCTTAGTTATATAGATGGTCCGCAAAACTTATTGACTATAATTATTGTCATCCAGCACCTCCAAATAACCAAAGTTGGCAAATTTTAATAGTTATAATCACTAAAACCAGAACTTCAAAAAGCCCCGCCCAACACCGGATGAAAATCGCAAAAGGAAGCACTTCCGACCACTTTAATACTTACGTATTTTATAGAGCACCATGTATCATCTCTTATGAATTTTGAATACTCACAAACGCCCTTTAAATTGTAACTTAAATTTTTCTCACAATGACCTCAAAACTAAAAGAGCAAAGAATGGTAAAATTATCAAAAAAGTCCTAAACCTATTATAATTATGCTAATTTAGCTCTAAATTTTTTGCATTTGCAGCAAATCGATTCTTTTGACCAATATTGGCTGAAAATCCGTGATGTGGCTAATTCTTAATGATATTTTTAATATTTTTTAAATTTTTTATTTTTAAATTATTTTTCTTTTCTTTCTTTTTCTTCTTCTTCTTCATCGAGATTGGCCTCGCCATCGCCGGGAGAGGTCGAGCATCACCCAGATTTGGGGTGAGGTGAGTGAGCAAACGCACTTTTATGGGGTGTCATTGTATCTCCTTGTGAAGACTTTATATGACAAATTTCAGTGGAAAAAAAAGCAAAGATTACATAACCCTTTCTAAAAAGAAATCACTCTGAAAATTTAGAAGCTATGACATCAAACCCTATTTCATTTTGGTGATTTTTTTTTTTGCACTTTTGATAATTGATCGAATCGATTATGTTAAGGGACCGAAATTTAGCTAAAATATTAGCTGCATCGTACTTAAAATTTCGTCCATCCTCACCTAAAATCCCGACTTCGTCACGGCTCACTCGCCTTTCATTTATTTCAAACTTTAGCACGCAAAGTATAAGCGACACCTAATCAATTATTGGTGTGTATGAACAACGTGGAGTGAACGACTTTGATGCTCCTAATCTCTTCTCAAATCATAGGTTAATTGCTTTTCGGAAGTGGCCAACACGTATTTTTCGCTCTGGAGAATGGCATTGTTTTAGCCCCCTCAAACGCAGGGACCACATTCCGGGTCACAAAAAGGTAATAACAGAGCAAAACGTAGAAGGACCACGTGGATGAAGTCACAGGTCCACGTGACGTCATGGTTTTTGGAGGGCGGCCTAATTTCCTAAAAAGTCTTTCAATTTCAGGTCTAGTCCTAATTTTTTTCTGAACTTTTTTTCTCGGAAAAAATTTCAAACTTTAGATTCATTTTCAAATCTGCCCTAAACTTTTTTTGCCTAAGAAAAAAAAAAAACCAAAACTCTTGGTCTAGTCCTAAATTTATTCCGAATTTTATTTTGTCTAAAACAGATCACAAACTTTCAATCTATTCTCTAATGTACCTCCGTGGTCCGAATTCCAATTTGATGCAACTTTTTCACGTAGATAAAAAAATCCACATAAGAAACGCGACATGAAAAATTATATGTAAAATAAAACCGTTCTAGGATATGACAATTAGGGAAAACTAATGGTGACTTTTGGAAAGAGGGCTCACGGGATAGATTTAGAATTAGAGTAAAAAGTGGTAATTTTCCTCTTGGACAAAAAAGAAGAAGTTCATGATAGATTTGAGACTGGATCTAAAGTTAAGGGTTTTCTTTAGACAAAGAAAAAAGGGGACATATTTGTGCTTAGATCTAGACCTTGAAGTTTTTTTTGAGACAAAAAAAAAATTCGAGGCAGAATTGGAATAGAACTTCAAGTTGAGGGTTTTTGGGTAATTAGGCCAAAGACAGAGACAAACAATTCCTAAAATTTGGCTTAAGGTGCAATGTCATTCTTGGACTTTTTGATTTGCTCGATTTGTTTGTTGAACTATTCTTTAACTTTTCCATTCGTCAATGTGGTTCCTCAATTTCACATTACAAAGTCAAATCAATCATTTGTTAGTATTCACAAGTTTTCATGATTACACCACTGGCGGGATACAGTTTATTCCATTTCACCTTTTTGATCTTTATCAGTTTTATCATAATTTCATTTAAGTACGTTTTATTTTATCATCTCCATAATAGTTAACAAAAAACAATATAACAACATCTAGAGTTTTATCGAATTCATATTCCATTTGTTTTTAAAACAAGTATTTGCATAGGAATATTTAATAATAATGTTTAAAAATAATGTCGATCTATCAATAGAATTCTCATACTTATATTAATCTAAATCTTGTTCTTAATTTTTAGATTGATAAAATTTTCAATTTTTTTTGCATTTTATTAATCAAGTTTAGCTAAATACACAAATTAGCAAATTAAAGTAACATGAACGTCAACTCGATGCAACTCTAATGAGATTCTGTATTTATTGTTATGGAAATCATAAGCTAAAATATGCGTAAATGAAACTATTCTAATGCTCATGAAGATCTAAACAGGCAAAAAGTATAATATATCCATATTTGTTTATTGATTTATGAAATGGATTGAAATGACACAACATTCTAAAATCCGAGTGACAGTGTGATATCCAGAACGTTGATCTCTTGTTGTAAGGTCATCTTAAAATTTTGACTTCTTTTTTATATATGAAAAATTGAGGAATTAGATTATACAAATTGACAATTTAAGTATTAAATTGAGCATTTACGAATAGTTCAAGAACCATTTAAATACGCCGCATGTCAATTTTTTTTTTTTACCTCTCCACCTGTCAATTTGGTATTGCTAACTCAGCATATTTCACATTTGGACGGAAAGTCGGGTTTTGCCCCTAAATTGCCGCCAGAGATAAGATGGGGTTATAAAATATAGTATGAGGACTTAAACTGAAGCCGATTTGTGTGGTCTGCCTAGAATCGACGACACAAACGATAAGTGAATCAAAATTTAGTATTCAAAATCTAGTTTGATCAAAGTTGATAATTTTATGGTTCGCGTGATATCTTCATTCTTTAGATTTTGCATTGACACGATTTTAGATAATGAAGCACAGAATTAATGCAATCGCCTTTTTATCCATCATCTGGGTGTTGGCGTGTGAAGCTAAAATATTTTATTAAGGGCACATTTGTCTTTTCTATTTTTTTTTAGTTTCTAGGTTAAAAACTATATTTTTTATATTAGCGATGTAAAGATAGTAGCCGTCATAAGAGCCTAAAAAAGAAGTGCAAAGTAGTGAATATAGATAAAAAGAAAAAGAGAGGCCGTGTTGGCATTCCGAGTATTCTCAATCTCTTTGTACCCGATCTTGTGAAAAGATCATTAATTGTATTCCTACTTTTCTCAAAGATTAGTGGATTTGCATAATGCCCTTGCGTGGAGAAATAACTCATGTTTGGGTGAACTTCGATAACAAATTTTCTGGTGTGTTCTTATGATTATGTTATTTTATTATTATGTTCTACCAAAGGTAGGTTATTTGCTTTGGATTATTTTTCCGGAATTGGTGCACGATTCCTAATAACTGGTATCGGAGCTTGGGTTGGCTAATCGAGAACATCGAAGGTTTTTCGGAGATGTTCGATTGAAAGCAAACAATACGGAAGAAGATAAAATCAGAATCGAAAAGTTCGATGGGCGGGATTTTGGATGTTGGAAACTCCAAATAGAAGACTATCTTTATCACAAAGATCTCTATGTACCACTTGAGGGTTGGAAACCCGAATTCCCGAAGTGGATCTGATAGCCGAATCGGGATGGAAAATTCTTGATCAAAAGGTGTTAGGTGTGGTTTGTTTAAGGGTTGACGAAAAAGATAGGATACCACATTGCGAAAGCAAAACCGCAAAAGAAGCCATGAATATTCTAATGAATATTTATGAGAAACCATCCACATCAAATCGAGATATTTTAGCTAAAGAAGTTGTTCAATATAAAATTATCTCGACAAAGGTTCCGTTGCAGAGCATATTAATAGTTTTACGCAAATCATAGATCGGTTGGAATCCGCAGTATAAATCTGGATATGAAGCTCAAGCTTTCTTGTTTTTATGTTCCCTTCCGGAAAGCTACAACATAGCGTTGCATGAAGGATGATTTGACTCTAGATGATACTCGTGAGTAGTATTATAGATGAAGAGATGCAAAGGAAAGTTTCGGTGGATATGAGTTTTCGGCATTTATATCCGCAACGGTATTAGCAAGTGCAGGAACCGTGGGAGAAGTAAAAGCAGAGATGAAAATTCAGCAAACGTAATAGGTTACAATCGAGGGGGAATAAAGAGGTTGCAAAAGACAAGTACTTGCTTTATCATTAGGCGGGACACCGTAGATTTCAAGTGTGAAGCCTATAAGAAGAAGTAACGAGATGAGAATCAATGAGCTAATGTAATAAGCGATGAACCTTTGCTAGAGAACTTGTGTTTATCTACAGGGTTTGATTTAACGACATATAAGTGGTTTCTTGACTCTGGTGTTTTTTTTATTGTACCTCGCAAATAGACATATTTGTTGATTATGCCAAGTGGAGATTTTGGGCAAGTGATTGTGGGAAACGACCACATGTGTTCGATTGTCGGAAAAGGTATTGTGATTGTGAACATCTCGAAGTGGAGGATGTCTAATTTTGTGTGAAGCTAAACATATTCCCAAGTTGAAGAAAAATCTGATTTCAACTAGTAAACTTGACCAAGAATGCATGGTGACAACTTTTCGATGCGAGAGAGTGGAAGATAATCTCAAGGGCAAGAGTAATAGCTAAGGGAAAGCGTACATGTACACTTTATCTTCTCCAGAGAGACACTATCGGTGATATGGTTACAACTACGAGTGGTTACAAATAATTTGTCTACTCTTTAGCATTATTGTTTGGGACATCTCGATAAAAGGGTGTAAAGGAGTTACACTCAAGAAAATTACTTCCAGGTTTGCAAAAAGTTGAGTTAGATTTCTGTGAGAGTTGCATTTATAGAAAACAAAAATTGGTTAGTTTTCAATTGTATGGGAGACAGAATAAAGTGCAAAAGTTAGAGTTGGTTCATACTGATGTGTGGGCACCTTCTCGGGAACTCTCTTATGGTGGTAAGAGGTATTTTGTCACTTTCATTGATGATGCGACAAGAAAGACTTGGGTCTATGCTCTTAGAGAAAAATCAGAAGTATTCGAGGTGTTCAAAATATGGAATATCATAGTAGAAAAAGTGACAGGTTATCGATTAAAGCTCTAAAGTTTGCTAATGGCGGTGAATACACGAGAAATAAATTTGCAAAATATTTGAACCGAGAGGACATACACGAGTTCAAGACTTTCCTAATAGGTGATTGGTTCAGGATGGATGGTTTTACCTTAGAACCGAGAACAGTCCGTTAAAAGTGAACCGTGAACCATCCGCTTGTTTCATGGATCCACCCGAAAATTGAACCTCCGGTCTCCGGTTCGATTCGCTCAACCAACATCAATTAAAAAAAAAAAAAGAACCATTCTCTAGCGGTGAAGAAGAAAATTTCAATAATGCAAGATAACAATGTAGACAACGATTTAGTACCATTTGCACATGAAAAATTCAATACAATATAACAAGTATTGTAATATTTGCAAAAGTTATCAAAAGAATATATAGTTGTATTATATAAAAGGACCGGTCCGGTTGGGGGTTGGATGGTTCTCATTGAAATCGAGAACCGAACGGACCGCGGTCCATAAAATTGGAACAAACCGGACCGTATCCGCTTACCATCCAAAATCGGCCGGTTGGGTATGGTCCGGTCCGGTTTGGATGGATTATGATTTTTTGCTCACCCCTAGTTCCTAGAACTCCTTAAGAGAACGGTGTAGCTAAGAGGATGAATAAGACTGTTTTGGAGCGTGCAAGATACATGAGACTATATGCGAGTTTGCCGTTACACTTATGAGCTACTATAGTTGATACAATTGTATATTGGATTAATAGGAGTCCATCTAGTGCATTGGATGGAGGAATATCGCAAGAACAATGGTTAGATAAAAAGGTCAATTATTCATATGTAGAAGTTTCTAGTTGTATTGCATATGCTTTGATTGATAAAGAGGATAGGAAGAAGCTTAACACTAAATCCTAAAAGTATGTCTCTATTGGATATGGCGATGATGAGTATAGATATAAGCTTTGGGATTATGAGAATAACAAGGTTATTTGCGGTTGGAATGTGGTGTTCCATGAAGAAAAGATGTACAAGGATCGTCGGATAGAGCATGAGACGACAAGTAGAACTAGAATTTGTTGAGCTTTGGACACAATCCCCGTGAAGATGATTTCAGCATATCGAGTGCATTTGAAGGGGAGGCTCAAGATGAACACATTATTAATGAGCAGGTAGTTCAAGAGGCATGTAGTGATATGCAATAGACTAATGACCCCGAAGTATCTGTTTTGAAAAGATTTACATGAGTGAGAAAGCCAAAGGTAATTTTTTATCCATCAACTAATATTGTTATGAGCCATGTTTTATATACAAATTCGAGAGAGCAGGAGACTTATAAGGAGGCAAAGAAAGACACATCTCATATGCGGTGGAAGCATGCTATGAAAGACGAGATGAGCTTGTTATTTCGAACAAAACTTGGGAGTTGACCGAGTTACCCACTTGGTAAAAAAACTTTGTTAAACAAGTGAGTGTACAAGATCAAAAAATAAGCTAATGGTAAAGGGCTTTTCTAAAAAGAAAGGATCAACTACTTTGAGATATTTTCACCAAGTAGTTAAGATGCCATCAATCGAGTTTTGCTTGAGTATAATTGTAGTAGAGGATCTTCATCTAGAGCGAGTTAGATGTAAAAACAACATTTTTGCATGGTGATCTAGATGAAGAGTTATATATGGCGCAACCTTGAAGGTTTTGAGGTCAAAAGTGAAAAAACACATGGTATATTGCTTACGAAAAAAACTTGTATTATGGTACTTAAAGTTTGATGGTTTTATGGAAGAAAAATGATTTGCACACTTGTGAAGCCGATCATTGTGTTTATTTTCACAAGCATAACGATGCTGATGTTGTATTTCTCTCTTTATATATTGATGACATGCTAGTGGCTAGTTCTAATATGAAGAGAATATAAGAAGTAAAAAAGATGTTAGCATCACGTTTGCTATGAAAGACTTGGGAGATACCAAAAGATTTTAGGCATGAAAATCATCGGGGACGGGAAAAATAAGAAATTATGCTTGTCGCAGGAAGTCTATGTGAACAAGGTGTTACGGAGATTTAATGTGGATAAATCAAAATTGATTGCAACTCCTCTAGCGGCTCACTTCAAGCTTTCCAAGGAAATGTATCCGAGTGCTTATGCTTTGAAAGATGAGATGGCGGCGGTGCCGTATACGTCGCGAAAGGGTAAGTTTGATGTATTACTAGACATTGCACAAGCAATGGGAGTTATGAGTCGATATTTGCAGAACTCGGGCGAGAGAGCATTGGAATGCACTAAAATGGATATTAAGATATCTAGTAGGTACATCAAATTACTCTTTTTGTTACGAAGGTATATCTCTAGAATTCTAGGGTTATGTGGATGCAAATCACTCGAGTGATCTAGATAGTGGTAAGATTACCACTTGGATATATCTTTACAAATGTAGGTACAATAGTGAGTTGGGTATCTTAACTATAGAAAGTAGTGACTCTATCGATGAAAGAAGCAGAGTACGTGGTGATCACGGAAGCCTCTAAAGAAATCATGTGATTGCAAGATTACATGAAGGAGGTCAATCGAAAGGAGCCAAGTGAGCATACTATGGAGTGATAGTCAAAATGCGATGCGCTTAGTAAAGAATCCAGCTTATCACTCAAAGACTAGACAAATCAAGAAGCGTTATCACTTCATCAAGTCAACATTGAAAGATAACGAGTTAAAACTACGTAAGATTGATGGCTCAAAGAATTTAGTCGACATGTTTACCAAGGTAGTAGATAGAGAGAAGCATACTTTTTGTACTACTACTATGGGCATTACTCCATATTAATTAATGAGAGGTATCGCAGAGGCATAAGTTTTAGTTACTAGTTTTTTGAAGAGGATGGATGCAAAGTTGCTTAGTGCATTAGATATATTTATTTTCAAGTGGGAGATTGTTAGCGTGTGAAGTCAAAATATTTTATTAAGGGCTTTTTTATTTCTATTTCTCTTTTTTTTTTGTTGTTGTTGCCTCTAGGTTAAAAGCTATACTTCTTATATTGGCAATATAAAAGTAGTAGCCGTCATAAGAGCAGAAAAAAGAAGAAGCGCAAAGTAGCGAATAGAGAGAAAAAGAAAGAGAGACGCCATGATGATGGCATTTTGAGTATTCTCAATCTCTTTGTGCCCCGATCTTATGAGAAGATCATCAATTGTATTCCTACTTTTTTCGAAAATTAGTGAATTAGCAGATTGCCTCTATGTGGAGACGTAATCCAAGTTTGGGCGAACTTCGATAACAAATTCTTTGATGTGTTTTTTTGACTTTGTTCTTTTATTATTACATTCTCAAAGCTTGATTATTTCCTTTGGATTGTTTTTTTGGACTTGATGCGCGATTCCTAACACGGCCAATTCCAATCCATATCCGTCCTTGCAAAGATTTTGTGAAGAGCAAAGAGAAATCTTTCAATAGCTACAAATAAATTTCTGGTTACATACTTCGCTCATGACTAGTTGGAATAGCACATGCGCAATTTTGCTTTTTGAGACATGTTAGCAAGCTCATTTTGTCTTTTGTCATTGGCAAGTGGAGGGGTTAAACGTGTACAAGTTGGGGACATACAATTTATGCCCCTCCCCTTTTCTCTCTCTATAACTCATGATAGAGAAAATGATATAAATAATTTTTATTTAAAAAAAACAAAAAAAATGATTTATAAACTTTGACTTGCAATTCGTTTCGAATTATTAATTTGTTCGATGTGATCCATGAACTTTGGTACATGTTTAATTTAGCATATGATTGAAAATATTTAATATTGTCCTTAAACTTGAATTAATAGAAAGATAACATTGAATATTTTCATATAGCCTATGAACTAAATTGAACATTTATTAAAAGTTATTCAAAGGATCACATTGAATAAATTAAAAGTTTATGGATTATATTGCACATTGAGCTAAGGTTCGGGGTTCATATTGAAGGAATTATAAGTTTATGGACGACATTGCATATTAGGCAAAAGTTTATCTATCATTTGTGTAATTATCCCTTCGTGGCTTCATGAGTATGTCACTTCACATCTCTACAAAATTTGTATGCTCCTCGTATAAGTTTAGTCTCCTTCAATTTATTAATTTAAGTTTTTGGATTAGACTTTCTTACATGGTATCATATCTAGGTTATGCCTCACTTCATCTAGCATGTGGAGATCCTCCGTTCATCAAATTTCTCTTGGTATTCCTAATATGACTTGCACGTGTGAACGGTGATAGCAGATAAGCTGATATTTTGTTTTAGCCTTTCATAAATGGAGTTTTGGGATTGGACGTTCTTACATGGTATCCGAACTAAGTTCATTTAGTGTGTGAAGATCCTCCGTTCTTCAAATTTTATGCAGAGAGGCTGTTAGCAGTAAGCTGAGTTTTCTTTTTTGCCTTTCATTGATGGAGTGGTTAACGTGTACATGTAGGTGACCCCATTTATCTCTCCCCCCCTCCCCCTCTCCTAAATAATTTATGGACCTCACAAACGGAAAAAGAGGGATCAGTGGGGCATGGACTTGCTTGATTCATATAGGATTCGCGACCCGAATTTGTCGGGGAGTTAGGTCGCTTGAAACTTTCGTGGCATCCCATGACAAAATTGGCTCTCCCTATCCTCGTCCCATCGTAGTCCGAAAGTAACCTTTAAATCGACAACGCTAGAGTCGTGAATAATTCATGTCATTGTCATCGCGGAATAAGATTAATCTCGATTTATCGGCTATATAAAAGATCTAGATTGCTTATAAACTATTTAGTACAAAAAAAAAAAGTTATGTCCCCATAAATATGATTTAGACAAATGCAATTTGATTTCTTCCCTACTGTCCTCACTCTTAACCCAAAAAGAACAAAAAAGCGATCGCAGCCAAGAGAATAGTCGAACACGCTTTGGTCTTCTTTGGGTCATCTCGTTAACGTGCGGGGGAGCCAAAGAATAATTTTCTCTCATTTTCCTTTGCTTGGAGGGCTAGCAATTCTCTCAATGTTCATAGTATATTTAATCCTAATGATTGTCATCATCTACGAGCTTAAATTGTTAAGCTTATGTCTCAAGTTTGAGCTTATGGCGGAAAGCCGATCTGAGTAGGTTTTCTAATTTCATTGATTTTACTATTTGGGTGGTTTTTTAGTTTAAGTAGATTCTCTCAAAAGGATAGAATTCTATTTGGGTACCACGGCAAAGCAAATAAGAAGAATATTAATGATTTTTTTTCTTCGTGAATTTCTTGGGCGATTTTTTTTTTTTGCGAGAGATTGTGAGATAACATTTATGAGTTTCTTCCTCATTTGGGATCTAATTTAGGGTTAGGAGACACTTGCGTGACTGAGCAATCGTAAACTTTGTATTCTCTTGATTCTTGGCGACTAATTTTTTTTTTTTGTGTGGAATAGGTATCGACAATTTGATTGGAGCAAGTAAATTTTTTGTGTCTTTATCGTTTCTCGTTGATTTCTCCGATAATTTCTTCTTTTTGCGACGATATGAACTTTGTTGCCCATAAATGTTGCCATATTGTAAAAGTATTCTCATTATAGGAAAAATTCTAGGTGAAGATATTTAAGGATACAATCATTAATTGAACAATGTAAAGAGGAATTGTCAAAAGCCCCAAATCATGATTAGTCTAATTGCGGGCACGGGTCACACAATCCAATCAAGCACATCATCTGATCACCAAATCCACACTGCCCATATCATCACTTCACCCCAGTCAAAACGTCATCCCCTAATCTGCAAAGTAATCTCCTACATGCTATATCACAAATAATGCTTCCATTTGCTTGGATAAAAATATTTATTTATTTGGATTGCAAGAAGTCGCCAAACTCCAGCTATTGCGTGGTGCGCCGGCCATATTTTACATGGTTAGGGTTACATTGAATTTGATCGACATACCGCAAATAGAATCGATGACGATAATTTCACATAGGCATTTCACAATTAATATTCGAGTTTCTTTTTTTGACAAAAATAAGGTTACTTCAGACAAGATGCTTGATGATACGTTTTTAAGTCATGTTGCTCCATGCATCCTTTGTAAAATCTCGTGATACAAAACATGGTACTCACTTGCCGTATCGCATCCGCGTGCGTCTGACCATTATGTTATTTGATCCGTTTATGTTGGGCATCGGATCGTGTTCGGCGACTCGTGCAAGATGGATAAACTTTCAGTCGCTTTAAAGCTTAATTGAAATATAAACATAATGAAAACCTTGTGAAAAGGTAGAGTAAGAGACACGACACCAAAGTACAGATCGTGAAATTTGACCGTAAATTTTTTTTTTTTAATTGAGTGCGACCGTAGTGCGAAGCTTTAATGGAAGAGAGAAAATAACAGCATCATTCGACATGCGCTGGATTTGGTTTGAAGCCTGCAGATCGACGCTTTTGTCCTGTTTTGCAGCTTTCCCATGATTACGTGACTGGTGTTTCCCTTGTCGCTGCCGACTCAAGATCAGACGACTCATTCCTCCTCCTCCGCCTCCCCTCCTCCTGTGTTTCTGTCTTCTTTCTCTCTCCTCTTTACCTGACGTCACTGTATATTCTCCTTCCGAGTGTGCGTAAGGTTTAGAGAGAAGAGTCTCCGGGAGAGCAGCGAGAGAGAGAGACTTGGTGCAGGTGTTGAATTGCGACCCGACCCATGTCGTGTTTTCCTTCAAATATTGTTTATTTGTTTGTACTTTAGGAAAATGAACCCGTCTTGGGGAGAGTTGGGTGATGGGGGGCCAGTGCGGGCAAACGTGAGGGAGGAGTAATCGGTGGAGGTCAGTGACGGCTTGGGATTTCATTGACTTTCCCTACGCAAGAGAAAGATTCAATCTTCATCTGTTCTCTCTCTCTCTCTCTCGCGCGCACGCGCTTTAAATTGCTTCTTCTTCGATCCATTTTAGGCAACTAGTGTACAGGGGAAGAGTTTATTGGGGTAGATATGGATACGGATCTGTGATTCCATTCCAAA
Source organism: Rhodamnia rubescens (assembly GCA_021437795.1). Lineage (NCBI taxonomy): Eukaryota > Viridiplantae > Streptophyta > Magnoliopsida > Myrtales > Myrtaceae > Rhodamnia > Rhodamnia rubescens. The sequence continues at coordinate 162,157 of JAILYA010000122.1, read as the reverse complement.
AATGTTGCTGGCTTTATTTATAGTATGTTGCTTATTTCATTGATGGAAGACTGTTTGTAGTTTTCGAGTCATTGCTTTGGTGGTATGTGTGGTGTGATGGATCAGATTAGACATGATTTAGAAACTGGTGGAAGCTTGAATCAAGCTGATTCTGGTACAAGGGAGCATTCTGAGCATTCTGTCGATGAGACTGGTGTTGTGATTGATTTAGAGGATGGTCCCATGGCAAGTCCACAACAAGTTGGGCAATCGGAGACTCGAAGAGATGATTTGGGGTCAAGTGGGGTTGCTGTTGAAGCTGCTGATAATGCTATTCTTGTTCATCAAGAGAGAAATAATGGCTCATTAGGGCAAGTAGGTGATCAAGGGACAAGTAGATGTTCTGAGGAGGACAGTGTCGATCGAGGATCGGAAGCAAAGAGGGGTGGAGATTCGAAGTTCGAGACGGTATCAAAGGAGGATTTGAAGAAGAGTGTCTCTACAAAAGGGGATGATTCGTATCTGATTGATATCCAGTGTGGTAATGTTCATGGTGGCTGTGGCGAAAACGGTGGAGGGGAGAGAGTTTGCAGGATTTGTCATTTGAGTTCTGAGCAATCGGTGGATGCTATTCCTGGGATGATGATGGGTGATGGTATGACTGCTGCAATGTCAAGTATGGAATTGATTCAGCTAGGATGTGGGTGCAAAGATGAGCTTGGGATTGCGCACAGTCACTGTGCTGAGGCATGGTTTAAACTGAAAGGGAATAGGTATAAGTTTAATTTTCGAACTGCATATGAAGATTTAGGTTTCTCATTGAATCTTCTTCTGAAAAGAAATGTGTGTTGTTATGTCTGGAATCAAATTAATCCCTTGTGGTTGCTGTCGTCCAGTCCAATGCTGCATCTTTTTATCTGACGGTTAAAATGCCTTTTATAACTGTGTTATTTGATTTTTCCGATTGGAATTCTCATTTGTCAGATTAAGGCTTCTTTTGGGATGGGCTCTTTTGATTATCATGCATGTATGCGCACAGATATATCATCACTATTTTGGCATTTTGACTACTTTCTCAGCTCATGTACTTATGAATTTTTATAATTGGACTGGAGGTGGAGGTGGAGGAGGAGAAGGCAGGGACGTGGGAAGGAGGTTTCAATAGGTTATCTAAAACCATCATCCTTTAGTTGGCTTTTTCAGCTTGCAATTCGGGCTATAGTGCTAGAAACTTGTTTCTGGAATCACTGGGGGCAACATGATGAGATTGCATGGGGTTTTTGTTGGTTTTTCGGTTAGAGCACCACTATAACAAATAGATAGAGCTTGCAATACGTGTTGTAAAATTGCAGATTAGGAGCTTAGCGTCGTAAGGAGTTGATGATTTGGTAACAGTAGAGGTAGATTAGGTTGACTTTTGCATCACTGTCTTATGAAATAGCTGTTATTACATTCTGTGAGACTAAAAGGGGTATTTTCCCAAATTACATGTTGCTAAATTTAGTAACATAGGCATTCTTATCCTTAGCTATAGGTATTGCACATCAACTGACCATACCGGAAATAAGAGATCACCTTACACCATCAAATATATCTAGAGTCAGCTCATGAAGCCCCACAGAGAGAGTTTGTCGGCATTAGTGAAGACTCTCCAGGATATGGTTCTTCTAACAATAAAACAATACATTTGGCCACAATAATAAGAACATGCATACTTTGTTATGAACTGGGATGGTCAATTGTCTCCCATTATTTTGCTTTCGTTTTTCTCTTTGGATTAAGTTGAAGAATAGCGGGATTAAGTAGGACTGTCAAGAATATGGATTAAGCATGTTAGGACATATAACTGCTTGTGTCTGATGATTCAGCTCATCAATTTATGGGGCTAATCATGTGGTCATGGGACCTTGAATGATCTGTTTGCTACTTTCAATAGCTACTGATGTTTTTGTCCAACATAGCTGTGGATGTGAGCATAAAAAGATGCCTTAAATGATGTGGGAATCTAGTATGACAGGCTACTCTCTTAATTAGGCTTCCTATTGTGGCAGTTTGGTTGTTGCAATTTCTTATGTTCGATATTTTCCGCACTTAGACGTGCTAGCCAATATGCTTATTTGGCTATTTCTGGCGAGTCTTTGCTTATGCTCTTTTATTTTGTTCATAGTCTTTTTTTTCCTCTTCTCTAGTCAGTATTGAAATGGTACTATATTGCTGTCTGTATAGTTGTATGTCCGAGAAATGAAATAGTTTATTGCTGCTCTTCTGGATTAGTGCATTTTTATAGTAGTAGCTGCTGCTTGTTAGTTATGTCATTTATTATTTATCCATGTTTGGATAGTCTTGTTTCATAATGTTAGAAGACCTTCACATGCCTTAAATATCTGTTGTTCTGTGTTTAACCGTATTATGACTCCTCTTATGTGGCACTAAGTCACTGTTGCTTTCGCGTGGCTATCGTGATTCACGATCGCATTTGCCAAAACTGCAGAAAAGCTTCTCTCTATGCAAAGAGATGTAGAAGAAGTGTATGGTTCCATGTGTCCTAGAGATTCCAGCTGAGCTCTGCAGTTCACATCTATGCACGTGTGCTTGTTATCAAGCTTACACAGTTTATCTCTTAGACTCGAGCTATCTTTTGCTTTAATGTTTTTTGAAGGTGTATGAAGGGCAAATTGCTTTAGAACTTATTGTTCTTCTAAAACTTTTACTCACTGCAGGTTCTGTGAAATTTGTGGTGAAACTGCTAAAAATATCTCCGGTGTTGGAGATAATAGATTTATGGAAGAGTGGAACGAAAGAAGATTTATAACTGGCAATATCAACTCGCCTGAAAGTGGAGGGTGTTGGCGGGGACAACCGTTTTGTAACTTCTTGATGGCGTGTCTGGTAATAGCTTTCGTACTCCCGTGGTTCCTCCGTGTAAATATGTTCTAGAAGGTGGTATGGGTGATCATATAGAGATTCTTTAAATCCTTGGGTACCCATACTTGTCGCCGCAAGGTGCTGCTTCTGGGTTCTTGCCACGAACCCTTGCTATTGTTAGTCTTGCCAGATTTCTCCGCGATTCCTTCTGCAGCTTCCAAATATCGAAATTGCAACATGGATCGACTCCCTTGGTCGAAATGATATGGTTGCAGTGATCTGGGTCATTATACTCCCGAAATTTCTTGCATTCTGCAGAGGGAGCTGGACAGCAAACTCTCGATTCATGGAAAACTGGGAAGTTGGTCCTTACAACTTGATATTTATCTATCCTCTAGGATTTGCCTTGTTTGGTACTTTTGACTCTTCATCCTCCGTTGGTAGATTTCGTAGTTTGTTACAAGATGTTTGCTCCAATTTGCAGCGCAGCTTTTTACCGCTTTGTCTAAATTGTATGTGAACGTCCGTCCTTCAACAGTTACAGTCGCTGCATTTTTTTGTGGACATGTTTAGAACCACAATCCTTATATGGTGAAAGCAAGTATAGTGCATCTTACTTGAACATTTTGTTCATTTTGCACCCTGTTTTCCTTCAGCCTCCCTCCAATCCCGTCTTCTATCGGCGGGTTACAAGTATATACTTCGGAGTCGCTTAGCGGCTATATAACGGCCTTGTTCCCTTTTTAATTTTATGGAAGGATGCACTTGAACAAAAGGTAGATAATTTGGGGTTTTAATTGCACAAAACATGGTTTAAGGACCTAATTGGAAAACTATGCCAAAGTTCAAGAAGAGATTCAACAGCTAAAAGAATGATCGATTCTTTGGGATCCTTTCTTTCTTCAAACGGAACGAACGGATCTATAATTAGATCGACTCTTTGAATGCTTTTCTGGACATGTCCGGCTAGAGGGATGTTAGCAGATATTGTAGAATATCGTGGGATTATGATTCATTCATGTCATCTTAGTTGATTACTTGCAACCTTGGACATGGTCAAGCTCTATATTCATTATATGGTATGGGTTGATGGGAATTTTTTTTTTCGTTCTAATTTTCTTCGGTGCCTATAGATTGGCCACGAGTTGTAACATTGATTTCAAGAAATGGAGGGCATGGTTGAGTAGATTTTCACTCTTTTGCTTAATCTATATTTTGGGAGTACTTTGGCCTTTTATTTTAAGGGAAAATCACAAAAAAAGCTACAAACCTATTGTAGGCTTGCTCGATGTCCTGGGTCGCTATGTTGTAAGCTGTTGTTTCGTCGGATGTCAAAGACTCAACTCACTTTTACAACACTCTTTTCATATTCTTTCGTCCTCACTCGATCTCATCTTCACTCATTTTACACTCTTATTTCAGTTTAGGTATTAATTTTCTTAATTTGGATTAAATATATAAGTGATTTAGAAATATGGATCGGGTTGGGTAAGTGTTGGGTCGGGTATGAATTTTCCAAAATCACTTGATCTCACGCTCACTTATTCTACGCTCTCATCTCTTTGATTAAATATGGCGAGTGATTTAGGAATATGAATCGGATTGGGTATGTGTCGGATCAAGTATGATTTTTCCTAAATCGATCGATCTCACGCTCATTCACTCTATACTCTCATATCGTGGATTAAAAATGGAAGTGATTTAGGAATATGAGTCGGATCGAGTATGAGTCACTAAATTTATATTGTAATAAATGAATCTATTTAGGTCGGACTATTTTCGACCCGACTCCTCCATTTGGCAGGTCTAAGTTATAGCCATGAGCGGGTCAAACACAGCGCACCTCGCTCGGGTCGGATCACCGCAATTGCCCGGTTCGTTCTCATCCCAACGGCCCATGCACCAATTGAAAAACCCTAGCTTTTGCGCCTTCCTTCCATTCGCTCGCCACTTCTGCTTCTACTTCTGCAGCTCACTGTTCTGCACCGTCATGGTCTCTCTCTCTCTCTCTCTCTGTGCTCTATGTGTGTGTTAAGCTTGTGATTGGGACTAAAGCCATGAGAAATTTCAGGCGTCGGAGAGGAAGCAGTCCAACCCGATGAGGGAGATCAAAGTCCAGAAGCTGGTCCTCAACATCTCCGTTGGCGAGAGTGGCGATCGCCTCACACGCGCCGCCAAGGTATTCCCTCTCTCTCTCTCTCTCTCCCGGTTTTCTCGAACTATTTTCCCTCATTTTCTTGCCAACCAAACAAGGTTGATCTGTTTTCAGGTCTTGGAGCAACTCAGTGGCCAGTGTCCTGTCTTTTCCAAAGGTAGGAGTCTCTCTGCGAACCTTTTGCTACCGCGTATGATTCTACGGAGATGGGTTCTCATTTTAATTCGTAAATTGTTCCCTTTTTTCATGTTCCTGTGGGTTTTCTGATGAAATCGGCGGATACAACACCACATAGGAAATTGACTTATGGTTACACTAGGGGAATTTATATAATTCTGGAGAAAATTTTGATCTGCGGAAGCGGTCATGGGTTTGCATACAAGATCGAGTCCGCGGTCAATTGAAGAACACGAGTAGTTTTGTTGTTACTGATTCATTGATTTGGACAGCGAGATACACTGTGAGATCATTCGGGATCAGGCGTAATGAGAAGATTGCTTGCTACGTCACGGTGAGGGGAGAGAAGGCGATGCAGCTGCTCGAGAGTGGTCTGAAGGTGAAGGAATATGAGCTCTTGAGGAGGAACTTCAGTGACACTGGCTGTTTCGGGTTCGGCATTCAGGAGCACATCGATCTTGGAATCAAGTAAGTTTGTGTGTGCTTGTTCTGTTTCTCTGCACTTGTATAGTCTTGAACAAAGATTCCTCCTTTGTTACTTATTCTTGTGTAATAGGAAAAGTTGCATTTTTCCTCCGGTCGGAAAGCAAAAAAATCAAGTGTTTGTTTTTGATTGATGTTATCAGCTTCTCTAAGTTGTAATACAACATCTTGGGTGTTTGCTCCTGAGTGCTGATAATTGGGTTCTAGGGCTGTTGTGGACTAAAAAGGATGGACAAAGTTTAAGAAATTTCATATTGTATAATCAGCGTTCCTCCAGGTTAAACTTAGCTGATACTACAATACTGCCACAACTTTTCAATCGATCACTTGAGTGCCACGACTTATCGAAAATTGTCATTGTAGCGCTATAGATTTTCATTGTGGTGCTATAAATTTTGGATCGATTTCTTGAGTGCCATAACTTTTCAAAACCTTTCACTGCAAGGGCTATGCCACGTCAGGCAATGTGATGAACTCCTTTTAAAAAGTTAAGGCATTCAAGATATCAATTGAAAAATTATGGCACAAAAGTGGACGCCGTACAAAAATTGTGATACTCAGGTGATCGACTGAAAACTTACAATACTAAAATGAGCGTCATACGAAAGTTAATGACACTCTTGGTGTCATATTTCCCGTGAAACCGTGTTGTTACTTTATCTGAAAATGGCTTATTCTCTTTTTAGGTATGACCCGTCAACCGGTATTTATGGGATGGACTTCTATGTGGTCTTGGAGCGCCCTGGATATCGTGTTGGTCGTAGGAGGAGATGCAAATCTCGTGTTGGAATTCAGCACAGGGTTACAAAAGAGGATGCAATGAAATGGTTCCAAGTTAAATATGAAGGTGTTATCCTTAACAAGTCTCAAAACATCACAGGTTAGGATTACCATATGTTGAAGGATTTGCCAGAGTTTTTTTAAGTGTTTCGTACCTGGTAATACTTTTGTATTGGAAGCTATATATCCTCTGTGGGTTGTTTGAGATGGAGTATAGGAGGAGGTTCTGGTAATTTATTGTTTGACTTATGTAGACTACCTTTTGGTTTTTTCATATTCTTAGCACACGGTGTGTGTCCCATCTTATTATTGCTCTCCATGCCACTTCTGCCCTGTGAAACTATGTATAAGTAATCCCTTCAGCTAAAGTGTCACACTTAAAGTAATTAACGAAATACCATGCACCAAAGCTGTGTAATTAACGAGTTTGATGGTATTTCCGGATATGGGTATCTCATACGGCTTCTCAATCTGAATGGGAAGGTGGTGCTTCATATTATGGAAATATCCAACAATTAAAGGAAAACAATAAGTGACTAAATTGAAAATAACCATCAATTCTTTATGGATAACAGAAGCTTCCCTCTTACAGCTTGGAATTGTTCCAAGTTTTACCTAGCGAGGTCCCTGAATGTACACATTGTGGAATTGTGCGAGAAAGTTGTGTGTAATCTCTGGTGTGCAAGAAGTGCCAAAGGGGAGGCTCAATTACGTCCAGAGTTAAATACCAAATGGCATTGTCGTCTCCTTCAGTAATTTTAAGAGTGAGATTGGTTCTGGTACTGAACAAAGGTGTTTGGTGCTTCAGGATCTCAGTAGCTCCACAAGTTCTTTCTTCTTTAGCCTTGAGTAGCCCCTAACACCTCTAGATTTAGCCAACTCCTTGAGCTCTTGAAGTTTCATCTCTTCTATTTTCCGTGAAGTGGAGTCATTACTCCCGGCTATGGCTGGCAATGCATCATTCCACCTTTCTTCCTTTCCCCTTGGAGCCGATGGAAATGGGATTGGAGACTTCTTGACAAAATTGGATGGTGGCCTTGTTAACTTGATGTCGGTCACTGGTGACGAATTGTATTCTGCATCCTCTTCTTTCTTAGGGATGCTCCTTTTCCTTGGCTTTTGCTTGTTGCCTTCTTTCAATGAGACTTTGTCTGCTCGAATCATCACAAACAATAAATAAAAGATGACTGGGGAACTCTTTTTGTTCTGTTTCGAGCATGAAAGGCCGGGAGTTCTCATTGTAATCAAGTGAGATCGTGAGAGAGACAAGATGTAATTTGGCAATTCCATACTGGAATTGGACTAATGCTGCCCGCAAGTTCTGTAGATCAGATACTGTGAACATTACCTTTTGCTTGCTTCCTTGATCGACGAATGATCTCCAAGACCAACTGGGCCGCAGGTTTATTCTTGTTCGGGTTGGTCTCTTTCTTCTCATCACTCACTGACTCCGCCTTTGAGATCGAAGATTGTATCCGTCTGAACAGAGAAATTATCTCTTCCTGCTTGACAGGACTAACTTTTTTGTCGGAGGATGGGGGCATCTTTGAGACATCGTCCTCTGTTCCTCCTGAAGCAGAACATCTCTGAGGAGATTGGCTTCTTTTAATTGCATTAGGCCTCGTCTCAGTATGCTCATTTCTTGGCCTAAAGACTGAAGTGAAATTTACATTCTCTGCCAAATTCAACAAGCTGCATCAAGAAATGACCTCTCAGTTTCAAAGTTTCGATGCCCAGCACTAGAACTTAGGACCAGTAGACATGGCTTACAGTCCATAAAAAGAGAGTAGCTGGAGAAGCTTGCATTGTACTAGTTGCAAGAAATTGGACGGCCAATTTTGTTTGAGATTTCGGGGTGTAAAGACTGATACGGGTTACCACTTTACTGGTGTGTTCTCTGGTTTGGCTTGGGCTACATCTTGAAATCTTGTGGAAGATAATCAATAGGCTTATTCAGTCCTAGAGATTAAGAACTTACCGAATTGCTGATCAACAGCGATTCCACGTCGCGATCCACAATATTTTCCTAATAACATCAGCTCGTTATGTGAAGACATTCGTCTCGCTACAAAGCTACCGATGCACCAATGAAAAGAACTAAAATTGTATGAAAAACGGAACCGGGACTATCCAGATCAGGACATGCGAAGGTCATACTTTTAGGACGAACTTGGTCAAATTCGTTACCTTTAGGAGGAAAAACAGCGGTGTTGACCTCGAGTCGCCGCTGCTTGATGGCAGTTATTGAAGGAGGAAACTGGACGATAACCCCAGAGTGCAGATTCAACATTACTGAATCCATCACTGGTTTATGAAGCTGAGATTTTCTTGATTCGCTCGACATGAACCTAGTATTACTCGTCTGTTCTCAGTGGCTGACAGCTTCTGTATGTGGTTGCTGTTGCTTCTAGTCGGACGGAACATATTTGGACCACATCTTTCAAAATTTGTGCAATGCTTGTATCGGCATTCTCCACCACATCTTTTCCCAAGTCTCTCTCTTACCTTATATCTTGATGCTCTAGGCTGATCAATGTTCATGTCGAGACACCAAGAACATGAAAGGTCCAATAGCATGTTATAATAATGGACGAACTAAGCCATCGATCCTTGTTATAAGATGCTCCAAATTAGGTCGTGACCGGCTGAAAAGTTGGTCTATGAATCAACAATCTGTCTTCCGAGCATCCATACACAGATGTCTTGCGAACCGGATAGATGGGATTCAACTAGTTAACATGATAATTGTCCGAAAAGTCCTAAACCTGTTGTACGACAGTTAATACAGTCCAAAATGATTTAGTTGTGCCAATTTAGTTTTAAACCTTTTTGATGGTTTGCCAATTTGGTTCTAAACTTTTTAATTATGTCAATTTAGTCCTAAATCTTTTAAAGTTTTGCTAATTTAGTCTTAAACCTACTATTTGGTAGTTAGCTGAAAAGACTACATTAATAAGATGTGAAAAGATTTAGGACTAAACCGACAAATCATCAAAATATTTAGGACTAAATTGATATAATTGGAAGGTTTAAAATTGAATTGACTAACGCAATAGGTTTTGACTTTATGGACAATTTCCTACTAGTCCGCCCATTACAAGCTTGAAATGGGACTTTTACTTAATAACGGACCCCTTGAATCTTTAAAACTAGCATGTTCAAATTGTGATAAAATGACTAAGATAGGGAATTAGATATTATGTCCTGACGTTCGTCTTATATTTCGTGTTGCTACCAAGTTTAGTTATTATCAATGACATGACGAGCAATTTTCGGTAAAGAGTATGTCGAAACTTGTCAAGTCGTGTCAATCTTTGATCTTTGTCAGGTTTAAGTTTTCCTCATTAACTTCATCTAATATTGTATTTGTATTTTTTATATTGTGTTAAGAATGGGCATCTTATATAAAATAAAAAAGTATCAATTTCTTTTCTAGATAAGGTGGTCCAAATCCTTACAAATTTTTAACAATTAGCGCGTAGAGGGTTACGCTGGGGGAAAAACTCAACATGTAACTCATGAATGCAACAATCGCCCTTTCTTATATAGCAAATTTCCAACCGACATAAACTTGGTCTCTCCCAATATTCAGACGCGCAAAAATGTGAAAAGAGCTTGTGATCCGTATAAACACTAGCCAACACTCACGCAATTCAACAATCTATAGAACTGCAGCTCTGGGTGAGGCTGTCGGCGTTGGCGTTGCTCACGAACGGATCGATCTTCACCCAGACGAGAGAGAAGACGGAAGCCAGAAGCACTGACCAGAGGATCACAATGGTCGGAGTCCTGTTCTGCCTACCCATGAGACCTTTCAGGAATGGATAAAGATGAAGAATCACCCAGAATGCAAAGAACACCTTGCCAAAGAGCGGTCCCCATGCCTCGTAACCTTTGTTTAGCGCGTCGGAGAACCCGGCAACGACACCCACCATGTTAACGATGAGAAGAGTGGTCGGGGGTATCAGCAGTGTTGTCCACTTGATGATGTAGAGCTCACCAAACTCTGCGTCATCGGCCGCTTTGGCAGTGACAGTGAAGTTGGTGTCTAGACCGGCTAACATCTTCAGGAATCCTTGGAAGACAGCAAAGAGATGGGCCGAGACACCTCCAATCACCCAGAACTGCTCGTTACGCCACCAATCCTCAATGCTCACACCACTCCATCGCAGCTCGAGCACACTTGTGACGATGATGGAGAGGAAAAGACCAAGAAATAGCATGCTTGCCAAGTTGGAAAGCTGAAAAAACCAAAAAAATATAATTTTCTCCCAATCAGGTCCCAGGATTGTGAGGTCGTTGGGTACACGTAATGTATCAATCAGCTTCTGATATGCTTGTTGATCTTAATATGCCAGAAGACGATGACCTCAGAAAAGAGTGAAAGATGCAATGAATCAACGTGGTCGTGTCTCCTTTTGTTTAGTTCATGGCTATATTCATGCATCGATTCCACATACTTCTCCAGTTCTTGGGAATGAGTTCAAGACGCTTACCACATAAACCATCTTTTAAGGCTTTTAAGAGGTTGAGTGAGATGAATTACCGTGGGGATGATGAACTTTCCAGTAAGGAGGCAGATCGCAGGAATTGAACAATAAGCAACGAGAGGGAGGGATGTGAATGGATAAACAATGGTGTTTATGTATGCCAATCTTTGAAGCCACTTGAGTCGGCCACCGCCAAATCCATACCATAGCGGACAATGTCTACTCAAGAATATTTCCACGGAACCCAGAGCCCATCGTAGAACTTGGTGCAGTCTGTCCGACAAATTAATGGGCGCTGATCCCTTAAATGCAGGCCTTAAGGGCATGCAATAGATTGACCTCCATCCTCTGCAGTGCATCTTGAACCCTGTCAAGATATCCTCAGTAACCGAGCCGTATATCCAACCGATCTGAAAAAAGAATAAATAGATTAGGTCAATATCAATAGCGAAAACTAAAATGGTTAGAGTAAGCATCAAGATCCAGAGATTAAAAAAAGTTCGCAATTTGAATGGTCGAGAATATGTTTCTCTATCAAAGAATTGAGAAGTAGCCAAATTAGCTAGTGCGGCGCGGAAAAAATAAGCAGCATGATGCAAAACGAGGATAGAGGTTGAGATGATATGCCATGTGAGTACCTCTTTCCCCCATGAGGTCTTCTCTTCGTAGCCACAGCTAATGACATGAATGGCTTCTTTGATCAGCATAGACGGATTGCCGGATTCAGGAACTCCCCCATTTTCCATCAGTGTCGACTCAATAAATACGGAGGACAAGCCAAAAGTCTTCTCAAAGCTCATCTGAGAGATCAGCATTGATCTCTCATACTCATCATAATCTGTCAGAGAAGGCCAAATTAGCATTAACATGCAAAAACCAACTTGATTTTCACAGATACAGTTGCACTTAGATTTTCAACTTACTGTCAATCTCTCCGAGGTTGAAGATGGCGGCATTTAAGTCTTCCCTTTTTGAGTCTCGGTAAACTTCTGAGAGATCTTCAGTGGGCTTCTTTGAAGGGCAGCAACAAGAGCAGCAGCCGCACCACGAGCATGATGAGGAGGGCTTTGGTAAAGTTGGCATAGAAGGGGGTCCATATCCATAAAGTGCTTGCCTATTGAAAACACATCCTGTCCCGACATAAACTGGTCCTTGGATTCCATCCAGCCCTTTCATGTTAACCTGAGAAAAATACAGAAAAGTTGTGATCGGAGCATGGCATGGAACTCATGTTATGCCATAGAGCTAAGCTTTTAAGTATTCCCCCAAGCTAAGTTGACTAATCTTTGTTATTATGTACACAGGTCATGAACTGAAACTCAACTTCTAAATATGTAGAAGCAATGTCGGTCTTAAGTCCTATCTTAGAATGAAGTATTCACTACAATTAACAATAAAGCTTAAGTGAATAATCATTTTCCCAAATTTTGAATCCTAAAATGTTGTATTTTCCCCAAGACCCGGGACATGATAGTACACAAGTATGAGGTTTCTGAATAGCTCACTAACGGATAGTTAGGTTTAGTAAAGAAGCTACAAGCAAATGCCTATTGGCATCGTACAAGAATTAGCTAATTAAATCAATTAGTAAAGTAGTAGCATTTAGAACTCACATCAAAGAAAACGATATTTCGGTTGGCATATCGATCACTGCGATCAATACCATCAAATCTCTGAGGGAACTGCACATAGCACACATCCCTACCAACCTGAGGATCCATCAGGAAGCACATTGCTTCACGAACAGCATTACTATTGTTGACGTAATGATCGCAGTCAAGGTTGAGGATGTAGGGAGCATTTGTCAGAACTGCAGATACTCTCACCTGTTCATTCACGATTTTCAGCATAAGTAACCAAAAAGGTATTCGAAAAGCAGAGTGTAACCAGCAGAAAAGTTGCTATACCAGAGCATTTTCCGCTCCGGCCTTTTTATGATGTTGGAAACCAGGTCTCTTCTCTCTGGAAACATACACCAGCCGAGGAAGTTCATTTCCCTCGATGTCGTGGGCTCCACTATTTCCGAGGAAAACCTTGAATGGGTCAAACAGCTATGTCTCAGAATAATTATTTTTAACGCCGTACTGCAAGTTATGAGAGAATTTGACAAAAGAACGATAAAGTCTCTCTTTAGACAGTTATGTACATGGATCAATTGCTTAAACATGAAATCTACCAAATGGCAAGAGACTGATTGAATTTTTTTTGTTGACTTCCTGTCTTGAAATGTTCAAGACAATATAAAGAGGAGATAAAATTTGGAAATGGGGTGCTTCACCTGAATCATTCCAGGGTGGTCACGAGAGTTATTTCCGGGCCAAGGTGTCCCATCCTGCATAGTCCAACCTTCCTCGGGCGTTTTCTGTGCTTTTGCTACCAAAGCATTAACTCGAACTTTGAACTCCTCATAGTCTCTCTGTTGCCACATATCAAATTCCAAATGAAAATAAGAGTCAATTAAAAAAGATTAACAGTTAAACTATGTTCATTACTGATAAAAAATTAGATGCTTTGAATTGACCCCATCAACCCATGACAGCAAGAACAGAGTAAAACTTACTTTCATTGCTCTACGTTCCTTCACAAAAGAAGGCTGAATTTTATCCTTCAAATAGTCAATCTTCTGAGAGAAGTAGAACTCAGGCGCACGGGGCTCGATCGAATACTTTTTGCAGAAAGGTACCCACTTTCTTGCAAAGTCGGCCGTTTCAACAAGAGACTCGAATGTGAGCATCGCAGCGCCATCATCAGAAAGATAACAAGAGACTTTATCAACAGGATAGTCCACAGCAAGGATGGAAAGTAATGTATTGGCAGTGATCAAAGGTGGCTCTTTTAGTGGATCGACTGTACTCACGAAGAAGTCAACAGAAGCAAGCTCTGAATGTTCACCTTCTCTTTCATACCTGTTGTGGGAATGAACAAAACAAATTCTGAATCTCACTTTCAATATCAAGTTTGAGAGCTATATCTTACAGTTTTGAGGATTACGAACATACGACTGTTTCACAAAAAAGTCTATCTAAGAAAACCTTAGTCAAATCAATTAAGGATTATCTTCACAAAGTCACCAAAATACGGTCAGGCGATTTATTTGTGACTTTGTCCAATTTGAGTCTGCATGATCTGAAAACAAGAAAAAGTTGAAACTGTCCATTCAACAATGACCTATGGCTTTGAAGCCCAATTTCTAGTATAAACCTGGAGATAAACCAGGAGAAGATACATATTCTGCAGATTCGATGATCAGCAAAGCGTGTTAATGTCGATACAGGGTCTAGATTTACTGCCTCTAAAGAAGTTAACAGTCATCTCTTTGTTTTGGGTTTAAATGCATACCTTGCAGATAGTCTGTCAACATGGGTGATCCTATTTACTGGAGACCACTTAGGAAACTGATCCAACACCCAAGAGTATGCGAACCAAATCTCGCATATTATGGATGTAAGCCATAATCCATAGGCACTGTCGACTGGATGTGTCACTCGGTAATGGAAGAAAAGCGCCAAAACGACCAATCGCATTATTATCACGATTCGATACGGTGTGAGTTTGCTTTTGGGAATGGGGATAATGGCGGAGAGTGGTTCCGCAGCATCAGCAATTCTGCAAAAGCAACCAGCATAATCGTGGAATTGTTAATCTATTACAAAATTTGTAAATGCAGGGAATCAGTAAAATCTACAAAAAAGGCATGATAAAAAAAATTTAAATGGACTATGGAGTGATGTTACTACGTCAGCATGATCATAACTTCCTAGATTAAAACAACAACTACATTCACTTTGAAGATGGAGCTTATTTTTATCAAAGTACACTGTCTATTTAGATCTATCTAACACTAACCAATATGAGACAGTCACAAGAAGTAGGAACATAAATAAGAGAGAGCAAATATACTAGGCCCAATCGTCCTATTGCTGACACTGGAAACATTAACCACATGATAAACAAAAATCAAGTGACACCTACATTGTCTCTCTTTTTTTTTTAAGCAATTTCTATCGATCAATGATGATCAATCGAGAAATACAAATAAAAAACTAACTAGACAAGTGTCAATTCATGGACCAAGGTTGCTGTTCAAATTAAAGATCGTGAGATTTTTAAGCTGTGAAGAATTCTTAATCCTAATTCTAAACTAATCATCCTTTTTGGAGCCTTTGGATCTTATTAAGGTTCTGCTTTATCTCCACTGACTTGTACATGAGATCCATTTTTGCATTTACATCTCTGGTTCTTAGTACTCACTGCTTCTCCTCCATCTGCTGCTCTGGTGGAACTTGAGCCTCTCTGTCAGCCTTTGTTGGGGCCTTCTTCTTCTTATTCTTTTTGTCCTTCCAGCTCTCCACTCTATTCTTCCAGATAGGGTTCCCAGATTCATCATTGTATTCTTCAAGAAAAAAATGAGACAAGATAGTTTCACATACATGGACATTAAATCGATCTGTACAAGCACCATATCATACATATCGATCAAAATTTCCTTTACAGAAGCTAAGTACGTACCACTATCCAATGTAGACACGCTGCTGATGTGTCTAGCATGAATCCCAACATCCTGTAAGAACCAAAATAGATGTAGTCTTCACACTCTGAACTTCTATACACAAATGGGGCATAAATTAAAGCTACTGAAAGCATATGATTCATTCATCACATATCTGATATAAGAGTCAATTTGATTTGCTCTCATCTAAAAGTTGAAGAAGCAAGGGCAAGAGCTGCCAAAAATGCTTATACCTGAGGATCATTCAGGTGTGCGGCCGCTGTCGACCGACTTCCCAGTTCATTTCTCTCAGCATCAGCCGTCGAGTTCGCTGAATAAAAAATAAACCATACATCACACCCAAAAAAAAAACTGGTGTATATATAATGGCCATCTGATAGTTCAAGCTTCTAAATTAACTCATCCAAAGAATTATCAACATGAAGGCAGAAAATGACAAAATTTTCTTTCCGCTTATTTCTATCTGTCGGTTTTGTTGGTGAAAAGCAGAGCGAACAGCGAAGACAAAGTATACATGGGTCTTCAACTTAATTTCAACTTGCAAAAGATACACTAGTAGGGCCTAACACCAAACACAGTCACAAATTATTTTCTAACCCATTAGAATTCCCCCTTTCATCATCATGATCAATACCCAAGAGAATACTCCCAGGGCAACATTCACGTCTTACGAAAACAATAATGCCATGAATGAGCAACATCCCTATCAAACTTAACAAATAACACCTCAAAAACATAAATAGAACAAAAAGAGGAGAAAAATTTGTTAGAGCATGCATTTGTCCTATCAAAACTACCCTCGGAAAAGAAGAAGAAGAACGAAGAAGCAAGAAAGCAATGTAGTACCTTCAAATGGAGTGCCACAGCGGAAACACACTTTTCTTCCTTCCTTGATCTCATACTCGACACAAGCCTTGCAAATGGGGAAATTGCATTCTTGACAAGCCACAAAGACCCCGCCTTTCTCGTCAACCCCAATCCTCTCTCCACAAGTGTTGCACAGGGGAACCCCAGATTCCATCATCTTGGCCAATCTGGTCGACACCCAATGAGTTCTTGGCGACACCCAAGTGGAGTATTCACGTATTCTGCCACTTCTTTATACGAGAAAGGGAGACGAGGAGAGAGGGAGCGTGAAGGCTCAGTGATAAGGCGGTGGAGGAGGGGTTCTTTGAAATGCTTAAAGGGGATGATATGGCGGTGGTTGGGAAGGTGAGGAGGGTGCGATGTTGGTGTCATCGTGTTTAAGCAGAGAGAGAGAGAGAGAGAGAGAGAGAGAGAGAGAGAGAGAGAGCAGAGGTTTGGTTCGTGATACAGAGGAGGGAGATGACACGAAACTGTCGCGGGAAGATGAAGGAAAGGCTTTTGTTGGGCTGGTTACATCTTCAATAACGACTCCAAGATTGCGGACGAATTAAAAGAAATGGAGAAAAAACGATTAAGAACAACTTATAATTGTTTTGAGTTGAGCATACTCATCGAGTATTTCGCCAAAAAAAAAAAAAAATATACTTACCGAGTATTCTGAAAATTTTATTATAAAAGTTAATATCACGAAAAATCTCAAATTGATATATTAGTGACAGATTTATTTAATAATATTTTTTTGACCACAAAAAAATCTTAAATTAGTACACTTATGATAAATTTACTCCAAACTATTTTTTCGCCCACAAATGTGATAAATTTATCCAAAGCTATTTTTTAACCATTAAAAATTCCAAACTAGTATACTTGTGATAAATTTATTTATCACAAATGTACTATTATGGAGTAAATTTGTCACGTGATGTATCGATTTGAGATTTTTGGTGGTCAAAAAAATAATTTTAGATAAATTTGTCACCTATGTACTAATTTGGAGTTTTTTGTGGTTAAAAGGTTAGTTTGGGATAAATTTGTTACAAACAATGTTGCACGCAGTTTGAATTCCTCCATGCATCCTTTTATTTGTATCATCAAACAAGCAATACGGGAAGTCCTAAACACAATGTAGAAAATACAATCGAGCTATAAAACTTTTTATTTCGAATATTGTAACGTGACAAAACACAATCAAGTCTTAAACTATGTGTACAAAATGCAATTAGCATCCTAGATCTTTGAGTCATTCATTAGAAATGAATGCCTAATGAAAAACCTAAGAGGCGATAACAAAGAAGATCAACAAAGAGAGAGGTGATTCAATAGGCATTAATGTCAATTTGAGCTTGCTTCCGAATCTCACTGAATAATTCTTGTTTGAGTTTAATAGTTTCTTGGACCTTCACAATATGACATTAATTCTAAAGAAACGAAGAATTTGATTGGAGACCCCAATGCTATCGAAATTCCTTGTTGCAGTTTCCTAGAGAATATTCACTAGTTTCATTAGATGTATGGAAGATTTTCATATGATACACGTCAATTCATATTTAATCCACAAATAGAGCGTATTTCCTTTTTATTTTTATTTTTAATATAAGCAATATTGAAAGAAATCAACCTGAATGAAACGCAGGGTAGTAAGAATTATTAAATATAAATTAACGTGAAAAAAGCCTCATTCCTTGATTTGATCTTGCCCTACTTACATTTGTGTCCTTCTTTTCCGATTCATTACTATTGTTGACTTCACATTCATGACATTGCAATGCCATATAGATTGTCATGCCATTTAATTTAGGTTTTCTAGGTAAGAATTTAAAATAAGCAGTAATACTCTATCATTTCGTAAGGTTTGGGAAAATTGTCCAAAAAGTCCTAAATTTATTACGCTTTTGTCAATTTAGTTCTAAACCTTTTATTTGTGTCAATTGAGTTCATTCGAGTTAATTTTGCTGAAAATCACTAACATGAATGTCGACCTTCTTATGTGGCACGGTTGGTCTTTGGCGTGGACAATTAATAATATTTCAATATTTTGAATTATTTTATATTTTTATGATTTTGTATTTACTTTTATTTTCCTTTTTTTGTTTTCTTTTTTTCTATGTCGATGAGGGTCACCGTGACCCTCATTGGTCCCGAAATCCTTGTCGGCGAGAGCCGCCTCGCCGGCCACTGACGAGGGCACGAAAGGTCTTGGTTTTTAGATTTCGACTCGCATACATTTTGGGAAGTGGCTCGTTATTCTTGAAGGCATCTTAATTTTGGACAATCTCGATCGAGGTCGTCATCCATAGCGGCTCAACCGGGTAGAAAGCCACGGTGGTGCGAGTATGTTAATGGCATGAAGATTTCCCATCCTTTTCGATGATACCAACAGATGTCACACCCCAAGTATTACAATGAATAGGGAAAGGACACAACCTGTCCTCATACTCGAAGGACGGAGTCTTAGACATAAACCGACATAAACTTGTTACAAAACTAAAGTTGGTTTCTCCATCGGAGTTTCTACAATCCTCAAAAAGAATATTTACATCTCACCACTCAACTAAATCCAACAACCGTCAACATACACATATACAACCTCTTTAGATCATATCTATAAATCCCGACATTAGCGCTTTCGTTCTACTTGCCGTTGACTAAAGAGCCCGAAAAATATAAGATGAATGGAATGAGCAACCATAGCTGTTGACGCCTAAATTTTGACTAATATATATTTTGTATAAAAATTAGAACTAATTTTAGTTTTAAACAAAAATCATCTCACATATTCATTTGGCATTGGCATATAATTTGAGCTTAATTTAACAGGCATCCTGGACTAGGCATGGGATGAAAAAATGCACCGAGAAGATTCGGGCTTGAAAGAAATATTTTCTCGGGGATCAGATTGCAAATACTCGGAACTTCGGGGATTGTATTGCAAATACTCAAAACTTCGGGGATCAGATTGCAAATACTTGAAACTTCAGGGACTGCATTGCAAATACCAAAAGAAGATGGGGAAAGGAAGATGGTGAAAGGAAGATGAAGAAGAGAAGATGAAAATGGAAGATGAAGAAAGGAAGATGAAGATGAAGAAGGGAAGATGAAAATGGAAGATGGAGAAATGAAGGTGGAGAAGAGAAGATGAAGATGAAGAAGAGAAGATGAAGATAGAGAAGAGAAGATGAAAATGGAAGGTGGAGAAATGAAGATGAAGAAAAGAAGATGAAGAAAAAATGAAGATGAAGAAAAGAGAGAAAAAAAAAGAGGATGAAAATGGAAGGTGAAGAAATGAAGATGAAGAATGAAGGATGAAGAACTTTGCCTATAAAAGAAGAAGAGTTCTTGAAGAGGATGGAGAGAGTTTTTTTGGGGGGAGGAAAAGAGAATTGAGAGAGTTTTTGAGAAGAATTCGTTAGAGAAGAATGGAGAGAGCTCTTGAAAAAAATTTGAAAAGAGTTTTGAGAGAGTATGAGAGTTTTGAAGCCCGATACTACTATTGCCAATCTTTGCACCAATCAACACAAGCTACTGGTCCATCCCGATCGTTCAAGCTCGCATAAAGAAAAAGAAAGTTAAGTGATTCCCTAACTTTCTTTAATTTCGAATACAAATTAGCCCAGATTTTCTACACTGATTTTTCTCTATGTTTTTATGTTAAATAACAGTGCATATCAACGATGAGACATCAATGGTACGAGAATAAAAGGAGAGCAAAAGGGAAAAATATCGACGCCCGTATGCATCTCATGAAATTCTAGCGAGTTGAGAAAGAAGCGTGAAGGAGAGATAGGACCAAGAGATTTCTCGGTCTAACGAGTCACCAAATCGGTCCAATGGTTAAGACAAGCCCGAAGCACAAGTTTAGTGCACGAGTTCAAATTGGGGAGTAATCTTGAACTTATTTCATCCTAATTTCATGTAATTTCTTTATTTTAAAAATACTCAAAAATTCAAAAAAATGTCATGGGAAGAAAAACCCAAAAAAATTGATTCTTTGATCTTCAAGTAGAATTCATCAAATTTGTCAAATCCATTATTTTTTCATGAATTTTAAGGTACCGAAAGGGCATTAGTTGTAATTAATGTAACCAAGTCCCCGGACTCTTAATCTCCGGGTTCGCAGAAATAAGATAGTTTTCTCCCGCTATTTTATTTAGGTTTCTAATCGACCTACCGAAAATGATTAGTGGCGAATCCAAATTCAAATCACATTGCATGTTAATCATTCGAACCTTAAGTTGCGATTTGGTATGGAATTGGGAGAGTCCGAGTTAGGTTAGTTAATTAATTAACCCGATAATCCATTAGCCCGAAAATGATAACTTGTTTATTATTTTTTAGGTCGCGACAATAGCTCGATGAGTAATACATATCTCTTCTAAGTAGATCGAGTACCCACTATGCACATGTATAATAATAATATCAAAACTCCCTTTTTCTCAATCCAAACATATAATGCCCGTATAAGATAAAAATGAATAATATAATTTGGCTAACTTAATTGATCTCAAGATAGTCTTGGAGCGCAAAGGCTTGCTCTTTTCCAGGGAACACATGCCGTCGATCATTAGATATCTTACAACTAGAATCCCTCTCAACTCTCGGGGAGCAGGGAAAGCAAGAGCGGTAGAAGAATAAGTTAACTTAACGATATATGTGCCGAAAATATTCTATTAATCAACAAATATCATAACAAAAATCAATGGTCAAGTCCATTGATCAACCTCCTTCAAACCAAATGTCAATGGTCCATTCCACTCGACCAATTTATTGCTCATATAAAACCACGATCACAAGATATCGCCTAATGACTATGCGACCAAGATTCCCTCCTTGATAAGGTCTCCAAGGCCTCCACCTATCATTAGTCTATGGTTCAGTCCCAAAGGATATCCTAAAGCTGGTTTGCATACCCAAAAACCCTTAACTAGGTTTATGGCAAATCAAACCAACATATATTAGTAATCCACAAACCAAATCCAGAATCCATTTCATAAACCAGAATATATTTCATAAACCATTTTTCATAAATCGGGTTCGCAAATCGATGCACATATATGGAATTTCACAATTCATGTTGTAACACATTTCTCAAGCACTTCATAAGTATTAAAACATAGGAAATGCTCGATCAAATTTTTATGCAACAAATATGTCTTTAGCATTCATGATATATCAAATCCGTACCGCTTTCAAGATATGACTTCATAAAGTCATAGAAGAGATAAGCACAACCCAATTCAAATCTCGAAAGCTAATTCGGGCCCACGAACTCGAATCCTATCAATTTAGCGAAAATTGGTATCACAATTAAGTAAAATGCTATCGTAACTACGAATTGACTAAGTTAACCTTATTCACTGACAAAAACCATTCGTATGCGTTAATAAAATGCTTATCCGAAGTGCATATTCCAAATTATTCGTAATGCGGAGCATAAGCGTAAAATTTCAAAAAATTCGTTCCGATCAAACTATAATTCAGAATCGTATTCTGTCAAACACTACTTCTCCATGTCGTCCTGAATTATCACTTTTATGTAAATTCATAGTTTAACAATTCCCTAATTATAGTTCGCAGTTAAAAACTGATATAACTTTGAATATATGGCATAACTTTGAAAACTATTC
Organism: Rhodamnia rubescens; assembly: GCA_021437795.1. NCBI lineage: Eukaryota > Viridiplantae > Streptophyta > Magnoliopsida > Myrtales > Myrtaceae > Rhodamnia > Rhodamnia rubescens. The sequence continues at coordinate 140,227 of JAILYA010000122.1, read as the reverse complement.
GGATTATAAGAACAAGGAGCTCGAATACTTACTAGACATTGAAAAATGCAATTGATTCGGCATTGTTCAAAACTGATTTTATTTCTTGTCTTTTTCCCTCTCTTCTCTGTGTTTCCTTCTTTCTATATTAACGAATGAAGCCCCTCACCCTCTCTTTAATACTCTGGGTCATCCGCTATTAATTGAGGCGGATGTTCTTTTATTTTCTTTTTTTATTAATCTATTGACCGGTCAAATGGCATCCAAGCCACATGGCATCACGGGGCCAAAAGCAAGGCCAGATGTCAAGGCTACCATTACATTCTATCCTCCTATGGACAAATTTCGAGATCGTGCTCGAAAGTTGAACTTATCTTAACTATTAAACAAGTTAGAGTACTTGAGTCTTGCTTTCTTCTTCAAGTTCCCAATTAGCTTCTTTTTCAGTATGATTTTCCCATTGCATCTTTACATATAGTCTAGCGTCACAATATTTGATCCTTCCTATCGACGATACGAATAAATCTCTCCCCATAAGTCAAGTTCTCTCTTAATCTCAAAGGTATAAAATCCAATTGAATTCGGCACATATTTCCGTAATAGAGACACATGAAACGTATTATGTACCCCTAATAACCTTGGTGGCAAAGTCAGTTTGTAAGCAACTTCGCCAACCCTCTCTAAGATAAGGAATGGTCCCACGTATCTTGGACTCAACTTGTCATGTGCGCCAAATCTCATGACACCTTTCATAGGAGAAACTTTAAGGAACACGCGATTTCCTGTATAGAATTCCGCCTTACGCGTTTTGAAAATATAACAAGAACAAAAAAGATAAAAAAATAAACTATAACAATTCAAAAAATATTTAAAACATTAATAAAAAATTTATCCATATCAACGTCGATGGTGCCACGAGGACAATTGATGTTGATTGGGTATCCACGTATTATGAGGTAAATAGCTAGATAGATTCAATTGACAAATTATTAAAGGGTTTAAGACTCATTTTTATGCACTATATAACCTATTTTATATCGAAACCGGTCGATTTAATTGGTTGAATCAGTAACGATCCCGAACCTTGGCCCCGTTATTCTACCTCGACCTAATTTCTTTATTATTTTTTGCCAACTTTTATTCTCTATTTGCGAAAACGTTAGTAGCTAATCTAATCTAACAAACGTAGCAACTTTCAAGATATTTATAAACGTACTTAGATTTTATATATGCATCAATTATATCTTACAATACTCATTACATTCCTTTAAAAATGTACAATCAAAATTTAGGAAGGTCCACCCGACTATACTAGCCCGCCCGATCTTTCTACTACTAAACCGCCAAGACTATTTTGCTGCCTAAGTTGCGCAATGGGCCCATGATCATTCTTCCACCTACTTTTTGACCCTAGTTTCTACATTCATGACTTCCTCCCCGGGAATATTTCATGTGAGTCGGCAATCCAAACAAAGGGGCACGAGGTAAATCCATCTTAGTTTTCTGAAAAATAAGGGATGAGCACACAATCTAGTAGGAAAGAGCACTAGCTTTGAGATAGAGTAAAAGTCATAACACTTGGTGTTGTGAACCACAAAACTATCATGTGATCTATTTACTCAAACCATCAAGCATGATATTAGTTATAGCATCAAGTATGCACTAGTAAATGCCAAAAGCTTTTCTTTTCACTTTCGGGTCTTAATTTCCCGAACCTTTCACTTTTCATGACAATCTTGTTTGACATCGCATAAAATGTCAAGCATACATCAATAAAAAGCAATATGTAGTCTTTTCTTTTCACTTTTCGGGCATCCTTTTTCTCGAGGTTATATTGAGACTTTCGGTACCAGGTAATGTTGTTACTACACGTGCAAAATGGCACATTTGTTCAATCAATCACTTGATAAACGATGTCTGCGCCATCGCCTCAAGTAAACTTTAGGCGGATGACGGTATTCAACTCCATTGTCGCGAATAACAGCCACTTTAAACTCATGTCGTTTACCCCCGAGGTCCTACACCGTAACCTTTCTAGCTAATAGTGGTGATTATCATTTTTAATGGCAATCACATACTTGCATACGCATGACTTCTTTATTATCTTTGATTAGGATTATCATACCATCCACACGTTCTAAGAAAAATTTCTATACCGCATGCGATAAATACTTATACAAACGAAAATGGCGTGATTTCTCAACCTATCTTTAGCAAGTTGTATACACATGTTCCAACATGCATTTCATCTCACTCATAAAGAATAACCATGCATCCACTTCAATCAAGCATTAAACAAATATCCCTATGTCAAAACTAGTAATCGCTTTACCTTTTCAATGTAGAAGCCACCTAAAAACACACCAAAACTAGCGAGATTGTAGCTGAACAAGGGAGAACACTTGAGAAATTGAGAGATGGGCGTGAGAACTAGAGGGCATGAGGGAGAGGTGTGAGAGCTAGAGAGAGAGAGGAAAAGAAAGAGAGAATGGGCTTATGAAAAAATTGAAGAGAGCGCACCCCTATTTATAGTAATTTTCTAGCTTGCTCCCCAAGTTTACTAATGTGAAATGCATTTAATTCATCATGACTTTTTCCTAACTTCTTTTCTAAGTTTCATTAATGAGCCTACTTCTCATTGGTCCACTTATTTAAGCTAGTCCTCTTAGGTCTTAGAGTAGCAACTTATCCTTACTTGATTGGTCACTTGTATGGTTAATATTGATCCTTATCTCTACATTTGATGCTTGAAAATGACATTGATCTTATCCTAATATTTAATGCTAGAGTAGCAACTTATCCTCATTTAATTGGTCCATTTATTTAGGCTAGTTGCCTTAGGTTTTAGAGTAGCCACTTATCCTCGTTCAATTGATCCACTTGTATAGTTAATATTGATCATTATCTCTATATTTAATGCTTAAAAATGACACTGATCTTATCATAACATTTAATGCTTGAAAATGACACTAATCTTGTGTGACATCCTGAATTTTCCTATATTAGAAATAATTAAAGAATGAAATAAAAATAAGGAATTTTAGAAAGGTTATTCCATAACTTTTAGATTGTTAATTTGGAATTCCTCAAGGAAAGTCATTTCTTCTAAATATAAAGGGCTATTTGAAATTTTCAATAGGCAAATAGAATATGAAGAAATTGCTCTTGAATTGACACAATGCTAAGTCAATTTTCTAAAAGATAAGGATAAAGTCAATAGTAAGTCAATTTAGTTTCCTAAAAGGTTTAAAACAAGGTCATTTTCCATCGGTTGACCCCCGCTCCATGTCGTCATGCCAAATGGACCTCGGAACGAGCCCAACTTAGCATTGGTTGGGTCTAAAACCGATCGGTCAATTCGACCAAGCACCGATTTAGCCGGCCGAGTAAGAATCGGATTGGTTCGGAACTAGCTCTAGACCGGCTAGTCACGGTTTTGCTCAAGCCGAGCATGAACCGTCCACCCGGGGTTCGGTCGACGGGGTTGAATGGGCAAGCCGGCTCCAAGCATTCATCGTGTTTACTTGCCGACTCAAACGAAATCGATATATTCCTCGTTCGAGCTTGGTTTTGTTGATTTACTCTTGCATGATCAATAATACTAAAGATAATAAATGGATCATGCGCTTGCAAGGTTGTGGATGACATTAAAAGATTCGTTGTGCCACCATTATCGAGAAAAGCAACGGTATAAGGGCTCGAGGGTTACGACGTGATGTGTAAACTTCTAATGACTGTTGTTCGCGACAACATATGGATCTACCTTCATTTGCTAAGGGTTATTACCTAAGGCAATAGTGTAGATGTCGTTACTTAAATGATGACATGATTTTGATGTGCCGTCGCACACATATGTAGCAATGTTGCCCAAGATCGGAAGTTCTCATCGGAGATTCGGGAGAGGATGCCCAAAAGTGATAAGAAAAGCTAATGCATCATTTTGATATGAAGTTTTTCGAAGAAGTTTTACGATTGATGATGCGTGGCATTTATGAAATGGATCACAAGATAGCTTAGTGTTGAAATGAATTTTTCATCGCTAAGTTGAGTATTATTATGATATTCCCGTTTTAGGCCTAGAAACTTCATTTACTTGGATTGTTCGCTCATTCCATTCTATTTTTTAGGAGAAAAGAAAATGAGTCTCGCCTCGAGAGCCAATATTTGGGTTCCCAACTCGCATGACCCACAGCCGCTATAATGTTATTTGTGTCGACACTAAAGTTACCTATGTTCGCATTACCTCCATTGTTTGGATTGATGTAGGCTTGATTGAACAGGTTCCTATCGTGTTTGTGTCGTGGCACAAGCAAATGGAGGATGGGATGATGGAGGGCCCATTGCATAGCTTCCATGGCCCGCCCGGACACCCGAACAAGGGCGCCGATGTGCCATAGGCCGAGTTGCTAGGAACTAGGGTGATTTCGTCCCGTACTAGTACATGATCCGACGAAATTAGCAGCTAGGAAAAGTAATAGGATAGCCTCCAACAAATTTTGGTTGTGAGATTGGTTGGGAGGTAATGGCTTGTAAGTCCAAGACTTGGTGTGGCGTGTAATGGCTTTCCTATCTTTTGAGATGTAAGATAGATTAGGGAAGCTCGGAGCATGTAATCAAGATTTGGGGACGAACACCCACTTACATAAAATCTAGTATTCTCGCAATTGTCTTGGAAGTCGCTATGTCTGCTAATTAAATATGATGAGTAGTTATAGTTCCCTACGTTTAATGATGAAGGTTGGTAGAAAATAAGGAGGAAAATTAGAAGGCTAAGGTGTCTTAAAGTTGGGTGGTTCTTAAATTAGTCGAATAAGAATCCTTAAGGAGTTTTCTAGCCGTAAGAGGTCTTAGTTATTATTTACCAATAGTTCTCGAAAATAGAAACACAAGATATATTAATATAGTTTAAAAAAATAGAGAAGAAAAAATAAAGAATTTTCGAAAACATAGAAGGAAATTAAGCGGAATAAATAACAACCGAGATATTGGTCATGGGGTCCTTACATCTTGTTCTTATCTAATTGAATTTTTATTGACCTATCAATTGACTTATGCATTGACCGACCACAAATGACATTTTTCACTCACCGGTGTCGAAATAAGAGAACGGAAATATCACAATAGCGGAATCAAGTGACGATGGCGGCGGTTTGGGCGTGGTTGCTCTGCACCATGCAGGTCGGCGGGTGTGTCTCGGTCCGACCGTGAGCGGCCAAGCGTGGGCCGGCAAGCCCCGTCCTTGCGGCGCGGATCGGAGCACCTCGCTCCCGGTCATCGCCGTTCGTTGTTGGTCCTTTGTCGAATAATCCATCATCTTGCTTGTTCCGTAGTTCCCGTTATTTATTTTTAATATTGTCCTTTATTTTATTAAATAATATTTTCAAGTAAATGGAACCTCTATAAAAACTTTCTAAGTCAACTCTTATCTCTAAACTTTGAAAACGACATTATTTTTATTCATTAGAAAATTGATTTGCGGTTCACTTATATGTTCTTAATTGACTTGGCACTGAATTATATATATATATATATATATATATATATATATATATATATATATATATATATATTAATCCAAGAAATATTACCGTGTCATGTTTCCTAATATGAAATTATTGGGAAAAGCTTCTTAAATAAATCAAGTAATAGCTTCCTCAAGAACCTTCGAAATAGCTTTCTTGAGAAGTTATCGGATAGTTCCTTGAGAAGCTTCGAAATAGTTTCCTCGAGAAGCTACAAGATAGCTTCCTTGGCAAGCAAAAAAGGTTAGCTTTTTCAAGAAGTTTTAAGATTCCTTCTTTATTAAGAGTTATTTAGCTTCCTCTAGAAGTTTCTAGATGTCTTAAGGAACAAATCAAGAGATATTCTTTCATTTTCTAATCATTTCTAATGTGGTGAAAATTTGAGATGGCACAAAGTTGGTTAAGCTAGATACGGATGTCACTCATGCTATTATCGGCATAGTGATCTATAAACACCTCAACGCAAAACTAGGTCATTTCTACTTGAGTGGCTATGATCAAAGATGTTTTTAACTCCCGGATGGTGATGATGACCTAAAGGTATGGAACATGCCTTAAGGCTAAGAGGTTCCACAAGTGCAATTCGTCGCGCCGGACTTTCCCCGTAAGCAACGTACTCACACATCATCTATATAACCTTACTTATTGCCTTTGCGATTGCCGTGCAGCTACAAGTTCCGAGGCTTTGGGGCTCACAGGTAAAGGGATTTGTTGGAGGCTGAACAAGTATGTTTTTCTATCAAGCATTCAGTTGTCTCTAATAACCATCTTAAGTAAAGCTATTGTTGCGAGTACGCGAGTAGAAGTCCGACACCTTTACTCGGGGAGATCTCTAAGAGAGAACCAAAGTCCGAGCCATTCAACACATCCATTGGACCCACCTTCACTCAAAATCTTAAGCCAATGAGTTATGGGCCAATTTGGATATACTAACTACTCAACACCACACCAATTATCGAATGTGAGACTTCTCTAACACAATTCACACGTGCATCCTAACAATCTCTCATTCACGAGGTGAGCTTTAGTGTTAGGTTTGCTCCCCCTTAATCCAAGTATCCTTCCATATCAATTTATCTCCATTTGAATCTCCATGTCTTTGTAGTACACCCGTAACTATACACTATAATCAACCAATATCAACAACTCACTTGGGATTGCATCACCCATGGTCTTAATCTTGCGTCACCAAACCAATTGTCCATGGTCTTTTTCTTGCCAAGACATGCATTACCAGACCAATTGTCCATGATATCTTCTCGCCGGACCAATCGTAATGGCAATTTTAGCCGGACCAACCGTGATAGCAATTTCCAACCAAAACAAGCGTTGATAATGAGATTTCTTCCTTGAGATATTCGCGAAACACTAGAACAAATTGGAGGCCTACTAATCAACCATCGGCTCGATACGAATTATTGCGAGCGCACAACAAAAGTCCGATACTTTTATCTCGGGAGATAGCCAAAAGGAAACTCAAGTTCGAGCCCATCAACATATTCAGTTGGACCCACCTTCACTCAAAAGTTTAAGCCGGTGAGTTATTAGCCAACTTGGATATATTAACTGCTCAAAGACCACACCAATTATCCGATGTGGGACTTCTCTAACACAACTCACACTTGCATCCTAATAGCTATCACTAGCTAGCGAAATCATTTTCCATGTAAGTTTGCATGTTCGAAATCTTTTAAGCACCCACCTAATCGCTACTAAGTGTCGTAGTTCTCCATCTAGGCTCCCTAGATAACCTGTCGGAGATACGTGTGTCTATACTTCTAGAGATGACTCCTAGATATTTCAAGTTTATATTGGCGAAAATACTAAATAAGGGCCTAAAGTACCCTTATTGTTTCAAAAAAGGCTTAGTCAATGGATGTTTTCGTCATTTACATTTTTTGAAAATTTGCCTTCTTTATTTTCTTTATTTCTTTTTGTTTTTCCTTTTTTCCCTTCCTTTTCGCAGGTGCCCAATCTCGGGTGATGGCTGGCCACCGGCAATGGATGGGCGAGGCCACCCTCACTAGTGGCCGATGAGCCCTTGCCATCTTCACCACCCTGGCCTTGTGGCCGATGAGGGTCGCAGGCCCCTCGCCGGCCGTGATAAAGGAAAAAAAAGGGAAATGGGAAAAATGAAAAGAAAAAAGTAAAAAAGGAAAAAGAAAAAGGAAATGACTAAAATGCCCTTGATTAGACCCTTCTTTGAAATAATTAGGGCAATCGATCTCTTATTTGCGACATGATTCATTTCGGGTATTTATTTGAAATTTTCCCTAAATAATGAATACTTTGGTACGTTGGTAAATTTTGAATTCAACTATACTCTTATGTGGGGGCACGATATGACTTGTGACTCAACTTTCTCTCGGGATGCTCCGGCAATCTTTTGGTGAGCCTTGGAAAAGGGCCCAATCGTGAGATATTTCAAAACTTTATTTTAAATATTTGTTTACACTAATCATTTTTAATATTTTACTTGGTGTGTAATATTATCTTTTAACTTTAATGAAGTCCTTAAAGTAGCAACGATGACGATAGAAAGGAGTAGTGGAGTGCGGGGTTTGGCGATCCAGTTGTATAGATAGGCTTTTGGATGTTTGGGTGACACGACAACTACTTTTTGATTGAGGCCGTGTGTTGGGTGGATAGAGATGATGGGGGCTGCTACCTTTTTTGTTGGCCGTGGGGTAATGTGGGGGCATCGATGGTGTACGCCAGTAATGGTATCCGGAGGGAGCCGATTCTTTTTGTTTGTCTCTCCAAATTATTTTTTCTTGTTTTGCTTTACATGATGTACTTAAACTGTTTATCATTTATAAAAATAAATATTTGCAAAATTTGTTGAATAATCTTCTTGAATGCTATAGATTAGGGAACCCTATTGAGGCATTATCCTTTAGGCGTCATGCCCGCCTCTGTTTTCATTCACTTGTGTGTTTTGTATGGCCACCTCGGTTATTTTTAGTTTATTAAGCTTCCGTATGCACCCCCTATTATATTATGTAATATTAGATTAAAACACAATGCCTAGTTAGCAAGTAGGTCTCAGGGATCGGGACGCCACACAATGTGATAAGTTCGACATCACTCCACATGTCCCATAACATGTTTTTCCATACGAGGCCAATAATAATTTTATTTGACAAGACAAACTGTCTTGTCTCTTCCAAAATGACCGGCTAATCCTCCACCGTGGGCTTCATTGCTAATGGCGTCCCTTAAAGAACTTCTTGGTATGTACAAACAATTATTTCTGAAAATAAATCCATCTTGCAATAGGAATTACTCATTCGTGCCCTTTGAACAATCTTTCGAAATTTTGGATCATCTTTATAAAGCTCCTTGATCATGTCAAAGCCTTAGACCTTTACTTGCATTATGGATGGCAAGGAATATCAATGGCTTAATGCATCCGCTACTCGATTAAATGCTCCAACCATATGTGTTATAAGAAAAGTGAAAGCATAAAGAAAATCTACCCACTTGGCATGCCGATTGTTAGGCTTATGTTGAGTATTCACGTACTTCAAGACTTCATTATCCAAATAGAGAACAAACTCTTTGAACAATAGATAATGTTGCCAATGATCCTAAGAATGGACAATAGCAAAAATTTCCTTATCATTACTAGAGTAATTCTTGGGGTATTTATTCAACTTTTCACTAATGAATGCAATAGGCTTTCTTTCTTGGCTAAGAATCACACCAATTCCCACATTAGAAGTGTCATAATCAACTTCAAAGACTATTACAATATGAAAATGCAAGAATAGGAGCCTTTGTTACCTTCTTTTATGGAGATCGAAACTTCATTGTGCCGCTATACCCCGCATGAAATTTCGCCCTTCAAGCATTTAATGATAGGAGAAATAATAGTGCTAAAATGCTTGATAAAACGACGACAAAATGATTTCAAACCATTAAAACTCCGAGTGTCATGTATAGATTTTAGAATGGGCAAGCTTATAATCGCTTCCACCTTGGTGGGATCCATCTTGATGGCTTCCTCAAAAACAACATAGCCTAGGGAGACATGGCTATCGGTAAAGAAGCGACAATTCTTTAAGTTGGCATATAATTTTGCTCCCATAGAACCTTGAAAACATGGTGAAGATGCTCCAAGTGTCGCTCTTGAGTAGAACTATAAATAAGAATGTCATCAAAATAAACAATAACAAAGCTACTAATAAATGGTTTGAAGATATGATTATAAGGCACACAAATGTACTAAGAGCATTAGAGAGGTTGATAGGCATGAACATTCATTGATAATGGTCATCCCTTATTTTGAAGGTAGTTTTCCACTCATCTCCACCTCTCATTAGAATTTGATGATATCCACTTCGAAGATCAATTTTTGAAAAAGATAGTAGTGGCATAGAGTTTGTCGAGAAGATCATTAAGCCCAAGAATTATAAAATGGTACTTGATGGTAATCTTGTTTACCACTCAACTATCAATGAACATACGCCACGTTCCATCTTTCTTTGGTACAATAAGAGCAGGGACAACACATGGGCTCATGCTTTCTCTCATTATTCCTTTAGGAAGAGCTCATCCACTTGCCGTTGTAACTCTTCATGCCCTTTAGGACTCATTTGATAGACTAGTTTGTTTGGAATGATAGCTCCCGAAACAAAGTCACTGCAATGCTGAATGTCTCTTATGGGTGGAAGACTGGGAGCAATCTCTTCCCAAGTGACATCCTTAAATGCTTGGAGAAGAGGTTCTACATGATAAGGTTCTTCATTCTCTTCTAACACTGCAAGAGCATATGCTTCCATGGATTCTTCCAAAGCTTTATCAACTTTAGATTTAGAGAGTACATTATTTTCCTCCCCATTAAATGGTTTAGGAGTACTCTCTAATTTGGGAGGACCCAAAATGATTCTGACTCCATCTTTCTTGAAAGCATAAGTATTTTTGACCCCATCCTACTTAGTTTTTCTATCAAGCTGCCAAGGCCTCCCCAAAAGCAAATGGCAAGCATCCATGGGAACATCATCACACATATTTCATCATTATATATATATATTCAATGGAAAATTGAACAAGGCATCGTTTATCAACCTTTGCCTCATTCCCTTTGCGAAACTAAGAAAGTTTGTACAGTTGTGGGTGTTTCTCCATTTTTAGGTGCAATTTATCGACCACTGTTGTAGTCACTATATTCTCGCAACTTCCTCCATCAATGATAACATTACACACCTTTCCATGTGAAGTGTATATAGTATGAAAAATGTTGTTGCGAAGCCATGTGCCTTCTTCACTAGGAATAACATTCAAGATCCAACGAAGGATTAGAGACTCTTCTTGATCTCCATACATAACTTCATCTCACATCTCTAATCCTTCATTGGAGCTAGGTGAGTCTTCACATTTCTCTTCTTCAAGCTCTTTTTCTACTTGAGAGACAATCTTTCGATTTGGACAATCGGAGGCGATATGTCTAAACCCTTGGCACTAGAAACACTTGATAGAGTTAAGGTGATTGGAACTTAATGTTCCATCTTTCTTGGGAAGCAGCTTTGAAATAGTCGCCCTAGTTTTAGGAGTAGAGGCACTCTCACCTTTGGAATAGCCTTCTTTATTCCGATACCGAGAAGCATTACCACGAGCTTCTTTAAGTTGCAGTTCCACCTTAAGTGCAAGTTGACAAATATCATTATAAGTCCAATAAGGTTGAAGTTGGACAATATTACTGATTACCGATCAAAGTCCACCAAGGTAGCGGGCAAAAGTTTGCTCTTCGGGCTCGGAAACATCACAAAGCATCATGATGTGACCAAATTCCATTGTATATTCGTCAATGGACAACTCCTTTTGTTTGAAACTATGAAATTGGAGGAAGGTATCGTGATGGTAGTTCATCGGTAAGAACTTCTTTTTCAATTCTTTTTTCATCTTATGGCAGGTTACAATATGGCTTTTACCTTCACAAGGTCTTTGTTTCTTCAAATGCTCCCATCAAATAGACGCATGTTTTTTTGAGCTTGATGGCGAGTAGCTTGACCTTTCGATCATTTGGTATTTCTTTGTAGGAAAATACTCTTCTGTAGTGTACATCGAATCCATAAATTCTTCCAGTTGAATTTTCCCTTAAAACCTTCACTTAGGAATCCTGTTGAAATTCATGGGGTCTTCAATACTGATGTCGAGGAAGTCCTTCCTCACATGAAGCATGACTTCGAGTACTAGCGAAGCAGTTAACATCCTCTTAATTAGATCAAACAGCTACTAAATCATAATGCAAATCATCACTTCCCTAAGTTCGAAGCATTGCAGCCGCTCCTCTAGTTGCTGCACTTGTCTCCTTCAATCAATCACCTCCATGTCTCATAGGTATCTTTCTCAGCTGTAGAAGACTCAACGTTTGACCCATGTTGATGACGACCATCCATTGTACCTTTCTCTAGTACCAACTTGATGCTGAGAGAGTGTAGAGAAGCAGATTGTAATACAAGTGAGAACTTAAATGGATATGTCGTCACAATTCGTAGGGATTTACCTAAGGGATAAGAGAGTAGAGTAGATGTAATACAAGTGAGAACTTAAATGGATATGTCGTCACAATTCGTAGGGATTTACCTAAGGGATAAGAGCAAAACAAGAAATCCTTCTTGTTCTCAAGCCATGGGCTCAAATAAGTTATGGATCAAACAAATCTTTTCTTTTCATTCATCATAATATGCTTACATAAACTAGCATGGAACAACCCTCCAAGTATGAGCAATACCAAGACTCAATGAAAAAACAAAAGACTCACAGAAAAGACAAACTAGTTTTACTAGAAAACAACTACAAATATGAGAAATAAATAAGTTGGTTGAAGATCTCTATATTTTGACTATTTCCTAAGTTGTCAAATTCATGACCTTCAACAAATGCGAAAGACCCCAAAACGCGAAGCAATCAACTAGTAGATTCGTCATCGACAGTAGGCTCGTGAGTCGACAACGAGGAAATTGATCGATAACCAAGAAATTGAAATCTTGAACACTAAATCGACAACTCTTTTGCAGAATCAGCATCTTCAAGGAATATTCCGGCATCAACGCATATGGCGTTAGGATGTTGGAACCGGTTCATTGGGAGAGCAAGAAGCAGTGGTTGCATTGTACTATCATCGCAATATGATGTACAGTGGTTTAGAAAGTTTATATATTAAATGACGTGACAACCGTTAAATATAGCCCAATAGTTGAAAGCTAGCTCAATCTTGATCTGTTATGTTTGTATACTAATTATGTGGACCGATCTTGATGTACTCGAATTATTCTGATCTTCATCATTTAATCTCTAACTCGTCGTGTAGGAAAGGCAAGGGCCAAGAGGGGTCATTCTTCAGGTGATCCTTCTATTCCTTTTTTGGTATGGTTCAAATGGAGAAATGCTTTCATGGCTCATACGAATCCAATGCAAATCAACCATTAGATATGTCGGACTCATCTCAAGCCCACATGTTCTAATTGCTGATATTATTTGGGTCCACGTGCGTTGAGATTGTACGATAAAAAAATGTTTTGATTATCATATACCATATTAGTTTATGCCATTTCCAATTACAGACCATATGAATAATGGAGAAACTCCATGAAAGTAGTGAAGGGCTTCTTAAATGAGTAACAAAAACTACTCCCCTCGAGGTAACTTAGTTTCTTAATGTTAGCATACTTAAATATTAGACTGTGCAACAATCTAATAGCTTAAACTTCTACAATAGGTAGCAGTGATTTCACAATGAGGTCAGAGCAAGAGGTCATGAGTTTCATCTAATAGCTTGAGCTTTTTGAATAGTTGATAATGGTCTCACAAAATCTCACACTTAAGTGAGTCCTCAAAGATATACTATGATTTATCTAAAAAAATGTTAAATATAATGGAACTAACATTTTGAGTAGTGAAAATGTTTATTAAAATGGAATCCGCTAATATTCTCGAGTAGTGAAAAGTCCATTTGTTCTTGTGGGCATCTAATCCTAATGTATATCACATGGGATAAGCATTAATTATTAATCATAATATGTAGAAGATATCAATTATAAGGATTACAAAGTAATTACCCATATGGTACGGGGTTTATATTATTGAATACAGAGAGAGATGTTAACCTCTCCGCTAGCTATTAAAGAATATTATTACAATATTATTGGATATTAAGGATGTTGTTTGATATTTTGTTATTTCTTGCGATATCTAGTTTCTTTGTAAAATTAGATCACTTTATTTCATTTACATATTGTTCGGGTATAAATACCTTTTAATCGTAATTCACTACATAGTCAAGCAATGCGATGATCCTTTTCTTTACTGCGGGTTCTCAGTTGGTATCAAAGCTAGACAATTCTTTCGTGACATTCTCTTTTCAATTACTACTAATCTCTTTCTCAAAGTCAATACTGACATTGTCCGTCTTGTCCGATGGTGTCACAACAATGTGATCTTATGGAAACTTGTGCACTCCTCTTTGGTTTAACCTCTGGATCTAGGGTTATGCTTACAATAATTCATAAAATGCTTAGAAAATACAATCAAGTTGGAAGTCAGAAATTGTCCATAGTTAGAGATCGGTGGAGGTAGAATCGATAATTAGAAAAGGATTATCGACTTCTTGACTTTCTTATATGTTACCATAAATGAGTATTTTACCCGACCAAAAATCTAATTTAACAAGGAAACTCAAAATTTTAATAAAAAATAACGAAAACTATCACTAATATCTATCAATATCTCTAGCAACAATCTCTAACATCTCCTTAAACTTAATGCTAATGGGTGTAGCAATCACATGTGTGGCAAAGGAGCTATTTTCATAGCTAGATGGGAATGTTCGTGGTGAAGTCAACTTTAGGAATAAATAAAAAAATTCCATGATGGGCAAAGGTAATATCGATATCAAATCAAATGATGCTACTAATGTTATTGTTGCGGAGTGTTATTTTGTGCCTGAACTTTTCTGGAATTTGCTAAGTATTGGGCAACTTTCCGAAAAAGGCTACAAAAATAACATTGAAAATGGGTTTGCACCATCAAGGGTGTAAACAATAAGTTGATCACGGCAGTGCATATGCAAAGAATCGGATGTTCCCTCTATCTCTTCAGCTGGAGACTTTGTTAAGCGTCAAGCGATGGTGAAAGATAGCAAGTGGTTGTGGCATCTTCACTACGATCATCTAAATTATCGTGGACTAAAATTATTGGACTATAATAAGATATTAACTAGCATGCCTTTGATTGACAGTCCAAACCGCGAATGTGAAGGATGTCTCGTCGACCACCTACCTATTAGGCAATTTCTACTTTGAGACTCAATGAATGAAGGGCGGGCTCACTCTTATTTTTCTTGAGAGAAAAATTTGAAACTTTTAACAAATTCAAAGAATTTAAAGAATATGCTTGAGAAACATATTGGATTTAATTTAAAGACGTTGAGATTGGATAGAGGTGGAGAATTTACTTCCAATGAGTTTGACAAATATTGTAAAATTGATAGAGTGAAATATCATCTGATTGCTAGCTATACTTCTCAAAGCAAAATGGTATAGTAGAAAGAAAGAATAGAACAATTTTTGAAATGGCAAGAAATACGCTAAAGGATGAAGGTTTACCCAAGAAGTTTTGGGCGTAAGTCGTTGCTTCGTTGTATTTTTCCTAAACAAGAGTCCAACAAGGAGTGTTCTTGGAAGAACCACGAAAGAGGCTTGGAGTGGCAACAATCCGGATGTTTTGTTCCTATGAGTATTTGGGTGTGTTGCATATCCTCATATACCAGTTGAACGGAGAAAAAAGTTGGATGACAAAAACCAGAAGTACATCTTCATCGGCTATAATGATGTGACTAAGGGTTATAGGTTGTATAATCCGGCCATAGAAAAGGTAATTATCAGCATGGATGCCCAATTTTTTGAGCATAAAGCCTAGGACTGAAACTAGAAGGGTAATCCAAAAACCATCACAATTGAAGATGAACCAACGGTGGGAGAGCCGAAAATATGTTAAACGAAGATCCATCATTTTCGCTTGGTAGTTCATCTTCTTTACCAACAACTATTTCGGAACCGTCTTATTCCTCGTTCGCAAAGACTTGAGGTAGATGCTAGTAAAATTCAAGAAAAATGTTAAACCGAAGATCCATCATTTTCGCCCAGGTGGTTCATCTTCTTCACCAACAACTGTTTTAGAACTATCTATTCCTCGTTCGCAAAGACCGAGGCAAGCTAGTAAAATTCAAGGATTATGAGTCACAAGAGATGATGATAGTGACCAAGGGCCACGATCACTAATGAAAAAATGGTAAATTTTTGTTTATTTACGAACGAATGTGACCCCATATCCTATGTTGATGCAACTATAGATGAGAAGTGGATCCAAGCAATGGATGAAGAAATCCACTCCATCGAAAAGAATGACACATGGATGCTAACTTTTTTACCACCTGGTAAGATGCCCATTGGTGTCAAGTGAATGTACAAGACAAAGTACAATCTCGATAGTCGGGTGGACCGTTACAAGGCCGGACTGGTCATGAAAGGCTATAAGCAAAAGCCAGGTCTTGATTACCTTGAAGTATTTGCACCGGTGGCTCGAATGGATAGCATTCGAATGATTTTAGCATTAGCGACACGAGAACCATTGGAAGATTCATCAAATGGATGTAAAATCAACATTTCTTAATGGTTTCCTTGGTGAAGAAGTTTATGTGGAGGAACTACGGGGTTATGAGAAGAAAGTGCGTGAAAATCAAGTTTACAAGCTAAAGAAAGCATTGTATGGGTTAAAACAGGCACCTCGAGCTTGAGACATGAAGATCGATACATACTTGTTGATGCATGGTTTTCATGAGTGCCCATATGAGCATACACTATAGATCAAGTTAAATACTAATGATGATCTCTCATTATATGCCTTTATGTGGATAACTTGATATTTATAGGAAACTTTGAAAAGATGTTTGATGATTTAGGTAGGCCATGACTAGCCAGTTTGAGATGACCGATTTGGAAATGATGTCATATTTTCTAGGCCTTGGAGTGAAGCAAACAAATTATGGCATGCGTTGACCTAAATAAAGAAAACCAGATGTATTGAACCTCAGGAGGATCCGAAGATAAAAATGGGAATACAGAAATTAGACGGACCAAGAGACGAACTTTGGAAAAATGAGAGAATATTTGGACCAATAAGGCCGATCCAGAATGATTAAGAACGATTGGATAAACAGCGATCAGGTGATTGTTGATGTATGGGTCGAACGTCCGAAATTATTAAGATGGTGGAATATGACATGAATGACAAAAAGCAGGCCGAAATTCTTAAACGTGATTTTATCACGGGGATGCGTAATCTTAAAAGCCGTTAGTTTGAGATACGCTAAGAATTATCGATGAGATTGATCGCGAACCGGGCGACCGGGTTTCCAATAAATAAAATTTTGGACGTTCCCATCCAAAGTAATCCTTCGGGTCGCCCAAAGAGTTCAAGAAAAGTATATTTGGATGGAAATGGGAAAGGACCTATTTGCCTCGAAAAATACCCCATTTTCACTGGAACGAAGGGTATTTGGTCATTTTCCTTTGGCCGAGATTGCTAGTCCAGTGGAAATTACCATTTTACCCCTCTGCATTCAAAACCAATTATTTCTGGCTATTCATTGTCTCCTCATTTCACCAATTGTGACATCCCCCCCACACCTGGCCAACACCCATCTGCCGCCGCGATTCGGATTTGAGAGGAAGTACGGCCGCGGCCGAGATAAGTTTTCCAACCGTTCAACGGAGGCTTCTAAATTTTGAGGTAGGATTACTAAACCTAAATTAGGTGGTTAGTTCTAAGAGACTTGAATTGGTGAATTTTTAGAAGAAATGGATGGATGGAGCTTGGATGAGGGTGCAAAAATGCAAGAAGAAAAAAAAAAGTCTCAAATAGTAAAATCAAGAAGAGAGTTGGTCAAAGTTTGACCATAGTTACTTGGCTAATATTTTAACCATGGTTAGGTTATTTATTAACTCTAGTTATTTTTAAACTATGGTTAGGTTATATGTTAACTATAGTTACTTTTATGGACATTATTTCGTTATGCCACGGTGTATGTTTAGATGACTAAATTATTATGTCAGGTATTTAATTAGATGTGTATTACTATAGTTTAATACTAAGTTGTGAATTTATTGCACATTAGAAATTAATAATTGTTCGCCCGATAAATTCCTACGTTAGTATATTATTAGTTGTACGATATTTATTTATTTCACGTTAGCATGATGTGATCGTATGGCGTAGATTGAATCCGTGGTAGCGAAAGCTCGGGTGTGATTAGACGTGGATTAGTGTGAGTCAATGGGTGGTCCGATTTATTAACATACTAACGTAGTGAATCACGTGATCTCTATCTATCCCGAAAAGTTGATGGTGTATTATCAAGTGGGCCAAAGAGCCGTATTGCGATGTCGAGACCAGAAAGTTGAAAGTGTGTCATGCCGAGACCAAAGGAGCACTAATGTCCGAGACTTATTGGTTCCTATGTTCCGAGCCGTGATTTTGGGTCGTATTCAAGTGTACAAATATATATATATATATATATATATATATGTTTATGGAGCCGTGTTCTATAAAGGTCCGAGGCCGTGTTATGGACTCGTATGATGTCGTGAGTCACGTGGAATATTCCCGGTGACGTAGAATATTTCAGAGTAACGTGGAATTTTCGGAGTAACGAGAATTATACGATAGCCAGGCGTGGAGCGGGCTTAGACAACGTGGGTTATCGTTATTCCAGCGAGATGTGATTTATCAATATGAGAAACGAGAATATTGAGAAGGTGGGAATTTTGAATGGAAATAGAATATTCCGGAATTATTAGTGGAATTATTGAAAAAGGGATATGTGAGCGTTGTTTAAAAATTTGTCCAGGCACTAGCACGAGTAGGGTTAGAGGTTTCCCGAGATTTTATCTCACCCAACCTATTTTTCGGGTATCGGCGATGAACATCAGTCTCAGGATTAGCATTCGAGAAATAGTGGTAAATGAATATAAGATATTTTGTGGCCTTATGGATTATATTGGATTTTATGGATTAAGATTGAACCATTGGTATTGACCGCTATATCAATGAAGTGTAATATACGATGTATGATGATACCACTTGTCCTAAGTCATTCATTAGAATATGTATAATGTTTACCCGCTCGCTTGTTTATGGATTTTATGAAATGTGCAGAGATCCGAAGCCAATCAAAAAAACCTAGAGATGGAGCCGCATGGCATACTTGTTTCGAGCAAAAATATGCTAATGATATTTTGTAGTGATTCAATATGGAATTGCTCAAAGCAGATTCGAACTCTCATAGTAGAATGGTTGGAGATGAAGAAAGAAGGAATCGTTGAGCTAGTAAATCCTACTTATTTTAAAAGTATTGTTGGCGCTTTATGATATTTGACCTTCACTAGCCGAAATATCACTTATGGTGTGGGAATTATTAGTCGGTTCATGGAAAAACCATACCAATCACATTTGTAAGTAGCAAAAAGAATTTTTCGATATGCCAATGGAACTTGTGATCATGGAGTTTTATATTCCTACATGGAGAATTTCAGTTTAGTGGGATATATAGATAGTGATTGGGCGGCCGATATTGAAACGGGAAGAGTACTTCTAGATATGCATTCTTTCTCGCATCGGGAGTAATTTCTTGATTCTAAAAAAAATAGCAAGTTATTGTACTCTCGACAGTTGAAGCGGAATATATAGCAAGTAGCTTTGGCAATATGTCAAGGGATATGGCTTCATAGGATGCTTTGTGAATTGATGCATGCACATAAAGGTCCTACCAAACTAACACGTGATAGCAAATCGACAATTGCATTAACCAAAAATCTTATTTTCCATGACAAGAGCAAGCACGTCAACAGAAAAATTGGAGCTATTGGATGGTGAGATTGAGCTTGATTTCTTTAGGTCCGAAGGCCATATTGCGGATATACCGACAAAACCATTGAAGGCGAATTTGTTCGAAAAATTGAAGACGATGCTTGGTGTTGTTGATTTCCAAAATCAATTTTAAGGGAGGTTGTTAGAAATAATAAAATTGATTTTTGGTTTGAAAAAGAAAAGTTGGATTTTGCTTCTTCATTTTTTATTTTTTTAAAACTCCTTAACTTGGGGAAGAAGAAAACTCCTTGGCTTGGGCAATAAGCAAAGGAACCGACTTGGGCATGAAGAAAAGTTCTTGGCCTAGGCAAGAAGCAAGGTAGAAATTGCCTATAAATATGTGGGCTTGATAGAGACTTGAAGCCATAGAAGTCTTAACCATAAGAGTGAGAGTGATAGAGAGTTATGAGTTTGTACTAAAAGCTTATAGTTAAGCTTGTGTTTTCTTCATGTAAAGCTTTTGCAAAGGCATTTTGAAATATTCCTCCCTCATTTGTGTACGTATGCTCTCTTCACTTGAAACTCTCCAAATTTTCTTATCCCTTTTGGTTCCTATAAATGCTTGAAATTAAAAAATAATTATAAATGCTAAAAGTAATAACACCGAAGTGCGCAAACAGTCCCATTTGGTGTTAAGTTTGATATAACCACATCATATAGATTTTTGTGTTGTTGTTATTGTTGCTGTTGTACGCGAATACTAGCAAAAGTTGCACTAACTTTTTACTGACTTGGGATAGCACCGAATTGCCAATACCATCAAAAGTTGCACCACATCTTCACTAACTTGGGTCGCATCGCAACGGTTGTATTTTAAGATGGAAGATCGGTTTTATACTTCCAATTGCTTTTAAAGCCCAAGCCTTAACATGAAAACAAACATGTCTAGATAGCAAAAAGTCGATGAGGATTACTTTCTTACACGCCTATACAAAGTTTCGGGAGAGACTCTCCCTATGGCAGCAATTACACTTCATTTCTCTATCAATCATCTTCCTTGGATTTATGTTGGTGACTTTAATGAGGTATTATATCATTGGGAGAAGTTAAGGAAAAGAGAAGTGGATCATTAAATGCTAGTTGTTTTTCTCGAAGTCTTAAATGATTGCTTACTTATGAATATTGAAATTAAGGGTTGTGCTTTTGTATGGGCTAATGATAGAGATGAGAATCCATTGATTAAAAAAAGCCTGGATAGGGCTTTGTGCCATTTTTATTGGAGTGTTATATCCCAACTCGAGGTATTAGACAATGGGATCCTTTGTCCTCTCACTTGTTCATAATTATGGCGAATGTTAAGGAATGGTTACACATGATTTAATATTGTAAGTGTAGCTTAGATGCTGTTTAAAGAGCTTAGACACTGTCGGATAGCTTAGGCTATGAGGAAGTATTTTAGATATAATGATCAGATTGTTATGAGATTTATGCTAGCCCATATATGTGAGATATTACATTATCATAACGGCTAGCAAATCAGTCTGGATTCGTTCTTGAAGATTATCCATTGTAAAGATCATTGCATATCTATCAAGGACGTGGGTTAATTAAGACAAGGATGATTTACCAAACAAAGAATTCTATCAACCAATGTTGCTTTGCTTTGGGCCAAGCCATTAATTGAAACGAGTAAGGTGTCTATTTCAGTAGTGGCTACCCCCAAAATCTTTGAAGAAATATGGCAAATTAGTTGAGATTCCAATCATTGAGAAGACAGGAAAGTATTTAGGCATTTCGTCATACTGGGTAAGTCAAGGAAACAAATGTTTCCACGGATCATTGTGAGAATTAATATGAAGTAAGAGGGGTGGAAGAGAAACTGATGTCAAAAGTTGGATAAGGAGATTTTGATTACAACTATGGCACAAGCCTTACCTCAATATCGCCAGATCTATTTTTAAGGGAAGATTGTCCAAAAAGCCCTAAACATGTTGCATTTTTGCCAATTTAGTTCTAAACTTTTCAATTTTACCAATTGAGTTATAAACATTTTCACATTTTACCAATTATGTTTATTCAGCCTAATTTTGACCAAAAATAGCTTACTTGGACACCTACCGTCCTACTTGGCATGAATGGACCCGACGTTTCATAATATTTCAATAATATTTTGAATTATTTTATAATTTTTTAATATATTTTTAATTTTTTTCCTTTTTTCTTCCTTTTACTGGTGGAAGGACCGGCCATTGGCCATAGGCACGGTGAGGATCGGCCTCTCTTAGGCAAACACCAGCGAGGGTCATCCTCGCTAGATTTGGCTTGGGCGTGGCTGCCCTAGCCTAGGGCAAGACCCATCTACTTTTGTCGCAACCTCCATCGAAGGATAGAGCCATGTCACCGTCGTCGGACCCCCTCTTGTGAGCTCAACCCTCCTCCTCCATGGTTGCTGAGCTTGTGGCCGTTGATATCTCGGTGAGCTCAATGGCCATGGCTAAGCCATTAGATCTTGGCGAGATTGGCAACTCCTCCCGCAATCAACTTTCACAAGCAACTTGTCGTTGAGTCTTCGAAAAGCTAAGCCATGGCTAACCCTCACTTGGGTGAGGCTCACAAGGCCCGCCTGTCCGGCCATCACCGTGGCCGTTGGTCGGTCCACCGTCCACTAGCAAAAGGAAGAAGGAAGGAGAACACGGAAGGAAAAAAAATAGAAAAAACTTAGAAAACTCAAACAATTATCAAATTGCCCACATTAGTCTTGGTCGTGCCGTATAGGACGGTCGGTGTGCACGTTACCGATTTTAAATCAAAATTGATCGGATAGACTTAATTGAAAAAATACGAAAATGTTTAGGATTTAATTGACAAAATTGAAAGATTTATGACTGAATTAACAAAAGTGCAATAGGTTTGGGACTTTTTGGACAATTTTACTCTATTTTTAAGATTCCAATTTCTGTCTGTAAAGCTATCAAATAGAAAAGTGCCTCCTTCCGATGGAAACAGAATGCATCCAAATCGAAAGGACATTGGAAGAGATGGGAAGTTTTAAAACTAGGAAAGATAAAGGGGGAATTCGACTTCAGAGACCTTGTTTCTTTTAACAAGGCCATGTTGGGTAAACATGCATGGAGGTTGTCACATTTCAGCCTTATGGAGTTAGATTTTAAAAGGAATCTACTTCTTGGGAGGAGAATTCTAGAAGCAAGTAAGTCTGAATGTCAGATGGGTGGTGAGTGATGGGGAATAATATCAACGTCCGTGAGGATAAAGGGCTTTTGGCTGGTTTGATTGGTGGCCTAGCAAACCAAGGTGACCCTCGACTGGTGGCGGACTTAATTAATCATGAAGCGAAGGAATGGAATGTACAAAAACTAAAAGAATTCTTTGATGAACACATTGTGCAAGAGAATTTAACTATCCCTCTTTGTTCCAATTCTAGAGCGGATCAGCTAGTGTGAACAGGCAACAAATCTGGGTCCTTTCCGGTTAAAAGGGGACATGACAGTCTATAGTCGACAATTAAGGAACCAAGCATCATCGCCCTATTAGCCTCCCCATGCTTTATGGACTACCATTCGGAAGCTTAGCTCCCACCCTAAAACAACGTTCGTTTTTGTGGAGCGTGTCAGAACGCATTACCCTCGACAGAAAATTTGTACAAACGTAAGCTGTTACCTGAACCACTTTGCTCCTCGTGTCAACAGGCTCTGGAAACGATGGAACACCTCTTTACCGTGTGAGAATGGACCAAGGTTATCTGGTCAGAATCGAGGCTCAACATTAGCACTTCTACGTGGAACACAACCATAATAGATAAATGGGTTTACGAAGCAATGAGCGATGGAATTAATGTACCTTCGAGGGAACTGGTTGTGTTAAGCCCGAAACTCCTTTGTCTTTCAGGCCCGCAAGCCAATTGCTGAATCGATTGTGGATGACACCTCTCTGGCAGGGCCCCGCTCTCCAGTGGTGGCGACCATCAAATGTGGCCGCTTCTCCGATGGCACTAGATTGAGTTCTTTGACCACAAAGTCGGGTATCTCAATGACCTTGTTCTGAAATCGATTATTTGGGCATGATATGAGATCACATCCCTCGTTCTTTATCCGCTTGAATTTTTCCAACATTTAAAAAGGGTCTTGACATATTATGAGGAACTGAATGTTGATCATTGACTTTTAGGGTTGTTCTTTTAGACGACCTGCATGAGGGCATCTTTAACTTGTGGAAAGATGTCGAATAATTAGATTGTTCGGTGCATGTTTACTTATTCGACAAAAAAAAAGGAGCAAGGCCAGCGGTCATTCTTAAAGTATTCGACTCCAAATCAAGATCACAGATGCTCTGTCGATGTTGTGCTCGATTTCAAATGGCACAAACCCCTACTTAATAATAACTCCACTCATCGAATTCATCACCGAATAATTTATAAAACATCTTGATGTTTCAAATAAATAGAATCGATCTCGGTCGCGATGTTTATCCGACTTTAAATCCGGAGTTCCCCAAACAATAAAAAGGATATGTGAAAATCATTGAATTTCTTATCCTATTTTATCCAATTCCATCTTGATTAAAAATCTGGAGGATCAAATACAGCCAGAGGACTTCTCATTGAAGACCGGAAGAAGTGATATGCAAGTGGAAATGAACTGTGAAAGCTTGTCTATTGTTGAGCTCTTATCAGGCAAAGCCCACGGTCCTTGGGCCCACCAAAAATTAATTGAAGAATGCACAGGCCTCTTGTCCTAGCTAAAAGGTGTGATAGTAGTCCATTGTCCACGATAAGTAAATTATTGTGCGGACTGGATTGCAAAAGCTTAGCGATTAGGGTTCCTTCCTCCTGATTGGCTTTCTATGCCTCTCACGGGATATGTTATGTTCACATACTAATTGATGTTGTTAAACTAATTCTGCTAATTAAATCAAATGGTTCGTTTCTGGAAAGAAAAAGACAAAGAAAAACACCCGAATAATCTCAATACGCTCAAGACAAGCCCGTGGTCTGTGTCTAAACAAATCCAACTTTTTGAAAAGCACCCTACTTTTCGCAATTTCCAGTGTGCTCACGTGACTCCGGATTCACTGGGAAAGAGCAAAGAGATCATGAACAAGCAGACAAATTATCAGATAAAAAAGGGTTAACCCATCACCATTTGAATTAGAGAGAGAGAGAGAGAGAGAGAGAGAAGAGAGAGAGAGAACAAATGGCCAAAGAAATTTTGAAAGCTGAAGGAACTTCTTACACACAACGTTGAAACATCAGAAAGATAGGGGACACACTAGACAGTGAACCCTACCCTCAGCTGTGTATAGAGTGCAGAGCAAGAGAACAAAACAATTTGCAAAATAGAGTGATTTAAGGAACAATGCTAGGTTGCTAAAAGCCAACGTTGCTTTTTGCCGCTTGAGTTGTTCAACCTGTGAAGAACGAACAGGGGGAAAAAAAACATCGAAAGTCGATGGGTCTTGTCATTGTATCAGATGTACGGGTGATAAGAGAGATTCTTGTCATTTTCCAGTTGAAACTTACATGCCCAGACCAGATATTATGGTTTCTTCCGTATTTTTCAAAATAAGGAGATGCTTTTATGACAATATTGCTAGATTCAGTACAATTTAAATCACAAATTCACGCATTATTATGGCGTGTTTTGCATAAAACACTCATTGATTGAGAAATCGGGTGGTAAAAAATAACCGACAATGTCAGACGTTAGGTTGGCAGCCTCCTTAAAAATATATGTAATTCTCTTCGTGGACTATGCCATTAGAGGAAAATCTGGAAGCATGCAGCAGCTGTGAAATCGTAATCTAATCCATACTCATGTGTATAGATGTCTATGGACATAAAGAGAGCATTCCGTGCAGGATCTATGTAGATATATACTTGCATTTAATGAAATAAAAATCATGAAAGAGATTTAGGCTGTGATTAACGATTAGTTTGGGTGCGGCAAATTTTGTGCTCGAGGGGTCACAAATGTTTCCCATGCAAGGCAAGTTTGAGGGCTTTTGCCTATCACTCTCGAGGCGGAGTCTTGTCCGATGCACGTGGATGAGTTGGTTGCATCTAATGGGGATTATAGAAGCAAAGAAAGGTAGTTTGGATACTCGCCGAGGAGGCTCCCCGGATCCCTGTTGGCTCACTAAAGAGTAGGATCCCACGCTTTCGTGTCATTGGAAAGTATGAATTACTCCCCAAAACGATGTATTGAAGACTCATCAGATAGAAATCGGAGTAAGTGGTCCCAAACCCTATTGCATCGTGTTCCCACATATGTCAGCATGGCAAGCCAAGCCAAGCAAAGCAAGCAAGAATGCTACAGGTGGGTGGGGTTTGAGTTTGTTTCAGAGCGAAAGGATGGTTTTGAAAAGCGAGCATATTTTTCTTTTGGGGGACCCCAAAGCCCCAGCAAGAGGAAAAGGGAAGGAGATGAGGAATAAAACGGGAGGCGAGGGGGGTCGTCAGGCTCATGTGACCTTCGGCCACTAGCGCTCATCCTAGTCCACTCCTGATTAAACCAAGACTAAGAGCGCAGAGTGGTTTTTGCGTTTGTCTTGGCTTTTTTGGGTTCTTGTTCGGCGTTCGTACAGAAGACACGGAGGAATCAAACGAGACGAGAGGCCCGTGAACTCTGGAATGTCTTCTCTCTCTGTCACTGATCGCCCCTGACTGTCCTCCAGTTTTATCACTTTCTTCTTTCCTTTCTTGCCCATGCAGGAGGTTCACCGATTGGCGAGCTTGACAGCGGAGATATCTTTTCTTTAGTTTCAACGCTAAGGCCACGGACGATAATCATTATGTTCCTAGAATCAACTTTTGACCATTATATTTCTTTTCCGACGAGTTTCTAGCGAGAGAAATGCGTTTGATAATGACATAGAATTTTTATTACCCAAAATAAAAATTTATTTGATAACAATATAAAATTTCTACGATTGCAATGGAGGCAAGAGTTGCGATGAGAGGCGGAGTTACGATTGCGGCGATCCGTGGATGGTAGATGACGACCAATTGATGGGCGACGGTGACCCGCGGCCGGCGGCTAGAGACCGGTGGATGGTGGCCGTCGATAGGCAAATGGCGGTCGGGGACCTGTGACGATAAGAGATTTTATTTATGAATTTATACTTCTCATTCTGCTCCAAACCAATCTCTCGAGCTAAACATTTATCCTAAAAATAGAATGATGAAGTTGCGTTCTTAAACAGATTGCTTCCAAACCTGTTCGCCGAAATAGAAAAATAGAGAAAATAATGGCTATCATGCGCGTCCTCATCATAATTCCTGCGCCAATCTTTTATCTCTTGCTCCAGAACCAAACTTAATAAAATCACTCAGTTACTCACTTGGGTTTTCACTCAAGGTTGTATTCGAGATTGAAGGGGAGCCACGCTCGAGCTCGCGCTCGAGCTACTCGAGTATCTTGTCGAGTCGAGCTCGCCAACGCCCTACACCTGCATTAAACAATCTCTGAGGACAAATTCATTTCAGAGTGGCGGTGAATGTGAAAGAGTTAGCGATAAAGCGGGACGCGATAAATTGACAAAAAAAGATGTATGCATGCGAAAAATATAATCTCGTAAAGACGAAATGAAGTTACCCATGGCAGTTGCAGTGTGGATTTTTCCCGGAATGAGGAAGGAAATGATCCATTCAAACACAAAGGACGTATATCTGTCACGGGGTGATCATGCCGTGCCCACATCAGGAAAATATAAACAAAAAATAAAGCCAAAAGCACAATATATATATTCAGCAAATATTCGCTGTCATGCAACTTGGGGACTCTACACATGATGAACATTCTTCAAGATTCTATTGTTTGGCCGAATGTGGAAGTTTCTCATTTTCCAATATTAAAATAAAAACATTATCATTGAAAATTATCGCATTTGTTGGTGGTGTGATTCATACTGTCAATCAACAGGAAGGCAAGGAGAGCCGGTGGGGATGTGGGGGCGGTACCCTCGAGCCTCTAGAGAGCTTTGATAGTTTGAGCTAATATTTTTTCATTGATAGTTTGGGCTTGGGCATGAATCACTAATGTTATATATTGTCTTTTTTTTTTTTTTATCATAGAGAGTGTAACGAGAGAGGTGTGATGTACTAATTATAGTGAAATTATTTGCTTGGATGTGGCCCTAGTTTAAGTGTGAACCAAGATAAATTTTCCGTATTGATTTCATTTTCTCGCTCTATGCTTTACTTAGTTTGTGATTTGGGCGCCGAAATCTAACAGCATTTTGTGAGGCAAGGAATTGTGCAACAGTCAGTTTGCGACTATAATATAGCATTAGGTGAAATTGCATGTATTATTTATTATCATTGCCGCAATCACCGCCAGTAAAAAGAAAAACTTTAGAATTCATTATGAAGAAAAACTTTAGAATTCATTATGAACTCTTTTTTTTTTTTTTTGACATCATTTGCTTGGGAAATAAATTTGATGTATCTAAATGTTTAGTGTATTTTCAGGACAAGGGGAAAACGATGGATACCGAACGATATTATTTATCTTTTGATCTCTTGTTGTGCCTTTTTATCTCCTTTAAATTAAATAATTGGATTGGCAGACTCCACTTTCATATAAGACAAGGGTATAGTAGCATATCTAGTGAAGGATCCCGAGACACACTTATCCCTACCCACGTTCCCTCTAATTCCTTCCACGTGCTATTTAAGTCCATCTTACCACATTCAAATTTAGAGAGAGACAGAGAGAGACAGAGAGAGAGAGAGAGATGGCCGACAATACCCACAGAATGAGGAAGAGGGTTGCATTGAGGAGGAGAAAGATTCACATCTTAAAAACCCTAGCCAACTCAAAATCTGTGAGTGACGGTGAAAAATAGTGTCAAAGTTCTTCTTTGTCCATTCTTTTTATGTTCTTTACTTGTATGAAGTTGGTTTTGATGCTTGTGTCGTCACACAATCTCTCTCGTCCTTGCTATTGATGTGAAGGTAAGGAAGAGTTCATTGATTTCGGATTACTTAGCCAATATGTGCAAGCTCAAGCTCAAGTTGGAAGCTATACGAAGAGAGTACTCAAGCCTTATAGCTGTGAAGAAACGGTGCCTACTCCTTCTTAAGAATATGAGGGAACCCAAGGTCTCTCTCTCTGTCTCGATCTCAACATATAAGAGTATTTAAATTGGTCTATTCGATTAGTTTATCCTTTTTTAGCAAAATCTACTAGAACATCTTTAAATAAGAAAATTTGGTATGACTTAGTGAATATTTTAGCATTGCTCCAATGCATGATACTGAAGTCATGGAGTCTCCTCCAAAGCCTTACTTCAAGTGGGTCTCCAACAGGTGAAGGTACAAAAAGTTGGGGACAAATTCGAAGTGAAAGTCAATTGCGAGAGAAGAGAAGATGGGCTTGTTTCAATCTTGGAAGCCCTAGAGGAAATGGGTCTTGATGTTTTGCAAGCTAGGGTTTCGTGCGACCGTGTCTTCTCCATGGAAGCTTTTGTGGTTGCTCAAGATCAAGCCTTGGAGGCAAGTGACGTCGCTCAAGCGATTCTTAGAGCCATGGAGAAGCAAGTTGGAGAAGATCTCGTGACCTAACTCTAGTCTATTTTTCTTCCAGGGATTAAGGAGCACTGTGGAAACAAAATATTTACAAGTACCGGCAAGCAAAAAAAAAAAAAAAAAAAAAGAAAAAATCCACGTGGCCTTGTATCATTTGTTGTGACACGAGTCATGTCCTTCCGCGACGAGAATTAACAAATGATAGGTGGCCACATATCAATATCTGTAATCATTTTGTATCTCCGGTATTTGCTCTTAAGTAATTGGCTCAGTTCTTGCTATTCTTCTCTTTCAATCTTCTGTTCTTTCCTTTTATTTTTGTTCCGTCTTTTGTTCTATTTTCGTGACAGATGTGGCAAAGGAGTTTATTCGACTCATATTTTCAATGATTGTGATTGACTTAGATAGATCGAAAAATGATCTAAAGCGAGAAAAACGCATTTGTGCGAATGACTTTGACGTAAACGTGAAACGATCGCGAAAGAGAGAACATGTTTTCGTTATTCTCCTTCCTATCTTGTTCTTTTTGAACGGGGAAATCGTCACCTCTCAAGAGAGGTAAAATCTTTGGTCAATAATATTGGGGAATAATGGAAAGCGGAATAAAATTTATCTTATTTTTGCTTGAAGTTTCTCATTTATCGCTCTTGTTGCTTGCGGAATCAGATTGTCTTTGAATTTGCCAATGTCACCGGTGCAACATGGCAAAAGTGAAAACAGAAAGAAAACAAATAAAAAATGCCCCCTACATAGCTAGCTACTGTTACAGTCGAGAGAAAAAAATGTTAGTCTCTATATTATGAAATGAAGAACTCAAGACCCCTACATACAGGGTGAGAGTACAATTGACTCAAGTAAATGTAAATTACAATTAACTTGATCCTAATTACTAAGCATAATATAATCTAATGTCTATCCCCTCAAACTCAAGGTGACTTGAAAGAAGTCAAATGGAGTTTGAAAAAAAGATCCAGAAAAAGCCCAAGTGGATGTGTCTTGACAAAGGTATCAATAGTCTGGTCAATAGATAAAGTGAAGACAAGCCGTACAGTGCCATTGTGCACATGATACCAAATACAATGGCAATCATATTCAATGTGTTTGGT
This sequence comes from Rhodamnia rubescens, assembly GCA_021437795.1. Classification (NCBI taxonomy): domain Eukaryota; kingdom Viridiplantae; phylum Streptophyta; class Magnoliopsida; order Myrtales; family Myrtaceae; genus Rhodamnia; species Rhodamnia rubescens. Next base: position 110,207 of record JAILYA010000122.1, on the reverse strand, counting down.
GCTCTTTATGGAAACGTCATTATGTGCTATTTGGATAATACTTCATTTGTCGAAATAAATGATTGTTCTGCTAGTGTGATGCGCTCTTATATCTTCCATTATCCATTGTAACCATAATAATTCCAATGTCGTATCAGCAAGAGCTCAATAATTAGCTTCTATACTAGAGCAAGCGATAATGGTCTATTTGTTGCTACACCATAAGTTAAGTGCAATAGCTCGTAGTGGAGTGATGATCTTGAGAATCACCAACCTAGTCAGTATCAGACTAAGTTGTCAACTCCAAGGTAGAATGAGCAGAAAAGTGAAGGCCATGAAATAAGGTACATTTGACCGTGATAAAGAATTCGAAAGATTGTAGCAAAATGAGTTTTACGAGGCGCAATCATGTACCGACTAAAATGTGAATAATATAGGTGATGTCAAGGTGAGTAACAATGAAATATATAAGATTAACGACCAGCTATCGACAAAATGTAAGATTGAAAAGAGTGGTCCCATTTTTTGCATCAAATTTGGCACTAATCTCAATATGAGTTGTAGCGACCTTAATGTTAGTGAATCCTTTTCGAGAAATAAGATTAGTAACATATTTGGCTTGAGAGAGAAAATAACCAAATGAATCTGAAGTCACCTCTAAGTTTAAAACATAGTTGATCACCCAATTGTTTCATTTCAAACTATTGGCTGAGATGTTGCTGGAGTTTTGAAATGATATTATGGTAATCATTAGCGATAATTATGTTGTCCATATATTGGAGTAGCATAATAGACCCACGAGATGTGTGTCGAATAAAAAGATCGTGGTCACAGAAACTGAATTTAGAACCAAGGGATTCCACCGTTGAGCTAAACTTGGAACACTATGCACAAGGGACCTGCTTTAATCCGTATAATGCTCAACGTAATCAATCCACCTTATTGAAAGTATGAGTACCTTGGAGGATGCACCATATAGACTTCCTCAAGGAGATCTCCATCCATGGCCACAACAAGAAGACTACAGACAAAAGAAAGGTGTGCCAAAGGAGCAAAAATTTCTTCATAGTCAATTATGTATATCTAAGTAAAGTCTTTTGGTACTAGCCAAGCTTTGTATCGATCCATAGCACCATTTGCCTTTGTTTTTGTTGAAGTACATTTGTGGATATTGAAGATTTCCCTACTAGAGAATCTTAGAGATATTTCTAGAAATTAGAGATATTATTTGATATTTTGTGATTTTTCTAAGATAGATAATTTCCTTGTTAGAATAGATTTTTTTTTTCCTATGCATATTGTTCGAGTATAAATACCCTTTTCTAATGAAGTGTAATGACAAGCCAATTGAATAAAGATACAGTCTTTTTTATTCTCTCTCAATCTTTGTTGAAGATCCAAGATTTATTTTACAATTTTAATATAATGAACCCATTTACAACGAACATTAAACTTACCAGGAGACAAATCAATCAAATCCCTTGTATGAGATTTCTCTAAAGCCTTGCAGCTCATCTATCATTGCTTGCTGCTAAAGATTATTAGTACTAGCTTCTCTATATGCATGGTTTCAATACTAGGGTGACAATAATTATCACGAAGTCGAATAGAAGGAGGACTTACTCTGGTGGAATGGCGGACTGAGGATGATGGAATGTCATATAGTAGAGAATTTGCAGATAGGGTAGACATGTCAGAAGCGACCTAGGTGTTATTGCTAGAAGGACTTGCATTAAGATAAGAAGAAGAAGACAATTTAGGAGAGGAAGATTCACAAGTGGATAGAGGTGTGAGATCATCTAGGAAAAAATCGATTGAAGGATTGGTGAAGAATGGGACATGACTCGATGATTTGTAGGGATGGAAAGAAGAGAAAATCGTGTGTTTCCAAAAAGTAACATGACAAGACACACGGGAGACGGTTAGAGATAAGATCCCAATATCTATACTCTTTGTGATCAATGCATATACCCAAGGAAGCCATAAAAACAAGCATGAGGTTCTAACTTTATGCGTATACGTGATAAGATGTACAAAGCTAGCACTTCGAAAGACTCGAGGAAAGTTGTAATTTGGGTCACTAACATACAAGCACTTATAAGGAGAACTGTTAACTATGATAAGTGATAAAGTTGGTTGATAAAGTATGTAGCGGTAAGACAAACCTCTATCTGAAGCTGTTCTTGACAAGAGGCAGAGAGTAGAAGAGGGAGGGTGATATCTAAAAGGGCCCTGCTAAGCTGACTGCACCGTTTGTAACGGTGCTTTTATAGCCACAAATATGAGATTATGCTAGTGGGACTTATTTGGGCAACCGGGAGACAAAATTTTCTAAATTGATCGTAAAAAATGGCTCAAATGTTGCAAAATCACAAAAGCTAACCCTTTATGAGAATAATAAAAATGAGAACCTTATCATTTAGCACAATATTAAGCACACATAAAGGAGCGAAAGTAGCAAAATGTAGCATTTCATATTTATTGTACACGAGTATTCTGCTTCTATACGTTATTATGATTTAACAACAACAATATCTAATTGGGGATTCTAATCTAATAATTATTAAGTAGAATAACATTTCGACCATGCGATCTCCCAATCAATAAGTGCTTTATGCAAAATATATAGGAATGATGTGTGGAATAAAAATTATTTTCCTCTTATAATTTTGTGTTTTAATTTTAGCTCACAATTTAAAAAGAAATTGATAGTCAAAAGGGTGAAACCGGCCCAGCAAGTGATCCGGTTTCCCCAAAATAAGTTTGTGGCTACAATTTTATAGTCCCACCGTCAAAATTGGTGGGACGGTCATGGTAGCCTTTTCCTATCTAAAATGTGTCCATGTTTTCGAGCTGGTCAACCGTTTTGAAAGTTTCTAAAAAAAAAAAATGATAGCACCATTTTGGGAGAGAATATTAAGAAATTCAATGCCTTTATATTCCTTGGCATTATCGCTACGAAAAAACTTTGTTATCTTGAGAAAATTGTATTTTTATCATTGTTACAAAATAACGTTAGATAAAAAGGCAAGTAACTTTAGATCTATTTTTATAATAAAAAAAAAAAGCAAGTTATAACGAGAATGATCATTTATAGAGATCATAAAAAAGAGAGAGCCTCCTGTGGTAGGGTTTGAGATGGTCCCTAAATATCAAAGTGAATTAGATCAAAAGGAGAATGGGAGATAGATCCACTAAGATCAATGATAAGACACGATGTTTTCCCAACTGACAAGTTGGGCAATCAAAATTTTTATTGTCAACAAAACCTAAACATCCACTTGAAATCAAAGATCTTAATCTAAAGGGAGAAGCATAACCTAACCAAGAATGCCAAGTTTTAAATGATACTATGGTAACACAACCAGTGAAAGAGTTGGGAACAAATAGATGTCCCATTCTACATCCTTCCAATGGTTTGTCCCTTCCGTGGATCATGTCTAAATGTCAAAACCAAGTTCATAGAGTTGTCTTGGGAAATCAAATTTAGTGAGAGTTTGGGAACTAGAAGAGTGTTGGGCAAGGATAAATGTGGATGTTGAAATGTTTCCTTTATGGCTGAGTATCATTTATAAATTATCAACCATGTGAATAGTAGGTGCATGTGTAAAATAGGATTTTGAGTGACTTAGAATTTGAGGTCACGTGGTTGTAGCAGGCACAATAAAAAAAATGAATCAGAAGTACCTGAGGCGACAGATATAACAGTAATACTAGCAACATAGGAGCTAGAAGTACTAGATTCTCAAAAAAAGAGAACAAAGATCCTCTAAGGACCAAGGGACAGACGGTCCCATTGGAGAATCCTCTATGGTAGAATGAGTGGTGGACGTACATGCGTATGGTACAGGGTTGATTGCTCGGCCCTGTAGGTTGCTTTGGTCTGAATAGATAGCAATTGGATGTCATATGACCATGTCGGCGACAATGCTGAAAAATTTTATCCATTATATGCACTTTATCATCTTAAACACAGCAATTTTGTACGAGGTATGTGAAGAAACAAGTACTTGGACAGAAGATATGGAAAAAATTATACAAAAAATAGACTTAGCACGGTGAAATATCTTCGGAATCGATCGGAATCTGGTCAAAAAATGTCTTTGGAGCCGATCATACCAGTTTGATTGAATCGATCAAAGCCGATCAATTGTCAATAGTCACAGGCTCACGTGAACAGATGACATGGCAAGACGTTGACGTGGCAAAACCTGATGTGCTGTAATGTCAGGATGACATTAGCTTAATCAACGGTCGATTCTAGCACGTATCGAGAACGTGTGGGGATGACGTTAGTGACGTTAGAAGCAGCTGGAGCAAACGTGTACAGTCGCGTGGTGGCGTGTACAGATGCATGAGACGACAGACAGCGATGCGGTTGTCGCGGTCTGACTCATCAGAGGACGGCACGGTTGATGGTAATGCTTATTTCCCAAAACAAGCACCTGAAGGCGTCAGAATACGGTTGATGGTAATGCTTAATTCCCAAAACAAGCACCTGATGGCGTCAGAATAACACTCAATAGTAGCAAGCTTGGTCAGTTCGAGACGGAGCGATGCATGGTGGCGTCTAAGACAACGTTGAGCAGCCGTTCGCGAAGAAATTTCAAGATCTAAATTGTCTGAGGGTAGTGAGTTTTGTGGTGGTGTTATTTTTTCGAAACAAGCAGTGAAATACTATAGAACATCTACGGGAGACAATGGTCTGGCGGAGAGATGCAGCCAGTGCAGTTGGCAGTGTTGCAAACATCATAGAGAAACGAGGCCGATGCAGCTGGAGTTGTTTACTTGATGGGCGCTTCCTCAGATAACAATAAGTGCTTTGATATCAAGTTGAGAATCGTGATGAAAGAGAGAAAATTGAACATTGGATATGCATTACAAAAATGAAGAATACAAACCCCCATATATAGGATGAGAATACAATTAGACTTAAGTACAATTCATGTAAATAATAATTAAATTGATCCTAAATCTAGGCTTTAAGTTTGAACAAGTTCGTGGGATGCTATTGTTGATGCTCACAATGGGAATCGCAAACTTGTCGAAGCTCTCACCGCAAGATTGACCTATGCCACAAAAACCAAATCAAGACGTCCTAGTTTTATATCTGGATTGGTCCTCCGATGCTTAAACCAGTGTTCATATGAGAGAGAGAAGCTTGAGAAGAAATTAAGGAAATAAAAATGGTTAGCCCCCTATTTGTATGCTTGAATCAGTATCTATAAGTTGCCCGTTTGGTAGACTACCAAGTAATACTTGATAGGTATAGAGGAAAAGCATAAAAGAGAAATCGAGACACAAGATTTTATTCTCGATTGACCCCGAACTTAGAATGTTAGTGAGATGATTCCACTATAATCAGCACCTCTCAAACTCCTACATCTCTGTCACAATTTTCAATTACAAGAGAAATAGATTATATATAATAAAAATTGTTGATGAGCACAAGCCCAAACTTCCAATAAAATAGAGACCCAACCCCAAATCTTAAGGGAGTATGAACCATAACCTAACAGCCTTTGGATGACAAGTAAATAATGGATTGAGCAAGATAAATGAGACCTTTTCCAATGAGGTGATCTCAAAGCAATGTCTCGACAAATGTCATCAGTCGAAGAACTTGGACCCTGAAATCATGTTTCGATGGGTCTTCTCGTCTAGTCGTGTTACTTAATTAGTTCGTGCAAGCACAAAAGGGTCAGGAGTCAACTGGTTAGGTACAACAACCTCCATCACTTGCCTCTCCCTCAGTTCTCAGTCTCGTTAAGTATGTCTGATAGGCAGAAGGTAAATGGAGTCCACATATTTTCTTCTTTGCTATGGTGATTGCTGCAAATGCACAAAGGAGTCAAGATGTCATACATTTTGGACGGTCAGATTGACGGTCCATATTATTGGCGATGAGTTGTATTTCCTACAAATTAGGGATTTTTTTCCTTTATTATGGTTTTTACCTGATTTATAGAGATGTTAGGGTTGCCCATGTATTGTCTATAAGAACAATTATAATGCTATACAGGTTCATTCAATACAGAGGAAAATATTATTCTACATGGTATCACGCCCAAGATTTGCATCTTTATCCTTACCATGGATGCTTTAAAGCCCTAGGTTCACGACTCAAGCGCTGGAGTCAGAAAAATGCTACAAGATCTTCAAGACGCGTGAAATTGATTTCCGAGCCCAATCCTATAGCTTGTCCGTACATATTGAGGGCTACAACAATGTTCTTCAAGAGGGACAGTTCCCTTTTTGGATGGATTGATGATCGTCTCAACAAGGTTCATGCAGGCGTCTTGCAAATACAACATTTCCTGCCGTGAGCAAGCCTACGCAGTAAGGATGGCACTGGTCGACCATGATGTCGACCAATGATGGCTTTCCTACGTGCAATGGTCTCACGGAGGCGATTGAGGAGACCCTCTGCGTTGATGGCACACGGTTCGGTGGGTAGAGGCTCAAGTCTCAAGTCTCGTGTGCCCGGCCGCTATTCTCATTGTGGCAATTCCAAACACACTAGGGACACTTGTTTTAAGCTACATGGATTCCCGGATTGGTGGGACTATTTTCAAGCGAAGAAGAAGAAATATGAAGCGGAACTGGGCAATAGTATAAGGCAAGCATCCTTGGTGACTAGGAGTTCGTCTCTTTCCTTGGTCCCGATGGTACCTTCAGCTAATTCTTCCACGCCTTCCTCCCGAAGGTAATTGTGGTTCTGTTTTTGTCACTACTCATCATGGTGGAAACAATGGCTGGATTATCGACTCAAGCGCTATTGATCACATGATGCCCGAACCCAATAACCTAGTCAACCGTACCTCACCGAGGTGAGACAGTGTGTATAATGCTAATGGATATTGCCATCCGGTCATTGGGGGTTGGGAGTGTGGCTCTCACGCCATCTCTTTCTCTATCTCATACATTACTTGTGCCCTCTTTATCCAACCATTTATTGTCTATTGGACAAATTACTGATGAGTTGAATTGTTGTGTTCTTATGTACCCGGATTTTTGTTTGTTTCAAGACATTCTCACGAAAGAGATTATTGGGTGTGGTACTAAGAAGGAGGGGCTCTACATTGTGAATGATCTCGGCTCTAGCTATGCCTATCACACTCCTAATCGATCTGTTAGTAAGGAGAAGGATGTTTGGTTGTGGCACCGTCGGTTGGGGTACCCATCATTTAGATATTTGAAGTATTTGTTTCTTAAGTTGTTTTGTGGTTTATCGGATTCTTCTTTTCAATGTGAAACATGCATTATGGCAAAGAGTCATCGTGTTTCTTTTCCTTTGAGCTCTAATAAAAGTGGCAAGCCTTTTTGTTTGGCTCATTATTAAGTGTGGGGTGCATCTCCAATTACTACATTGTCCGGAATGAGATGGTTTATAACCTTTGTTGATGACTGCACACGTATGACATGGTTGTATTTGATGAAGCATAAAGAGGAGGCTCCTAACATATTCCGCATTTGTCATAAAATGATTGCCACTCAATTTGGAGCTCGTATTCGGATTCTACTACACGGATAATGGTAGGGAATATATTAATCAACACCTTACCTCTTATTTTAAGGAACATGGTCTCATCCATGAGACCTCTTGCACTCAAATCCCTCAGCAGAATGGTGTGGTCAAACGAAAGAACCGCAACATTCTAGAGATGGCAAAGGCTCTTCTAGTCGGCGGTAATGTTCCAAAAAAATTCTAGGATGCAGCGGTGGTCACAGCCATTCACTTGATGAATCGTATGCCCTCTCTTGTGTTATAATTTCAAATTCCATTACAAGCTCTATCCTAGTTTGCGCCTCTCCCTTTAGTTTTGACAATACCTCCCGAAGTGTTTGGATGTGTGGCTTTTGTGCATCTTCACAAGAACCAACGCACCAAACTTGACCCATGTGCTGTACGTTGAGTATTTGTTGGTTACGGAACTCACAAAGAGGGGTATTGCTGCTATAATCCGACGATCAAGAAGACACATGTTACCATGGACGTGAACTTTTCTAGAGTCCGAGTCTTATTTTTCTCGACCCCATTGTTCCTTTTAGGGGGAGAATTATAATGAAAGGAAAAAATGGTGGGACATTGGCATGGAGAGAGCGGCAGGAGGACATGTGGAGTCCATGGTGCGATTAGGTGGGGCTTGGACCATTAACTAGCTCATGGAAAATGCCAATGGTGCAGTTTGATGAGGATTTAGGCAATGGTTCGATAGTAGGCAATGATGGGGAGGGTGCAATGGCAAATGATGAGGGGGAGGGTGATCATTTTTCGACCTGAAAGTGGGGATGACCAGCAGCCTATATCTATACCTAATGAGCAAGATCAACCTGCTCCTTCGCAAATTGCCCCTTCTTTAGTACCCGATCACTCTCTTGAGAATGATCCTAAAGGAAACTCTCTTCCTAATCTTGAGCTTTCGATGATTCCGATTTGGTTGTTAGATATAAACTCCACGATAAGCATAATCGGCAAGCCTTCGATGGCAATGGATGTGGAGGAACGAAGGTTTGAATATCCCATTGCCGATTTTGTGTCAACAAGAAAGCAGTCAAAATTTTGTAAGTCTTTTGTGTCAAATCTATCAACTGTTCAAATTCCAAATGGGGTGGGAGAGGCCTTGAAGTATCCAAAATGGGTCCAAGCTATGAAGAAGGAGATAAAAGCACTATAAAAAAAAATCAGACTTGGAGGCTTATAGAGTTACCATAAGGGAAGAAAACCATGGGGTGTAGGTGGGTGTTCACCATTAAACACAAGGCAAATGGTATCATTAAGAGGTAGGGTTGGTCGCAAAAGGATACACATAGACTTATGCTATGGACTATCATGAGACTTTCTCTCCGGTGCAAAATTGAATACTTGTGTGGGTTTTGCTTTGTCACTTATCGCAAATCCGGATTGGCCATTGCATTAGTTTGATGTAGATAATGCATTTCTTCGTGGAGATTTGGAGGAAGAGATTTACATGGAAGTTCCACCTAGATATGGGTGTATTGATAAGATGAATGTTGTTTGTAGACCGAAGAAGTCATTATATGGTTTGAATCGAGTCACCTCGTGTTTGGTTTGGTCGGTTCAGCTCAGCCATGAGAAAGTATAGTTATTCCCGAGCAATTCATAGGACACTTTATTTTTGAAGCAAAGCCAAGGTAAGGTGATTGCCCCGATCATATATGTTGATGATATGATCATCACAGAGATGATATTGAAGAAATTTCAAGGCTTCAAGAGAAGTTGGTAGAAGAGTTTGAGATGAAGAACTTAGGAGGACTGAAGTATTTCTTGGGTATTGAGGTAGCCGGATCTTAGGATGAAATTTTCTTGTTACGGAGAAAATACGTACTTGATTTATTGGCTGAAGTGGGAATGTTGAACTGGAAGCTCGTTGATACTACTATGGTGCGGAATCATAAGCTTGGGGAGTATCCCGATCAAGTGCCGACTAATAAGGAGAGGTATCCAAAGATTAGTAGGAAGATTAATTTATTTGTCTCACATTCGCCCAAACATTGCTTATATAGTAAGTGTTGTGAGTCAATTTATGCATGCTCCTAGTAAAGAACATATGAATGCGGTATTGTCTAAATTTTGACTAATTTATTTTTACATAAAAATTAGAACTAATTTTAGTTCAAACAAAACATCCACATATTCATTTAGCATGGCATATAATTTGAGCTAATTTAACAACATATGGACTAGGCAGGGGTGAAAAATGCATCAAGAAGATTTGGGCTAAAAAATATTTCTCGGGGATATGCAAATACTCAACCGATGCAAATACTTGAAACTGATTCAAATACCGATGAAGATGGAAAAAAGAAAAATGGAAGGTGAAATGAAGATGAAGAGAAGATGAAGATAAGAAAAGAAATAAAATGGAAGGTAGAAATGAAGATAAGAATGAAGGAAAGAACTTCCTATAAAAGAAGAAGAGTCTAAGAGAAAAGAGTTTTTGGGGGAAGATAAGAGAATGAGAGAGTTTTTTGGGGGAAGAGAAGAGAATGAGAGAGTTTTGGAGTGGAAGAGAATTGAAAGAGTTTTGGGGAGAAACAGAGGTTCTGAAAAAATATTTGTGAAGAGTTTGAGAGAAGAGTTTTGAAGCCGAACTACTATTGCTTTTTTTTATTTTTATAAAAACTTAAAATTTTAATCCTTTCCTTTCTTTCTTTTTTTCAAAAAAAAAAAAAAAAAATTTTTTTAATTTTTTTTTTTTTTTTATAAAAAAAATTAATTTTTTTTTTTTTTTTTTTTTTTTTTTTTTTTTTTTTTAAAAAAATATTTGTATATCAACGATGAGATATCAATGGTACAAGAAAAAGGCAAAAGGAAAAATATCAACAAATTCGAGATGAAAAGAAGCGAGGGAAAGGATCAAGAGATTGGTAACAGAAAATGTCCATGGAACAGAAAGTTGTCAAGTTCAAATTGGGGATAATCTTGAACTTATTTCATCCTAATTTCATGTAATTTCTTTATTTTAAAAATACTCAAAAATTCAAAAAATGTCATGGAAAAAACCAAAAAAATGATTCTTTATCTTCAAGTAGAATTCATCAAATTTGTCAAATCCATTATTTTTCATGAATTTTAAGGTACCGAAGCAAAATAATAAGATAGTTTTCTTCCGCTATTTTATTTAGGTTTCTAATTTTTCTTAAAAAATTTTTTTTTTGTCTCTAAATTTTAAAATTTTTTTTTTTTAATTATTTAAACTTTAAGTTGCGATTTGGTATGGACTTGGGAGAGTGAGTTAGGTAGTTAATTAATTAACCGATAATCGCATTTTTTTTTAAAAATTATTTTTTTTTTTTTTTTTTAGGTCGCGATAGGTATATCTTATCCTTCGATATTTAAAGTCGACCGGGGGGAGGGATAATGTTTGTAAAGAATAGTTATCTTGCGGTGGAAGGATATATGGATGACCGGGTAGGCAATGCAATAGATAGAAGGTCGACATTAGAGTATCTCACATTTGTAGGAGGTAACTTGGTCACATGGAGGAGTAAGAAGCAAAAAATTGTAGCCTTGTCCAGTGTTGAGGCGGAATTCAAAGGAGTAGCGAACGGGTTGTGTAAGTTGTTGTGGCTTAAAAAGCTATTGTCCAAACTTGGGTATCCACCAAAGTCTAGGATGAAATTGTTTTGTGATAATAAAGTTGCTATAGCTCTCTTTCATAACCCGGTTCAACATGATCGAACCAAATATGTTGAGGTTGATAGCTTTGTCAAGGTGAATTTGGATGCTAAAGTAATTCAATTGCCTTTTGTCAAATTTGAAGATCAATTGGCCGATGTTTTAACCAAAGCTGTGTGAAGTAGAGTATTTGAGAGCTCACTCATCAAGATGGGTATCAAAGACAACTTCTCACCCATTTGAGAGGAGTCTTAGCATGAGCTGTATTTCCTACAAATTAGGAAGTTTTTTTCCTTTATTACAGTTTTTTCCTGATTTATTGAGATGCTAGAGTTAGTCCCTGTATTATATATAAGAACAATTGTAATGTTGTACAAATTCAATCAATATAGAGGAAAATATTCTTCTGCACATATCTCGACCGTCAAAGCAATCAATGTAACTAATACACATTGCATCGACTTATGTTCTACTCCAACATTTATGCGTATAAAGGAAGTTACATGGTCATTTGGTCTAAGCCTTTGGTTTAGATAGTGCAATCTAGCCTGTTGATTGTTTTTTTTTTTGCCTTTTTGGTCGGAGTCTGTCGACTGTGTTAGAAGGGAGAAAAAGTAATTTTGCTTAGCTGACCATCCCCAAAGTCTGACGGTAGGGACGGCTAGCTTATAACCACAAAAGAGATTTGTGTAGTTTCAGTGTTATCACTCCTCATTTTTTTTTTTGAACTTTTATGTATTTTTATTGTAAGCTAAAATTAGAAAACAAAACTATAACAAAGTGATCGTGCGGCTTGTTATAATCTCAAATGTACACCCGCACACCATTATCGCGTATTTCACATAAAAAACTCATTAATTAGGAGATCGCGTGGCCATTTAATTTACAATTTCAAAATTTATTTGATTTATAATCAAGAAAGAATAAGGTGTTTTCAATCATTGCTGGTATTTGTTATAATTTTGTCTTCTAATTTTAGCTTATAATAAAAACACATAAAAGAAAAAAAAAAAAAAAAATGGGGAAAATTTCTTTTGTGGTCATAAGCTGACCGTCCCCACCGTCTGACTTTGGGGACGATCAGCTTAGCAAAGTCCGGATAAAAACCGAAGGGTGATGTCTAAAGCAAGGTAGGGTAGTATATTAGCATAAGAAGGGAGTTACGGAATTTCAATAGCCACTTGATGGATTGATGAAGATAATTTTTAAGGTACTTTTCCAACTGCTGCTTGACCTCTAAAAGTGAAGGTAATTGGAAAAGTGCGAAAGAGTTACCAAAAAATTCTAAATTTATTGTAATTGTGTTAATTCAATCCTAAACCTATTTTTTTGCCAATTGAGTACTCAACCTTTTGCACTTGTGTCGTTCGATCTATCTAGTCGATTTTAGCTGAAAATCGCTTGCGTTGATGTGGTGCTACTGGGACTAACGGGTATTTATTGATTTATCTATCCCCTTTTTCTTTTCTTTCTCTTTTTTTCATCCCTTTGTCCTTCTTCTAGCCGGTTGCCGGACCTTGGTGGCCTACCAAAGCGAGGATCAACGAGGTCCTTGCCAACCCCTGGCAAAGATTACCCCGGCCGGCCACCGGTGGAGGCGAGCAACGCAAGGGTGAGCCTTACTCACCACCAATGTGTGGCTCGACCTCTCCCAAAGACGATAAGGTCTAGCGAGATCGAGCCTTGCTAGGGTCGGGCAAGGAGAGGGTAAGCTTTGCTTGCCCCAAGCATGGCTTCGACCTCACCCTCGCCCTCGATAGATCGGAAGGGGCAAGCTTGTCTAGAGGCCGGCGAGGTCGACCTTGCTGGCCCTTGTTCTTGGCCGGTCGCCGAACCTCGGGGACCGGTTGTCGGTGATCGGTTAAATGAAGAAGGAAGGGACGAAAAAACAAAGAAAGAGAAAGGAAAGAAAAAAAGAGAAAATAAATAAATAATTTGAGAAAATAATATATTATTATTTAAAAATTTTTATGTTAAAGCAAGTCACATCACGTCGGCGATTTTTTATCAAAGTTGGTTGGATGAATAAATTGGTGCTAATAAAAAAAGTTTAGGACTCAATTTGCACATTTGTAATAAGTTTAGGACTATTTTGATAATTTTTCTGGAGAAGTGCGGGATGAATGTATCAACTAGTTCATGGAAGACCCCGGTTTCATATTGCTAAATCATATCTTGGCCTCCTCGGTCAAAGTCGCTGGGGAACGGTCGACACAAGATTGCGCTCGGTGTTGTGTGCAACATCGCAGCAGTCTGAAAAAATGCCTCAACATGTTCTAAAGAGTCTCCTAAACCGTGATACTACCGTTGGTTATGCTACGTTATACCCTTTTTGGAAGAGGAGTAGCTCTTATTTCGTCCGTAAAACTTCGGGTCATGGTGGCTAATAGAACAATTAAATATTGAATCATGTCTACATCTAACCACTTAAACTTTTAAAATAGTTGATAATGGTCTCATAAAATTTCACATAATATCGAGCAAGAGGTTCTAAGTTCGAATCTTTCATAATAGTTAGCAATGATCTCAAAAAATCTCATAGTTATAAGAGGATTGATGTTAATGACCTGAGTATCACCGAGCCTTTGGATCACTTCCACAACCTCCCGTGCCCGCCGAAAGTCCCGTCGCCCTCTCCCCCACCAGCCCCGGAGGGCCCGGGAAGTGCCTTGAAGATACGCTGAAGTTCGGGGTCTGCGGAAGCTGGCTCGGACTGGTCACCGAGAACATCGGCGCCAAACCCAGCAAGGAATGCTGCACCCTCGTGGCGGGGCTTGCGGATCTTGTAGCGGCACTGTGCTTGTGCACTGCGATCAAGGCCAATGTGCTGGGCCTCGTGAAGATCAAAGTTCCGGGCGCTCTCGGCTGTGCTTGTGAATGGGTGTGGGAGGAAGGTCCCCCAAGGATTTGTGTGCGCTTGAAATTGAGGTTTAGCTGCATGTGATTTGCTCTTCAAAACGTCAGTGAAGTTCCTGTTCAAATGTGATGAAGCATCTTTGTTTTGGAGACTGATCAAGTCCGTTGATGGTATTTTATGAAAGCAACTTTGTGGTATCATTATTTTGATTCTTGTTGGTAAACTCGTGCACTAGACAACTTGTCGGTACTATATGTCGAAAGGATTTAACGTAAACCGATGAATGAATGCAAGATAATAGAAGAAAAATAGGCGATTTACATCAGGGCTGCATGCAAAGAGAATTCACTATGATGATAGGTTTACCCGCACAACTCGTTACAATGATCGAAAAAATGAGTAAATATATAGCCATAAATGGACCCAAAACTTAACTTATCCGAAACCTCTTTAATCTCTTAACAAATGGGCTAACTTAAACAAAAGCTCAAACCGTTGAGGTTTCGGGAGCGCGCCCCGAACCCCGCTCGCTCACCGGTGAGCAGGCAGCCGTCCGCTCACCGGGAGCGAAAGCCCGCCCGCTAACGAGCAGGACACCGTGTCGGCGCCCCAACCCCGCATTCCATGCGAGGCACATGTCGTGGATCATACTTGATTCCTAAACTCACGTAGGCGTGCCGTAGAAACAATGGTGTTGACACCTAAAATTTGACTAAGTTTTTTTTTTTAGTCATTTACAAAAAAAATTTAGAACTATTTTTGTTCTAAACAAAAATAATCAAATCAAATTTTTCGTGTTTATTTTTAGCATGCATTGCATTTTGCGTTGATTTGGACAAGCGGCATGGAATTGAGCTTAAAAATTTGACAAGCAATACGAAATCCATGAGACAATTCGGCTCATTAGTGAGGAGATCAGTAACATATGACATGAAAAATTTGCGATCAAGAAGAAAACAAAAAAATTTTGAGGGTATGCACGTGGACTAGAAATCCACGCGGTTTTTTTTTTCAATTTAATTTTTTTAAAAATATTTACAAAAATATTTTTTTAAAAATATTACAATTTCGGTCTTGCTCGACCGCTAAGAGCAAGGTGGCAGCCCATGGCCCAACCCGCTCGGCGGCCAACCATTTTTTTTTTCAATTTCATTTTTTTAATTATTAGTACTTATAATATTTATTTTGTTTATAATTTTTTCTTGTGAAACTTATCTTTATAATATAATTAGCAATAATTAATGTAAAAATTTATTAAGATATATAATTAATAAATAATGTTGTAATTATAAAATTAATTAAAAATATCCATAAAATGTAAATCCTGATGGAGTTTATCTAGTTGTTATGAAAATCTTGAACTTTTTCACTCAACGGCCACGTTATCTCTTATGCTTGCCGGATTGAATGGACGATCAAAATCTTGAAGATAAACTTCAGATTCGTTTCAACTATTATCTGCCCATTGTTCATGCTAATTCCAACGACTTTGCTGAGGCTATAAATACTCCCTTTGCTAATCGCAAGAGGGGGAATCATTCAGAATTGCTCAAAAATTTTCTGCAGACATACTCTTGAGAGCATACGTGAGAAGCAAGAGAAAAGTGAGAGAAAGATCGGGAGGCTCTCAGTCATTGTCGTTCATGACTTTGCTCTGCATCTCGGCGACGTCCTTCCTACCCACCTGTGCCAGCAACTCAGACGGCCTTTTCTCTTTACTCCGTCAACCCCATCGACAGCGTAGCTATTCGATTCTCGTAACGACCCGTCCATGCCATCGAAGCTTCTGCTGTTCGGTGTGGATTTAGCTACTGTTCTGGGGTCTAATTCGCCACTGTTTCGCTCGCCGACGTTGCTGTTCGGGGCTCGTTCTTTGTTCGGCTTTACTACTGGAATCCTCCTTCCAGCACGTGAATCTATAGTCGAACCAATCCACGAAGGTCACCGTATCAAACGATCAATGTTCAAAACTTGAATATTCGAGCTTCGTGTAAAGTTCGATTAGCAAAGGTGATATTTGGTTCAAGGTAAAGCTTTCTATCATTGAATGTTCACTAGCCTAGTTGGTTGATTCGCATGTTTCAATGAATGTTTTTGCATGTTTAAATATATCATCGGGTATTTGTTATCATGGACCGTGTATCTTTGCGTGCTTGACTGTCTATAAGGGACCCATTAAACTTGAGATTCTTGCATGAATACTTCTGGACGTCCCTTCATTGTCCTTCATTGTTATTGCAATATTCGGGATCTTAATGTGTATTGGTTGGAATGCTGATCTTGAATCGAGATTCTAGTCATCGTGGATGTTTGTCTGGGTCAATTTTTTGTTTTAGCTCGCATAATCTAAAAATCGATTGGATGATCATGAGCCTGAGGGAACGAGGAAAAAGGAACATATCTCTTGATTAGCGAATATCTTGAAATTGTCAAAACTAATAAGGGAATGTCTAATCTGAGTTCTCGGAACCTGAATCTAGCTTTGTGGAATATTATCTGTTTTGAGTGGAATTGTCAGAACGTTGGACATCTTTTGTGATTCAAGCCATTTGGAATATTAAATCATATCCTGGAAATTCTAAGCTCACGTTAAATTCTGGATTATATCTTTGAGGGAATATTGAGTATGTCTCAAGCCCGAGGGTGTGCTTTGGCGAGATATTTGATATGTCATGTAATCCAAGTTTGAATTAATTTTATCCTGGAGATATTGTGCGCATCATTCAAAGTAATCAAGATATCTTGTATTGAATTTGGAATTTTGGAAAATCTAAGCATATCGAGATAAGTCTATATCTCATTTGATCATATCTTTTAAACTTGAAAATTATCTGATATACTTTGAAAATCTTAAGAGATAACTTTTCCTAAATTTAAAAGATATCGATATCCTAAAGGAGCCTATCTCCTTTAAAATTCTGGTAATCCCCTATGGATTTTCGAAATTCATGTTGTCTTGATTGATTGATTTTACTTCCATGTTTAGTATGTTTATATTTTGCATATTGTTTACCATTTATTTTATTGTCATAAAGTTTGAACTTTAGTAAACAATATTGCCCATAACACATGCTTCCCAATTGTGCCTTGTCCTGGAAAACGTACATTAAAGGCAACATATGACTATCTCAAAGTACGATCGTGCGTACGTGTGAATTAGATATCAAATTCCGATCTCGAAAAATTCTAATTCTAAATAGAATTTCAAGGTTTGCCCTATGTATATAGGGACGGCGGTCATTCTATAATATATTCACTTTCTAACCCTAATCTCGGGGATGTTGTGAATAAAATCGAATTTCGGTTTAAATGTGTTTTATGGGCAATATTGTTTACTTTTGTTCAAATTTCATCATGTTTATGGCTTAAATAAATTCCAAAAAAAAATCCAAAAAAGATGTTACATTTTTAGGTTAAATCATGTTCTCTCATACATTTGCATGAAAACAACATCTAATAAAAATTAGGACTTTGAGAAATCAATTTCTTAAATTAAATCGGATGTTATTTCACTTTAGGTAGTCTTTCAACTCAATTTTTATAAATCCGAAAATGCATAAAAATACAAAAAAACCATTTACATAGTCTAGTTTGCATTATCATATCCTCCATGTCATGCGTTTTTGCCATGTCATTACATCTCACATGTCATATAGTTAGAATGCATTAGTATTGCATTTAATAAAACAAAATAAAAAAAAACATTTAATCCAAATCATCAAACCAGGGTTTTTCATGAAAGTAAAGGGCATTAATTGAAAAGTTAGTGTAACCAAGTCTCCGAATCCATTTAATCTCGTTCGCATGAAATAAAGTATTTTCTCCCGAATACTTTGTTTAGGTCTCTAATCTACCTACCATAAAAGATTAGTGGTGACTCCAATTTAATACATTTTCATTAAATGAACCTAAGTTGCGATTCGGTAGGACTTGGGAGGGTTCGAATTAGGTTAGTTAATTTAATTAACCTAATAATCCGTTAACCTGGAAAAATCAATTTTTAGGTCGCGACAAAGGGTCCATATTGCCAACTCCAACAATGTCATGTATCAAAATGTGAAAATACATCAAAAGAGGAGGAAACGTCAGTATTTTTCATACGTTGGGGGTGGGGTGTTGGGTTGGCGTTCGATTGGTCTCCCCTTAAATCTCCCAGCTTGCTTACTCGATGATGATCTCTTCATTAATTAATTTGTTTTGGGATTAGGTGGGGATTTGGTTGACAGTTGCTTACTACCCACCGTCGACTTTATTTTTCTTACCTATCTAAACTTCCAACATCGACGGCTGCGAATTCACCGAAACCACTTTTGCCCTACCTGTCCGTCTAATCTGTTCCTCAATTACCCGAAGCAATATTCACGAGCGTCCTTAATGCTCGATCGAACAGACCATGTGCAAAAGAATCCCACGCACGCTGCCAACTACTTCGACCGGCAATGGAGGAATTCTGCTTTCGGGGGGATTAATGTTTGGAAAAGGAGGAGAGACCTCTTTGAACAAGCTTCGTCACCATGATGAGGGGTTTTGGTATTCTGACTTAGGGCCGAGTATAATGGATCACCTGAATCGGGAACTTCCCGGCCCGGATCGAATCGAACCGGCCAATTGGGTTCGATTGTCGGCTCCATGAAACCAGAACTAGTTACGGTCGATTATCCGGCTCCCGGTTTCAAAGGAAACCACACCGGATTGAATAATTTATTTTTTAAAATTTCCTAAACGTTAACTTAAACCTAAAATGAAGGGGGTTTTCAACGATGTCGTCTTAGCCATGTCATTGCCACGTATGAGAGCAAAAATATTAAGAAACGTCGGTATTTTTCATTAGTCCATATTGACGGAGTTAAAAGGAACGATTCGATTGCACCAATTTGGCAAGTTTTACGATTTGAATACATTTTTTGTAAATTTTAAGGCTCATTGCACTTTCATGACAAGTTTTAGGACCTCTAGTACACATATCCTTTTTTTAGAATTTCTAGTTTTTTATTTTTTTAATCTAATTAAGTTTGTACTTTTTATTTGATTGTGTTTTTTTTTTATCAATTTTTAACTTTCTTTTAACTATTGAATGAACCTCCGGCGAATCACGTCGACTTCAAATACTAATAAAAAAAAGCTATGTCTAGTTTATAGCCAAGCAGATTGGAGTTGGCCTTTATGTGATAGTTTTTTCAAAAAACCGGCATGTAAGTGATCCGAAAGAAATTTTTGAGACTAAAAGTGAGCGTAGTGCGCAACTCTTGGCACTCCTGATATATTTCTTCCCGTAGGAAGAACAACAAAGCTAATTTTGTTTGTTTTCCACAAATGGCGCCAAACTGTTGATGCTCAAAATGGGAATCGGGAATTTGGCCGGAGCTCGTCAAGAAATTGACCTCCACCATAAAAATGAGGTCAAGGCGTCCAAGTTTTGCGTTCAAATTGGCCCTCCGATGCTTAAGTCAGTGTATACATGGCTGATATTACATTCTATGTTTTTCTTATTAACACTCCATAAGGAAAAAAACGTTAATTGCAAGTAAAGAATTGTATCTAACTTAAGAGATTCGCCCAAAAAAAAAAAAAGTTATTTTTAAGATTTTGTGAAGACTAATACCAATTGTTCTAAAAACTTAAACTATTAGATGAAGGCGTAGTCTGCCTGAAAATATTTGAACTCGGGATCTTCTCGCTCCGATTTCCATGTAAGATTTTATGGAGACCTACTACCTAGTCTAAAAGCTTGAACTATTAGATGAATGCGTCGTTTTGATATTTAATTACTCTAACAATATTCATATATAAAGACAGGATTGAATATATCTATACTGTTGGGAATTTTTTGCATTGTTCTAACCATGCAAAATATTGATTTATCACCTTGCGAATCAAATAAATTAGAGAACTTAATCTGTACTTATTAGAGCAATTAGCAAAGAATGAAAGAGAAAAGAAACTCAATGCATACGATATAATTCCAATTCACCGTACATGATTCCCTCCGGCAATAATACAATGTGTGCGTGCTATTATCGAGCACCTAATACGTAGTGTCCAATAAATGAAGAAGACTGACATAGTAATGAACCAACAGATGTAAAATTAACAAGCAGTTCCTAAATTACGCTCTGTACCCATCACAACAAATCGCTGACATAAATGATACGAATTCATACCTGCAATCTAGACCGGATCGGCCGGCTTCGAGCAGAAAAAATATTTCACGCTGCATATGGCAAGATGTAATGACAAGAAAACGGCGACTGCTCAGTGATCCAAAACTCTTGAACCTTCCGAGAATCTGACTAGCTCGAGCAGCATCCACCGCTCTTGATAGCTGACACATCCTTACCGACGTCGATCTTCTCTCCCTTAGATGGCACAGCCGAGCCGTTTGCTTGCTCACTTGCTTCCAAGGCCTTCTTGCTCACAATGTTGTAAATCTGAGTCAAGACTTCGGCGAAAGCATTCTCCACGTTGGTTGCCTCAAGCGCGGAAGTTTCCATGAAGAAGAGGGCCTCTCTCTCTGCAAATGATTTCCCGTCCTCTGTTGAGACTGCCAGGAGGTGCCGGAGATCGGACTTGTTGCCGACGAGCATGACCACAATGTTGGGGTCTGTGTGATCCCTCAATTCCCTCAACCATCTCTCTGCATTTTCAAACGTGGAGTGACGAGTAACATCATAGACAAGTAATGCGCCCACAGCTCCCCGGTAATAAGCGCTGGTGATGGCGCGGTACCTGCGGAAATTGACGGAATGTAGTATAGCGGAAGATAAGCAAGTATAGGCAAAACACAATCTAACAGTAGTATAAGGTCATCGCGAGAGGTCTTTCAATTACCAAAACTGACAGTTGCAACGGTTACTATCACATCGTAACTTCTTTAGATCAACAATACTGAAATGACAGTGCCGAACAGTCATTATCACAAAATGACTAAACTCATGAACTTCGGCCGGTAAACTGGACAAAGGGCAAATACCACCATAAGACCATAATCACAAGCGGACAGCTTCAGGGTTTGAGCACTCACAAAGCTTCTGGTCTTTAAGGTCTCTTCTACATTTACTTCTGGTAAAAGAATCAACAAAGGATAAAAATGAAAAAATGAAAAGAAAACAGAAGCAGAAGCAAAAGTTCAGGGGAAAGAACTCCAATTGGACCCACAATCAGTGTTAAGCATATCTTGGTTGTCTCTTTTTCAACGAGGAGGAGTAAATACCATTATTAGCCCAACCTGTGAGGAACAAAAAGTGAAATTGAAGTGCCATCGGTTTCAATGCCTGTGTATGGCATCATCATCCTCATTATGGTGAAAAAACTATGAGGGCAATCCATCAGATGAAAAGATCAAACTAAAGGGGAGCTAGAACTCACGACATATGGTTTATACTGAGAAAAATATGCAATATCGTAAACTGAGCCATTAGAAAAGTGAGCCAGTTGTACATCTTCTTTTGGCGAGATAGCCCCCATACTTTCAGAATCAGCGAGACTAAGAGAGTACCCTCTGCTAAATATTCATCTGCCTTCTGTTAAAATCAACATTTACAATACTGTAATCACTTATTTTGGCGTAAGACTTTTTACAGATAATCAACTAGAGTTCTCAACTGTAAAAAGAAAACCATATTTTGGTTAATCTTTTACACTTGCCCATTTTATTCTTTTGAGAGAGAGAGAGAGAGAGAGAGAGAGAGAGAAGAAAAACTTCTACACTCAACAAGAATTTGTTTGCAAACAAGGTCAGTTTCACACGTACAGCAACACAATTTGCTGAAACTTGCAAAACTTACGATGTCATCATGAAATTCTCGAACTTCCGTAAGTCACTGCAGGCTCTAACTCAAAGAAGGACGGATCTTACATGCCTGAGGGATATTTCTTCTTTAGTTAGGAATGTCTTGCACCATTGCATACTCTCATAAGTTTACAAACTTTGCTTTGAACTTATTATGTGTCAATATCCTGTTTCTCAAAATTCATCAACCACCCAAGGGCATTCTTAATGTATCTGAAGTTGTAGGTGGGAGTCAGAGATATTTTCTTGAGTATCTAATCATGCAAATGATTAGAGTATTCCTTGAGTAAGCCAGATCCCTTGTAAAGCAATCCAACCAAACTTGCAATGAAGCACAGCAGTTCATGGATGCTTCCAATTCCTATAATCTCGTGAACGACGAAGTTCTATACCATACTTTCATGACTGGAACTAAGCAATTTCCACAATTTGGATGAAAAGTAAGATGTATTCACATGATCTTAACATGGTATAATCTCATCCTCAAACAACGTGACCTACCCCAGTTGCCTGTTCCACTATATCCATTATGTACAAACACCATCCATAATACTGATACCAGAGTACATAATCAATCTCACTGTTGAAGAGTTCAAATTAAAATAGAAAGATTTCCAACAATATTAATAGTTAAAAGGGATTACAATCAAGTGACGCCATAAGTAGGAAATTCATTAAACTATGATGCATGAGCATCAAATTCCATTGAAGACCATTTGATGTTTAAGCAAGCAAATGGAGATTTCGGCCACAATATGACCCAATGGGTCCAATAAGGAGAAGGAATTGAAGACGGAGTTTTTATAAGTTGAAGAATATAGGTTCCTCCAACTGAATCAAAGGTTGAAAGGATGTTTTCTAATTTGAGTTGTTTCCTAGTTTAAGTTAATTTGATGTTTCCTAGTTTGATATTTCCTAGTTTCAGGTTTCCTACTTTGATGTTTCTAGTTTGATATTTCCTAGTTTAAGGGGTTCCTATTTTAACATTTCCTTTTTTGAAGTGTCCTAGTCCCTCTATATATAAGAGGTGCTTCTGAATTGTAAGTGGCAGAGTTGTGAGTTACTATTACATGAGAATTTCTCTCAAGTGAGTGATTCTTTCGGTTCTTTATGCAATTGGTTGGTGGTAAACCTTCCAATTCTTTATCCTTGATTGGTGAAGTAATCCTTTAGGACTTGGTGGTGAACGTTCAAGTTCTTTATCCTTTGGCTGGTGGAGTAATCCTTTATGCCTTGGAGGTGAACTCTTCAATCCCGAAGTTATTTTCTTCGCAAATAAACCAAACACTTTCGTTCCATTAAATGCGTTCAGCAAGCTCACCCAGTATCACCGCACATCAGTTATTCCATGGGACAAACATGGTTAAGAAAAGAACATCTAGGCACTATCAAGTCCAAAACTTCGTTATTTTGCATCGTTTCAATAACGATGACAATCATTATATCAAAATCCTGAAAGACTCATAAAGCCTATTGGCTCCATAAACAGTAAGTCTTTGCAAGACAGCACCACACTGGATGTTCTTCCACAAAGATCCCAATCATTCACACCCATTAAGTTGGGGGAAGAGAAAGAGCCATATATGTCGGCAGATGAATTATGAAGATCTAATTTGCCATCACCCATACAAACCAATCTAGCCTCGCCCAGGAAATAAAAAAGAACTCAGGTGACACAGAGAAAACAAGGGCCGTTACCACACAGCAACTGAGCTTAATTTCACAATAGTCCCCTGTAAATTGAACTACATGGGGAGCTGACCCTGCCTAATGATTTCAGATCTACCAAAACTGGCAGAACTAAAAAATAACCAAACCTGAAACTTGTCCAATTTGAAACATACGTCCTAACAAAAGCAGATCAACCATTCCAAAAGAAATCCCCAAGAGAAACAAGATCCAACTGCATAGTACCCTACCTCCAACCCAACAGTATCATCTAGGAACTCGAGACCCAGATCACCCAGAAGCACAATCACAAAGCAATGATGACACAACTGTGGAGGCCAGCAAGCTAATATCAAAGATGACAAGACCGAGAAATGCTTGTCCCAGCGCAAGCCAAAAGGCCTCACCTTTCTTGACCGGCAGTGTCCCAAATCTGGGCCTTGATGACCTTGCCATCGACGTTCAAGCTCCGGGTGGCGAACTCGACTCCAATGGTGGACTTCGACTCGAGGCTGAACTCGTTCCTGGTGAATCTGGAGAGCAGGTTGGACTTGCCCACGCCAGAGTCCCCAATCAGAACAACCTTGAAGAGGTAGTCGTAGTCATCTTCTGCTCTATACCCTGCCATTTTGCTCAGACCCGAGAGAGAGAGAGAGAGAGAGAGAGAGAGGGGTGTTTTCGAGAGCAACCCAGCAAGTTGCAAGACGTACCCTTTTCTTTCCCCGTCAAAGAAACAAGATACTTGGTCTAATCAAAGTTTAAGCGTGTGTACTTTTCTCCATTTTTGACGTTTAATTGTCCGGGTGAAGAAAAAGTAGAGACCACTGACATGGGAAATCCTAAATTTGGTCCCTGAGTTTGCGAATTTTTCTCAATCAAGCGGATGAACTTTTAATTAATCAAATTGAGCCCAGAAAATTAGCATTATTTGTCCAATTAAGTCCCCTCCAGTATTAGTTTGAGTTGACACATCAGCTACAACCGAAAAGAGTCTGAAGTGAAAAAACTCTTTTTCGTTGTGTTTATAAGTTAATTCATGAGATTTGAAATCTTAAAAAATGAAGTTCATGACCCTATCTTAGTGTCACGAGGTGGTGTTTGAATCACGATCGTGCGGCGACTGGGGAGATGTTTGGGTAATGCTCGCCCGTGTCAAGCCTTAACCCGAGGATCGTTCACACATGCTCGCAACTCACGATCGATGGAGAGAAAAGGAGGGAATTGTGAGTGAGAGAGAGAGAGAGAGAGAGAGAGAGAGAGAGAGAGAGAGAGAATGCTCTATTGCTTAATAAATGATGTGTACAAGGTGTTTACAATGTGGGAGGTTCACTCCTATTTATACAAAAAGAGGGCAGTTTCGAATGGCTCCTTGGACTACCCAATTTTGACATTTTTTTACTCGTATGATTCCCCTTGTCTTGCATTGCATGTGTTTTTGGGTTTTGTCTTGCATGGTTTGTCCCTTTGTGAGTCTTTTTAGGCTCCCCTATGGCTGAATCATTGTGTGAACTACCCCATCGATGTTCTAGGAGCTCTTGGGAGGCGACGAGTCTTGGTGACTCTTCATTTGCCTGCTCACTTGCTCGGTCGTTCGTTAAGTCATGCGGATCGATCGCCGGTTGATCATAACATCGTCCATGGCATCATCTTGAACGAATCCTGCATCATACGCCGGTTCATGGTGAACGAGCACTACATCGATCCCAGATTCATCCTAATCAAGCGATGCATCATGCACCGAGTCAAGTTGTATGATCCGTGCATTGTGCATGGATCCATTTTGTTCGTTATTTGCATCATACAAATGATTCATGTTCCGATGTGTCCGTTGATTCACTTGCTCAACCATCTTGGCCGATGCTCGGTCGAGTGGGATCGATGTTGGTTGATCCACACCCTCGGCCACGCATTGATTAGATGAATGAATCATGGCATGGCCGGTTGATCGTGTCACGATCAATCCTCGATCGAGGATTCTGCCAGGCCGTGATATTCTCCCCACCAAATCGAGCGACGTCCCTCGGCGCTCCCGTCCCAGGATCATTTGCTTGACTTGGTAAGCGTTGGCGGTCATCATTCCTTGGTTCCGGCTATTCTACTTCTCGGGCCGGGCGAGCGAACATAGGGGGATCGGCCAAGAATGTTGTCTTCTCGCTCAGCCCCATCTATGTTCTTTGGACCATCGACCATTTCGGAAATAAGACATGGATTGGCACCTCATGTTAGGATGATATATGTCATCGTTCTATCCTCGGGTTGTTCGAAGGATGCTATGCTCGCTTGGCCTCAAGGTCCTCCACTTGTTGGCTTGTTGTCCACGATTCGAATCGTGGCGATGCTCTTGGTGTTGGCCAACCCGAGGATTAGTGGCATTACAATTTGGGCACTTTGGGCCGGTGATGACCATTGCCTTGCCTTGTATGATGGCTATTGCCTTGGCTTTGTTGAAGAACTTCAACCCCAAGATGAGGTCATAGTCGTCCAAATGAAATGACATCGATGAGGAGTTTGCCACGCCATCCACCAATTTTAAGATCCACCTTCCAAACTACACCAACGATTGACTTGTCTTTCGAGTTGGCGAGTTTAAATCGTCGCCCATTCGGCTCTACCTCCCCAGCCACTTCTCCGCTTCGCTCGGCATGAAAATATCTAACGCGACTGGTGTTAACCATGACGTTCGGTGTCGTTTTGCATGATCCGATGTGCACCTTGATTTCCACGAATGCCGGACTCATTGTGCTCACGGATAGCTTCTTGGGCGAAGCCGGAGTGTTCCCCTCGTGTTTCACGGGTTAACTATTTTGATGGTCTCAAGTTGGATTTCCCGTCGATCTGGCTTTTGCTTTGCTCCATTGGCTCATCCTTTTCCTTTTTCTAAGGCGATCAAGGTGTTGATTTTGTTTTTGTGCGAGCACTCATTGACTTAATGATCCCCTTGGCAAATGAAGCAAGAGGATGGCGGGGGGCTTCTTGCCTTGGGGATGATTCCCCTTTGGGTAGGACGGTGTGGACGTCCCCTCTCCTCATGTTCGTCGCTCGAGTTATCGACCATGGTTTCCATCATGATCATTGTCATGGTGAAGATCGGTTCCCCCACCATTGCCCTTAGCCTTGGTCTCATCGTACCGGTGAAGATCGACGAGAAACTCAGCCATCATGAGAGCTATGGATAGCTCTTGCACTCCGAAGCATTCCAACTCCCTCTTTGCCCATGATTTTTGCCCATCCATAAATGCCAATAGGGCCTCGGCGTTGATCATGTTCGGGATCTCGAGCATGAGCTCGGAGAACTCCCACACGTACTTGTGGACATCTCCCTTTTGTGAGATCCGATGCGGTTGCTTTGGGCTTCATTCCTCATGCATTTAGGGAAGAATTAGTGGAACGCAACAACAAATTGTCGGGCTAGCGAGTGATAGGCCTTGCACCGTCGCCGATCGTTGCATCGTTCATCCCACCATAGCAACGCTACCTCGGACAAGTACATGGTAGTTGTCCGCACTTTGCTCCTTCATCTCGTGATTCCCATGGCGTCGAAGCATTGTTTCACCACCCATAGAAAGTTTTCCACCTCTTTGGTAGATTGCTCTTGTGAGGGTTTGATCTCAACCCTATGGCTCTAGTACCATCTTTGAAGGGGCCTTGCGATGCCCCCAGGCCGTCGCGTTGTTGACGGACTTTGACTTAATTTGTTATAGATTATAAATCGGGCGCATGCCGGAAATGCTTTGTGGAAGCCTTAAGAAGGGCACATCACATGAATCAAGGACAGACACACATGACTAAGGGTGGGTCGGTCTTAAAAGGGTTTACCTCTCACACCGCTCATATAATTATACATTCACACTCAATAAAACACTAATTTACCGATTAAATACATATATGTGTATGTGTGTGTGTCATTAGGCTTACATTAAAGTTACGCACAAGCATTTGGGACAAAATCAAAAGGCGACTACCATCCACACTAACTACCTCTACCGCCATTATCTTCATCCTAGCCCTTACTAATCATGCCCAAGTGAAAAAGTGTCTACCGCGGTGCGACCACCAAAAGTACAACTAATTACCCGTAGCTCCGAACACACCCATTACTCCACCCCATGATTGTTGTCATTGTCGTAGTCGAATGGCATGAACCGCGAGAGGATGAGACAAGTGTCCAGATGAGTCCAACATGAACAAATGGGTGGAATCAACACTTCCGACTAATCCACATCTATCCACAATCTTTGAAACCTAAATACGAAATTGTTTGGCAGAAACTCGGGGTCGTAGTACTCTTTCCACTATGTACAAAGTCAACAGGTGCACTATAATAAAGGGAGGGGATGGCGGGAGGAATCGTCGTACCTAATTATCCGAAAAATAATTTAACTACACGAGTGAGCCCAGAGCTCAACGGTTAAACAATTAACTCGGCGACAAGCAAACGATACAATCACTTAATCAAGCCTGGACTCGATATCCGTAACATACAGGCATGAAACTTGAGACGACATCATACGACTCATGCGACAATACCTCACACGCATGTGAAATGCAAACGACTCCAAGTTCATTCTTTAGTTATCACTTCATTTCGAGTTTATGTGGGACACATGCCGCATTTTGTTTGGAGGGACATAGGCCTTAATTCCGAGTATTACCTTAGTTATTCGTCCATGGGACATCGGCCATGTGAATCATGATGGACACAAGCCTCATTTTCTCACGAAGGATACAAGCCTCGATCTTCTCCTACTCCGGGGCTCTATTCCAACAGGACACATGCCGTGGACTTCTCGATTTTTGCTCGTGCTCCTAGGGGGTAATTATCCGCACACGTGCAAATATCAAACATCCTTGTTGGGACACAAGCCGACGAGATCCTCAAATTACGTTATGTAGATTCAAATGCTGCCCACACCATTCAAGACTCGTTGAACACAACAATCATCCCACCCCAGTTTGATCACGCATTTTCTCACATCGATTACAATTTATGCCTTGATTATTAGATGCAATGTAACTCGACATTGAAACATGACAATCCAACGATAAACCGACAACATACACTCCACGCTCGACCAAGAACAAGACAAAAAACCACCACCCACACTTTACACCCTCATCCTACACGTAAGGCCGAACACCCACACAAGTCGGGCGACTCAATTTCGACTCATTCAACAAAATTCACGGGATCGGACCACGCATTCAACATACCCAAGACTTATAGTCGACAATTCAAGCAATGAATCCTCAAATCAATCTCATTTTTAACTCATGCAAAATGATCTTTGATTTTGAATACCCATTTTCAAAATACTGTATTGCAGCCAACCAAGCGATAAATAAACAAGTAAGTAGAAGAGTTAGAAGTTTCACTTGCCTCGGGATTGAAACCGAGTGAAAACGAAGGCGATTCACGATCGAATGGAGGTCGACTCCTTCGTTTGGGTCATGCGGCCGAGAGCTCAAGGGAGGGAAACGAGTAGCGTTAAGGCTTAAAGGACAAGCTGGGGGTGGCAATGAGCCGAGGTCATGAGGTTGCCGCCGTCGCCGTCGGTGGCAAGCTTGAGTGGCGAGGAAGTCAGGCGCGAACTCACGAGGGAGAGGGAGGGGGGGTGGTCTTACACGAGAGGGAGAGAGAGAGAGGGGAGGGATATATATAGTGGGGGGTTAATGGGTTTGGTCATAGGTTCATTTCGTGATCTAATCGAGCTCAATTTCCTAGATAGCTCAACTAGATCAAAGCTCAAGCTCATGCCGTCCAAAACTCATAATCTCACGTCATTGTCAAATACTCCAAAATTTATGACATAACATTAAGCCTTAAAATCACACTTCATTTAACTTTAAATAGTTCCTCACTTGCCACATAATTATCATTACAAAACTCGTTTTACTTGCTAATTAAACAGACGAAAATTCGAGCCTTCAAAGCTCTTCCTTGAATAATTGCGGTTTGGGCCTGTCCAACTTTGGACTTGGCGTCACAAGTGATGTACACCTTGTGTCACGACCATTTTGCAGGCCTTGAATTCCTTCTCGAGTTGTTCAAACTTACTGTCTATAGCTATTTTGTAGGTAGTGTAGTCGGCTTAAACAACCACGAGTTCCACTTGCGGGTTGTGCCGATTAGCGCGTCCCAGGGTATCATCCATTCCATGCTCTCCTAGAGATAATGTTTAAGCCGAAGTTGAACTTGTCGCAGAAGTTCTTCCTTAAGCTTCTTAATCCGATCCTTCTTCCCGTCGAAGAACTCATCCATGATAGCCTTCATGTGCGTGATTTTTTCCTTGAACGAGGAGAAAAGCGAAACATGAGGCAGCTTGATATTTGTCTTTATTCTTTAGACGGGGGTCTTGAGCGTCATGGGCACCCGGCATGTCCTTATCATGGACGACCTTATCACCAAGAAATGACATCAACAACAATAGAGTCTTATTTTATACAACATTCTCTCGAACACTTGGTGTGCACCTTGAACTTTTTCTTGGCACAATGTACCACGTACACCTCTACAATCGGGCTCGATACCACTTGTCATGGGGCAGTGTTTGAACCACGACCGTGCAGCGACTCGGGGATTTTTGGGTGATGTTCGCACGAATCAAGCCTTGGCTTAGGATCATTTACACACGCTCACAACTCACTATCGATGGAGAGAAAGAGAGGGAACCGATGAGAGATTCGGGAGAGAGAGAATGCTCTATTGCTTGGTGAATGTTGTGTGCAGTGTTTACAATGTGGAGAGTTCACGCTTATTTATACAAAAAGAGGGCAAATTCGAATGGGCCCTTGGACTATCTAGTTTCGTCCTTTTCAGCTCGTTCTACTCATGTTGTCTTGTATTGCATGGGTTTTTGGGTTATGTCTTGCATGGTTCGTCCCTTAGTGAGTCTTTTAGGCTCCCCATGGCTGAATCATTGTGTGAACTATGCTATGAATATTCTAGAAGTCTTTGGGAGATGATGGGTCTTGGTGACTCTTCATGTGTCCGCTCGTTTCGCTTAGTCGTTCATCGAGTCATTCGCTACATCATGCAGATTGGCCGCCGGTTGATACATAACAGCCGTCTGCGGCATCATACTAAACGAGTCTTACATCGTATGCTTGTTCGGGGTGAACGAGCACTGCATCAATCCTGGATTTGATCATCATGCACTCGATCAAGCTGTATTATTCGTGCATTGTGCATGGATCCATTCCTTTCGTCCACTACATCGTGCAACAATTCATGTTCGATGCGTTTGCTGATTCATTTGCTCGACCGTCTTGGCTAATGCTTGGTCGAGTGGGATCGATGTTGGTTGATCCACATGCCCAACTATGCATTGATTTGTTGCATGAATCATGGAATGGCTGGTTGATCGTGTCACCATCCATTCTTGATAGTGAATTTAGTTTGGACCATGATATTAGACTATGAGACTTTTCAATATGATTGATAAGCTCAACTTTCACATCGGTACATTCTCCCGTGTCATTTCCTTTTTTGCGTTGTAATAATAATTATGTCTTTTCCTATGATCGATGGACTCCTCAAATTTTGAAACCACAACAATCGAGAGGGTGACACACTTCCACAAATTCAAGTTAGCATCTTTTTGTCGCATGTATGCAAACTAAAATTTAGATTAATTGCCAAAAAGATCTTCCTCTATCCCGAAACCGCAACTTCTTAGCACTACGGAAATACTTATGGACTAATTGTTTGGGAAATGAAGATTTGGCTTTTTTAGAGAAATCATAATGAAAATTCACTTGAAATGTAAGCAACGTTGGACTTTTTATTGGAAAGGAGGAGGCAAACACTTATAATGAAAGGACCACTCGCCTACTTATTACTATCATTATACTCTTATTTCTTGCATTGTTGCTTCCACTAAACATAAAATGATTTAGTAAACTGAATCCGATCACTCTAATGAGTTCTCGATATCTACTACAAAGCGGTACTTCACGTCGCCCTTTTGAAGTCTACCAAGAGCTTCGTTCGCATATTGAATTGGAACGGCTTCGACCTCGGGATATATCTCGTGCTCAGGCACGTAATTCAAGCATCTGTTGGGTTCGCTTTGTACCGCTAACCGCATTTCCAAAACGGTCCTCATACCTAAACCGTCGATATGCATTTCGGGATGCAAAACAAGTCATCGTTTCTAATGTGCCAAAAGAGGGAGTGAATTGGAAGATAAGGAAGAGATGAATTGCCACTTGTTGAGAGAATGCTTACCCACGAGAAGGCCGAGTGACGATTGACTTTTATCTCTTCACCAGGATAGCCAACCAAAACCAAAACTCCTCCTATCTTAAGTAGTGATAGGTATAGATCAAATGGGTGGTCGCGGGATGCCATGTCGATTATGAAGTCTAGAGTTTTTGACAAAGCTTGTACCAAGAACAGGACATTTAAGAAAACCCTAAAATGGAATGTATCCGGTATGATAACCAACTTGAGAAACTTAAAGACACGATCGCTGTTAATCTTACGGCCATTTGTTCCTTATTAGATGAGATCACAAAATTATCTCTTTTAGCATATTCAAGGCATCATCTTTCTTGGAGATGTTGGTGCTGAAAACAAAAGGACAATCAATCCAAAGGCCTTAGCGAACTTCACGACCATATGATTGAGCCCGCCAAGTCCAATGACTCATATGGATTTTCTAGGTTCGTTCATCTTGTGGTGAATCATTGGAGCGTAGATCATGGATTCCGGCACATAGCAAAGGTGCCGCTAGTGCTTGGTGGATACTTCTCGGGTATTTTGTAGCAATACCTCGTAAGTTAAACAATGAGTACGTAGCTAGCAAACCCTAAGATACGTTTCATAAGAATTGAATGCTAAAAGAAGGATATCAAACAAGAACAATGAACAATTTAGGAAAATAGCGCATTAGCACCGTGTACTTTGAAATGTTATCATCAAACCTCTAATATTTTTAGGACTTTATTGGTAATTTTCCCGGTTTTCTATCGAGTAACATAACGCGAATTACCTCTCGTGGATGACAATGAAACTATAATATCCCCCTTGTGTAATCGAACCATCCCGATAAGTGCCATTGATTGTCATCGTTACTCTCTTTAAGCAATAAATCTCCTGCACATTCTCCGTTGACGCCTAAATTTTGACTAGTATATTTTTTGCATAAAAATTAGAACTAATTTTAGTTCTAAACAAAAATCATCTCACATATTCATTTAGCATTGGCATACAATTTGAGCTTAATTTAACAGGGTCCGGACTAGGCATGCGGTGGAAAAATGCACCAAGAAGATTTGGGCTTGAAAGAAATATTTTCTCGGGGACTGTATTGCAAATACTCAAAACTTCAGGGATCAGTATTGCAAATACTTGAAACTTCAGGGACCGCATTGCAAATACCAAAAGAAGATGGGGAAAGGAAGATGGTGAAAGGAAGATGAAGAAGAGAAGATGAAAATGGAAGATGAAGAAGAGAAGATGAAAATGGAAGATGGGGAAATGAAGATGAAGAAAAGAAGATGAAGATGAAGAAGAGAAGATGAAAATGAAAGATGGAGAAATGAAGATGAAGAAGAGAAGATGAAGATGAAGAAAAGAAGATGAAGATGAAGAAAGGAAGATGAAAATGGAAGGTGAGGAAATGAAGATGAAGAATGAAGGATGAAGAATTTTGCCTATAAAAGAAGAAGAGTTCTTGAAGAGAAGGGAGTTTTTTTTTGGGAATAGGAGAGAATTGAGAGTTTTTGGAGTGAAAGAGAATTGAGAGAGTTTTTGAGAGGAATTCTTTAGAGAGGAGTATAAAGAGAATTCTTGAGAAAAAATTTGGAGAGAGTTTTGAGAGGGCTTGAGTGTTTTGAAGCTCGGTGCTACCATCGCCAATTTCTCGCACCCATCAACACAAGCCACAAATTCATCACCATCGTTCAAGCTCGCCGCAAAAAGGAAAGCTAAGTGATTTCCTAACTTCCTCTAAGTTCGGATACAAATTAGCCCGGATTTTCTACACTCGATTTTTCTCTCTACATTTTTATGTTAAATAACATTTGCATATCAACGATAAGACATCAATTGTACAAGAATAGAAGGAGAACAAAAGGGAAAAAATATCAATGCCCGGATTGCGATCTAATGGAATTCTAGCGAGATGAGAAAGAAGCGTCAAGGAGAGATAGGACCAAGAGATTTCTCGGTCTAACGAGTCACCAAATCGGTCCAATGATCAAGACAAGCCCGGAGCATAAGTTTGGTGCACGAGTTCAAATTGGGGAGTAATCTTGAACTTATTTCATCATAATTCCATGTAATTTCTTTATTTCAAACAAATGTCAAGAGAAGAAAAACCCAAAAAAATTGATTCTTTGATCTTCAAGTAGAATTCATCAAATTTGTCAAATCCATTATTTTTTCATGAATTTTAAGGTACCGAAAGGGCATTAGTTGTAATTAATGTAACCAAGTCCCCTGGACTCTTAATCTCCCGGTTCGCAAAATAAGATAGTTTTCTCCCGCTATTTTATTTAGGTTTCTAATCGACCTACCGAAAATGATTAGTGGCGACTCCAAATTCAAATCACATTGCATGATCATTCGCACCTTAAGTTGCGATTTGGTATGGACTTGGGAGAGTCCGAGTTAGGTTAGTTAATTAATTAACCCGATAATCCATTAGCCCGGAAATGATAACTTGTTTATTTTTTTTTTTTAGGTCGCGACACTTGGCGACTCACTGGGGACCCAAAGAGGACTTAAGCCGAGATAAGTTCATGAAAAGGAAAATTACTTGATTTGGCAATCTTGCTTGAATTTTAATCCCTAGGTGTTAAATGGTTTTGCGGGAAAGGGAGTTATAAGGGGAGGAGTCCGTGGCTAACCTCTATTTTGCGAGCTTGGTGATGATAATTTTATTTTTTGAACTATCGGAGTCTTGATTGCCTTTAAAATGTCGTGCATGCCCCTAATATAATTGCACTACACCACCTTGACTTGTGACCGAACCCGGGTCACCCGATAGTTTCAAGATGGTATTTATGTGGTTCTTTAACCTTGGCGGTAAGGCTTCGCTAAAGGTTATCCCACTTGGATCCCGAGTTCTTCAAAAAATGGCTCAAGGGTTGTTCTCATGCACGTGAGGCTATGATGCATGAGAGTTGCCCTTGTCGACCGAACCAAGCCGAGATAATTGGACCCGACTAGTCATGACTATGTATGCGAGGCGGCAACTAGTCATGATGAACGTGCGCGAGGCTGCGACATGTCGTTCTTCCTTCATTTCATTTTGCTAAAAGAACTAAAATCTGAATCCACGATTCATGCGCATGTCTTTGTGATTGACATTTTCTTCCTATGAGCGGTAATTTCTGTGTCTCTTACGCCCTGTTATCTCATTTTTATTTTGGGCTGGTCCATGGTTTAGGTTGATTGTTTATGAATCTCATTGTCTTGTTTCCAATTTCACACTTTGCTTCCATAGTTTTTACAATTTCATCGCTTGTCCTCAATTCCGATTTGGCTTGTTCTCGTTGTACGATTTTTACTAAATTCTATGATCGAGCTTTGAGTAAGTGCCAAACATGAAAGTTGTAGACCTATGTTTCAACTAATATCCTACAAACTTTCAGAATTAAATTCATAATTCAAGATGACCTTTCGTTTTTTTAACTACCTGCGGTTATAACAGTTTTCTGAATGCGATTTTTCGGAAAGACACATTAAACTGATTTGATCTGCTCATTTCTAGTCCGATCGGCCAACATAAAAGTTGTTCATCATCTTCTCAACTATAAGCTCGTAAAATTTGGACGTATTTTGACCAACGTGCGAATTAATACGGATTTTTTTCATAAAAGCGGACAAACTGAAAATTACCTCTTTCAATCCTTTAGTCATAATCACTTTGTTCGTTTGAGTCTAGAGGGATGCCATGGGCCGGCTCGCTATTCTTGCTCCCTGTACTCATTTTTGGTTTGTTACCGTGTACAGGTAATTTTTCACGGATCCTCCACATATTACTCGATCAATCGCGAAGAGGATGGCCGATATTAACGCCATCGTCGGTCTTTGCCCTAGACGAGAAACTTGGCTCCTTGACCGAGCGCTTTGAAGAGATGATGTCCCGAAAGATGGAGGAAATGATGGCCGCCTTCTCCGCCAAACTTCAATCATCCACCTCCACCTTGCCGCTAACCATTCTCGCTCTAATTCCTCCTACGGACAACTCCGGTAAAGCCCCGAAAACCGCTCTCTATCGAGCAATGCCACTAGAAGATGTGATCTTCACAAGCGTGAGCTCGAGCACGCCGCTTGTAGTCCCAATCTCCCAAACCAACCGATGACGATAACCAACGACCAACGAGTTTGTCATCATGGGGGATACATGAGGAGGGAAACCTATTCGATTCGAAGTATACGACCTAGATGAGTTCGGTCCAGATTATGAGGAAATTCATCGGGATTTCGAACGACATGAGGAGATCAAGCCCTCGACCGGTGAACAAACTATCTCGGTTAACCTAGGCGATGCGGAAAACTCTAAAGAAGTTAAGATCGGGGCAAACCTTTCCAAAGAGATGTCCGAGCGCTTGATTAAGCTCCTAAAGGATTACCAGGACATTTTCGCTTGGTCCTATGCAGATATGCCTGGTCTTGACCGTTCCATTGTCGAACATTGTTTGCCGATCGATCCTTTGGCTAAGCCGGTGGTGCAAAAGTCAAGGAGGGCCGGACCGCAATTAGTCCGGGAAGATCAAAGAGGAGGTCATGAGGCTTCTCGATGTAGGATTCATTAAGACTACGTAATATTCCGATTGGGTCGCTAACATAGTCCCCTGTCATGAAGAAAGACGGCCGCATTCGGGTTTGTGTCGATTATCGAGACTTGAACAAGGCCAGCCCTAAAGATGATTTTCCCTCCCGCATATCGACGT
The DNA here is from genome assembly GCA_021437795.1 of Rhodamnia rubescens. Classification (NCBI taxonomy): domain Eukaryota; kingdom Viridiplantae; phylum Streptophyta; class Magnoliopsida; order Myrtales; family Myrtaceae; genus Rhodamnia; species Rhodamnia rubescens. The sequence goes on along the minus strand of JAILYA010000122.1, from coordinate 73,865 downwards.
AATTGTTGACAAGATCTGCGGGGTTTGAATTGTTTTCATTCATGGATGGTTTCTCCGGGTACAATCGATCCCGATGAATGTCAATGACAAGTTGAAAACCACTTTCACCACACCATGGGGAATGTTCCATTATCGGGTAATGCCGTTCGGTCTCGAAACGCCTGGAGCCACTTACCAACGAGCCATGGTTGCCCTTTTCCATGACATGATGCACAATGAGATTGAGGTTTACGTCGATGACATGATAGCAAAAACAAGGCATGGAGAAGATCACGTCGAAACGCTGAAGAAATTGTTCGATAGACTCCGAAAGTACAAGTTACGCCTCAACCCCGCCAAGTGTGTCTTTGGAACCAGCTCGGGCAAGCTACTCGGTTTCGTGGTAGCGGTAAGGGCATTGAAGTCGACCCTTCGAAAGTTAAGGCTATTCGTGACCTTAGGCCACCGACGACGGTTAAAGAAGTTCGAAGCTTGATGGGTAGGCTAAACTATATTGCTCGATTCATCTCTCGCTTATCGAAACCGCTAAGCCATTCCTCAAGCTATTAAAGAAGAATGCACTAGTCCAATGGGATAGCGAATGTGAAGAAACTTTTGGAAAACTAAGCGGCATCTTATGAATCCACCCGTGCTTGTTCCTCCAACACCGGAGTAACCTTTAATTCTCTACCTCACAATCCTTAGTGAATCCTTGGGTGCTATGCTTGGCCCAAGAGAAGCGGGATGATGGAAAAGAACGAGCCATTTATTATCCGAGCAAGAAATTCACAACTTCGGAAATGAAGTACTCCAGTAGAGAGAAAACATGTGCGGCATTAGTCTGGGTACTGCACGGGCTTCGGCAATATACCTTGCATTACCAAGTGCTTCGGTGACGGAATGCGATCCTATCAAATACTTGCTTAATCAACCCGCCTTGATTGGTAGACTTGCCAAATGGCAAATCCTCATCTCCGAGTTTGCCGTTCAATATTTGTCCCATAAGTCAATCAAGAGACGAGCCATAGCAGATGTCCTAGCTGAAAATCCGGGCGAGATGATAATGCCTATCATTCCGAGGATCGAATCATGTCGGTGGAGGATTACATCCGGATTATGTATTTTGACTGAGCTGTCAATTTATAGGGGTCGAGCACGGGCGCGGTTCCGATATCTCCAGGTGGTCGGCATTATCCCGTGGCAGCAAAATTGGTATTCCCTTGCACAAATGACATAGCAAAATATGAGGCATGCATCCTCGGTCCGGCAGCCGCGATTGAAATGGGGATAACCCGACTCAAGGTGTTCGGAGATTCCACTTTGATTATCCTTCGATCGTTGGAAAGTGGAATACGAGAGATGTTAAATTGCTACCCTACCATGAGTATCTCGGATGAATTGGTGGAGGAATTTGAGGATATCTCATTTAAGTATCCGTCCAAGACTCATAATCGATTCGGCGATGCATTGGCTACCTTGTCTTCAATGTTACAAGTCGTCAATGGACTTGAGGTTGACCCACCGAAGATCGATGTATTAAAAAAGCCGGCATATTGTATGGCCGTGATCGATGAACCCTATGGTAAGCCATGGTACCATGACATCAAGACTTATATTCGGAAGCGGGAGTTCCCTGAAAAAAGTATCGTATCCGACCAAAAGTACATAAGGAAGATGGCCTCAAGTTCTTCTTGAATGGAGAGAATTTGTACAAGCGGTCATTCGATTTTGTCCTACTAAGATGCATTGACTCAACCGGCGCGTTCGTCGATGATGGAAGTACATGAAGGGATCTCGTGGTCCACACATGAACGGTCACATGTTAGCTAAGAAGATCATGAGGTTAGGTTATTACCGGCTCTCGTTGGAAAGCGATTGTATTCAAGATGTTCAAGTCGTCACAAATGCCAGATTCATGGAGACAAGATCAATGTTCCTCCAAATGAATTACATCACCGTCGGAACCATGGCCATTTTCTATGTGGGGCATTGATGTGATTGGTCCGATCAACCCAAAAGCTTCTAATGGACATCGATTTATTCGCGTGGCCATTGATTATTTTTCTAAGTGGATTGAAGCTGCATCATACCTAGCGATCACCGCACGTAATGTTGTGAAGTTCATCCGTCGAGATATCATTGCACGATACGGCTCACCCGAGGCCATAATCACCGATAATGGCTCGAATTTGAACAACAAGCTAGTTGACGAACCTGTTCAAAAAATTCAAGATTAAGCATCCGAACTCCTCTACGTACCGTCCTCGAATGAATGGAGCAGTAGAAGCCGCCAATAAGAACATTAAGAAAATTTTAGCGAAGAATGCTGAAAACTATCGCGATTGGCATGGGAGATTACCATTTGCACTTATGGCATATCGGACCTCGATCCGGACATCTACTTGGGGCAACCCCATATTCTCTTGTATATGGAATGGAGGCCGTCCTACCAGTTGAAGTGGAAATTCCTTCCTTACGTATCTTGTCTCAAGCTAAGATGACGGAAGCCGAATGGATCCAAGCAGAGAGCAAGCCAATTAAATCGATCGACGAAAAAAGACTTAAGGCCGTATGTCATGGCCGGTGTTATCGCAGAGAGTTGCTAGATCATTCAACAAAAAAGTTCGGCCTCGATATTTTCAGATCAATGACCTGGTCTTGAGAAAATTATTGTCAATAATCCTACTCCCGAAGGGAAATTCGCTCCAAACTATGGTGGTCCATATATAGTAAAGAAGGTGCTCCCTGGTGGTGCTTTGATTCTGGCGAGATGGATGGTCGTGTCTTTACCAATCCAACAATTCGACGTTGTAAAGAAATATTATGCTCGATTCACTCGATGTTTTCATAATCGAGTTATAATATTAATACGGATTCACGAGTTGTTCACATTTGAGCATTCGTTTGTTTCCTCGCTACTAATCTTTGTTGAGAGATTGTTTCGAATGGGGGAGCCTTTCCGGCCCAATTGGATTGACCATCGGGAGCATGAGATTTACATATTCGCAGAGTAAAAGGGGTTATCTTGCGAAAAATATGACGACCAAGATGAAATGAGTAAAAACTTGCATTCATTTCATTCATCGGAAAGCTTACAAATAGATCAACGGGGTGGGAACGTAAAGCCAAACCGAGCCCTAATGAGCATCACAAAGGAGTTTAACCGACTCTCCATACAGTTGATGCTCCGCCTACACCGATCGCTCCGAGAATCGAGATCCGCCAACTTAAAGAGGAGGAGCTCACATTTCTCTTTGAGGTTGGCTACCTTGTCATCGTGATGCTTCAGCAGACAGATTTCAGTGTCATGGATCGGCATTCTCCCGCGGGCTATATCCAGGGTCGATCGTCCAGCCTTTCTTCCAACCATGTGCATTGAAATTTTAAAACAATATTGAGCGGATCGCGCTCAAAAATGGTCCGGGACATGGCCAAACATCCCACCAAGTTTCCCTCTCACGAATCAAGAGGGAGACTTGTTCGTTACCGTAGTCACGAGCCTTCTTATAATTGTCGGCTACAAGACCGGCCAACACCAAGTGTCCGACCGATCCCGATAGCGTGCCTTCACAAGGTGGGCCAAAGTAACATTTTGATGAGCAACATGGTAAGCCTCCGGAAGTTAGTGAAGAGGGTGGGGAAGATCCCGTATTCCTCCTCTAACTTGGTACCTTCAATGGAAGCGGTGTCCATATCCCTAAACATAAGACGAATCTCGGTTTCGGCTTCCGGATGGTTGGCTATATAAGAGTAGCCCTGGCCTAGGAGATTATAAAGTTTCTCCCATTTGGCCAAAACTTCAAAGCGAAGGCATGTGAGGAAGGGAAGCCATTGTTGTTGAAGGAGCTAAAAAGAGTGGATGCAAAAAGTGCTTAGAAGGTTGGAGATGAAGATATGAAAGCGATAATTGTCTCGGGTTAAATCCCAATTTAAAGGGCAGAAAAAAATAGCAATTCTTGCAGAGCCGAATTAATTATCCGGGCAAAACTACGGACGTTTCGTCCAGTGAATCACGGATCTACCATCTCGAGCCTCACAAATCCGAAAAAGTTACGAAAAGATTTGAGGACCCCACCATGTTGAAAACTCGAGTGGGAGATAAGCATACTTTCCGAGAGAAGAAACAGCAATTCTTGTGGAGCCACGTTAGTTACTCGGGTGAAATTACAGGCGTTTCGTCCGTGAATCACGGATCTACCATCTCAAACCTCACAAATCCGAAAAAGTTACGAAAAGATTTGAGGACCCCACTATGTTGAAAACCGAGTGGGAGACAAGCATATTTTCCGAGAGAAGAAACAGCAATTCTTGCGGAGCCACGTTAGTTACTCGGGTGAAACTACAGGTGTTTCATTCATTGGATCCTGGATCTATCGTCAATCCGTGATCTCGAGCCCCACAAATTCGAAAAGCTACGAAAGGAGTTGGAGTCCCATTGATTGAAAACCGAGTGGGAGACAAGCATGGTTATCAAGAAAAGAAAATCGGTGCGAGTGGATTCGGGGTCCCATCACGTTGAAAAAATAAGACAAAGCGGGAAACACGAAATCTTGAAAAAAACGTCGCCTAGTGATTTTCATCCGCGTTAAAAGGGAGGCTTTGGAACATACCCGATTACTCGAAAGAATTTGGAGAGAGTAAGCATACAGCGGAGAGTAGAGTGAACAAAAGGCGTAAGAAGTATTTCAATCCGACATGTCTAGAGAAATTATCGGCACTTATCGGAGGCAACCAACCTAGACATCCCCGAAAGCGAACCGCTGGATTTCGAGACCAGATCCAACGCTGAAGCCGTAAAACCCAACTCCCTTGGCGGTGAAATCCAAGATCTCGACAACAACAACAATGGCAGCAGTGACCCAGCCAACCCCGAAAAAGAAAACATCAAATCGAGTGCTCGAAGCTGCCTTTTAAGGAGTGCTCTTACGTGAATAAGAGACGCAAAAATGAATTGAGCCGGATGATAGGAATGGAGCCCTTGAAGGTCAAGTTTTGGTTTCAAAACAAGCGGTCCCGATTGAAGGTTAAAAATGAAAGTCATGAACTTGTGTTTCGAGGGAAGAAAATGAAAAACTTCGAAAGAGAACAAGAGGTATAGGGATGCTATTAACACCGCTGTTTGCCATGTCTCGTAGCGGCCCCATCTCCTTTGGTGACGTGTTCCTTGATGAGCCACATCTAAGCATTGAAAATGCTCATTCACTCGATTCATCCCCCGGAGCAAGTTCTCGTACAATCCGATTTCCTTGGAGATACATCCCGCAGAAGTCGGTCTTGCAGAGGCGTAACCGATGCCCTTCGAGGAAGAGACATGCATCACTACAATTGGAGTTTCCTTGATGTCACAAACAGCCAATTCAACGATGATGGAACTCCGAATGTGTAGCCTACATGAAGTTTTAGTTTTTTATTATGGGCTCTCAAAACATCGCTTCTTTGAGCATTACTAGCCACCCTTACGAATCCTCAAGAGAAGCAGTGACATGTATGAATGAATGTACTTGTTTGTTACAAAATCCCCATGTGAGACATTCTTCTTTTAATCCAGGGCAAAGAACAAGATCTATCCACGAACATCATCATGTTTAAATGCGTGAATTCCTCGCCGATTTGACTAAGCATTGAAAACCTTCACGTAAGTAAATGCGAAAAGATTTGAGGAGGGAAATAACTGCCTCGTTAGTGGAGAAAGCGAAAAGATTTGAGGAGGGCAAATAACGCCTCATTCGTAGGAGAAAGCGAAAAGATTTGAGGAGGGCAAATAACCGCCTCGTTCGTAGGAGGAAGCGAAAAGATTTGAAGAGGGAAATAACTGCCTCGTTCGTAGAGAAAGTGAAAAGATTTGAGGGCTCCTCCATATCGAAAAAGTAAAAAAAAAACGAACGGATTGAGCGGGAGGTAAGAGTTATTACGAAATGGATTCAATGCACTAGGACCGAAAAGGAGAGAAAAGCTGTCTGCATGACTAACGGATCGAAAAAGTTTATAAAGAACTTGAAGTCTCCATGCACCTCCGAACTCGTCACAAAAGGCCATCGTCGCTTTTGTCTTTGCAAGTCCAAAGAACATCTAAAGCCCAGACTCTAGTCGAAACACCCATTTTTCGGTCTACATATGGAAGGTTTTGAAAGGAAAATAAGTATGCGTTCACTCCAGGCGAAGTATGGGAAGTTTCATATCCCGAGGATCTCGAGTCATGGCCATTGATGGTAACCCCGTTTCCCTCTCGATCCTCGTTGCCATGCCGAGAAAGTGCATGTATAGGATTTCAACTTATGTGAAAGCAACGGAAGCCTTAGAGGAGCCGAGATAAGATAAATATGATTTTGACATCGTCGTCAGCGGCCATGGTAGGGATCGATATGGACGGTCTCGCCTCTCTTAAAGATCATTGATTCCGAGTTGAATATACCGGTCATCGTCACATCAGCAAGTGATGATCGGCGCTTCATAACGAGGGCCATATTGCATGGTGCTCGGGGGATCCTAAAGAAGCCGGGTCATGCGTTCGAGTGCTCCAAAACATTTGGCAGCATGCTGTAAGGAAGCAATTACTCGAACAAAAGAACTATGGCCAAGCCGCCTACGACGATTTTGTCGGAAAGAAAAGGCCCCTTTGGTCCGCCGAGCTCCATTCTATATTCATCGAGGCAGTTCGACAGCTAGGAATCAATTCAAGACGACCAATGGCCGTACTCAAAATGATGAATATAGACGGATTCACCCTACGAAGTGTCACAAATCACCTTCACAGATTTAGAGAAAAGCTGAAGAAGCACGATGTAGCTTGGAACCAAGGCGACCGGAGCAAAGTTGATTGGAAGATTAATCCCGAAAAAAACCCTACGGAGCAAAAAGTACCCGACCACTTCCCAATCAAGAATACTGGCCATACCAACCTTCCGCTGGTGGTTCTAGCAATGGACCGGTTGATCATCCCTACGAGTTTTCGAGTGACGGCGGAGGCTCAAGCTCAAGGAGTCGACCGCTCACGGCAAAAATAAAGTGGAAAATCACGCCGCCGGTGTTAGCAAGTAACAATGCCCAATTCGAGTATCAATTGCTCGAAAAATTAGAAGATTACTTTGATGATGAGCTCACCGCCTTCATCGCCCGGTTTGGAGCCGAAGGACCTCCGGAGTTGTGATCCGAAACAAGTGATTATGGATCCTCAAACAACGATCGTTGGTGTATGATCCAAGACAAAATCGATCGATCATTGGAATGGCCAAGAAAAGAGGTGGAACCAATCTCACATGAATACTCTTTTAATTCCATGTATAGTTCCCCTGCGTGGGATATTTTTTACTTTCTAGCGATCTAGAATTTGCCTAGAGTTAAAGGGCGAATTTTCTCCTCTCTTATCAAATGCGTAAGTTCCTTATTAATCTAGGCTCAGTAGCAAATCAATTTGTGGACGACGCCCCGAACGCCCGTAAAGAGAGATTCCGAATAGCCTTACTTGGGAGAATGCGAGTAAGAGACCAAGCGGGCTCAAAGATGGGTAACTCCGTATCGTCCCAATTGATTCTCGGTCATTTCAAACTCTAAGTTAAGCTTACTTTATTCTCGACGTGGGGATTGCCAACCGCTTTGAGAACAATATAACAAAAGCGAACCACCCGTGGGCGCCAACAACACCGTAGCATAGTGGTTGGGGGAATGACGAAGTGGTCCGAGGCGTCCCGGGTCGATCCCGGGATTTGGCATCAATGTACAAAGATTAATAAAAACATTTTTTGCTTCGCAGATCGAGAGCTCAGCCCGCACGGTTATAGAACCAGGAGAGATAACGTCCCGGACATACAATCCGATCCGAGATGAATCGATCTTTTCAATTCAAAGTTCGCAAGGAATACGTGCATGAGTAAAGTGGTATCGTTTCAATTCTTTTTAGAACATGAGGACGTGCATTGATGCTTTCTCTTTTGATTTTTACAGGGGTCACTGCCTGTCCAAATAGAAAAGTATCCCTCTCCCCGAAAAATTAATGAAATGAGAAATTCCTAGAGCCTTTGACAACCTCATGTCTCGAAGTAGACAATGAAGTTTTGCAACGCATTTGCATGAACAGGGGCAACTCACGATCCACGCCCCTAAGAAATTTTTTATGTACTTGCGAACTTTGTCCGCCAAGATAAAAAGTTGCTGCATTTTATATGCTCGAAAACACTCATACACTGCATAGTTTGCGCATGATTGTTCCTCATGTTTAATTTACCAACTCGAATAAGGAATGTGAACTACATAAGATACATCGAATGTACGGAAGGGGGCATGACAGGATGATGAAAGGCAATCCTTTCCCAAACACGTCCAATTTTTTCGAGGCGAGATGAACGGTGACAAAATTCCGCATTCCTCGAGGTAAAGAGTTTTCTCGCGAAAGGTACGATAACCGAAGTGATGGAGGCATTCATTTCTCTACCTTAAACACTGCAAGTTATCCGTTGATCAACCCATTTGAGCGGAGATTTCACTTCCACAACCCCGTCAAGAACCACCCCACATTGGGGTAAAACAGAGGTAATTCCATCAGCATCACGAGACAAATGGTTAGAAATCTTCTTGCTTGGACTAACATCAATCTTCGGGTGGTTCTTTGCATTGTACTTGCGCTTTAATTCAAGTGCCTTAGGGTGACGAAGAACATTTCTTTTTCTATCCCACACATCTATATCCATTTGCACAATCCATTTGAGCCTGCAAATTCGTTTCTAAAAGCCCTTATTGGTGATCATTGTTGTCCCAAAGCAAATATGGCCCATCTTTGAGTAGAAGGACTCGAAAAACTGGATCCATAGAAAATCTCCCAATGAACTCATCAAGATACAATCGTAAAAGAGAGTTGGGAGTAAAAAAAAAAAAAAGAAAGGAAGAAGAAAGAGGAAAAGGCGATTCCACAAAAAAACTCCCGGGCATTTAAAAAGCAAAGTGCCTACCAAAAGCAAGGCCAATGCCCTTTCAATTCATTGTTCATTTGTAGAATATTTCTAAACTTGAATGCACAATTTTCCCGTATATCCTAAAAGGGTTGAGAGAAAAATCTCCATGAAGTGTCAAATTGCAAATGCAATCTTCGGTTCATACCATCCTCGAGCAATGATGGTATCCTAGAAGGCCACGATCGGTGACAAGATTGTAATGATCACCAACATCAAGCCTCTTCTCAAACATCTTCCGAGCCAAAACGAACCCTTTCGTTTCTCGGTCCTCAAATCATTACCTCCATTACAACCCTTTAAAAGCCTTTTCGACTAGGGCACTTGAATTAATGTGGAGTTCAATGATTTTAAGTATCACTCGAAGAAGTTCGAGCAAGATTACTTCTCTTTCATTTTGCAGGGTTCTTGACTTGTAAACCCGGAGAGATGACGAAGGAATTCATTTCAAAGAGCCTTGACTCAACTAGAGTCCCCTTTGTAAACCTTTGACCTAGCCCTCATTACGGTCCTAATCAAGACCTCCGGATCGGCTCGGTCGTATCAATTGCGAGATTACTCGGATCCTTATCGAATGCGATGATGGAAAGATTGAGTGATTTCTTTTGAATCCTGCCAGACAGGATAAATAACTTTTCTTGAGAGTGAGAGAAAACCCTTTCTGACTGAAGTCCCCCATTCAGCTCACATTCGAGGTATTCATAATGTGAAAACATCCCCGAACAGGGAATGATAATGCAAACTTGATAGAATGGTTATGCATAAACCATGGTATGAGTGATTGCATTATACACATGTTATTTCTAATCATTGCAAGCTCGGTAGGAAAGTTTTGCATGAACTCATTGTTGAACATGTTTGCGCATGTTACCTCCGACATTCTATGATGGGTAATACATTCTCGATGTTCGATGTCCCTCCCAAGGTCTCGAAATTCATCCAAGGATTATTGAATGAGCAAGTTCTCCCGGCAAATGCCTACCATGTAAGATACGAGCGATCTGTTTCGTTCTTTGATTAATCGTTCGGAGAACCCGGTAAGTTTTCCGAACCCATTTTCAAATCAACAACTCCTCCGATGATAGTTGTTACGATTCAATTCGAGCAATATGCCTCTCCGTCAGTGTCGTGTAGACATATGCACCGGCGATCTTGACATCTTATCATGACGACGTAGCTCTTATGATTTCGATCTCGGATCACGAAGACATATGCACTGGTGATCTTGACCTTTAGTCGGCTCATAATGACATAGTTCTTATGATTCTCGGCTCCTTTATCAAATCACGAAGACATAAGCGCCCGTGATTTTGATCCAAACCAAATCATAACGACGTAGCTCTTAAGATTTTGGTTCCCTTTCTCGAATCACGAAGACATATGCACTGGTGATCTTGACCTTTAGTCGATTCATAATGACATAGCTCTTATGATTCTCGGCTCCTTTATCAAATCACGAAGACATAAGCACCCGTGATTTTGATCCAAACCAAATCATAACGACGTAGCTCTTAAGATTTTGGTTCCCCTTTGTCAGATCACGAAGACATATGCACCGGTGATCTTGACCTTTAGTCGGCTCATAATGACATAGCTCTTATGATTCTCGGCTCCTTTATCAAATCACGAAGACATAAGCACCCGTGATTTTGATCCAAACCAAATCATAACGACGTAGCTCTTAAGATTTTGGTTCCCCTTTGTCGAATCGTGAAGACATATGCACTGGCGATTTCGACATTTAATCAACTCACAACGACGTAGCTCTTGTGAACTTGATTCCACTTCTTTCGACTCACAACGACGTAGCTCTTGTGATGCGGAAGGATACACATATCTTGCGCTGTCTCGCATTAGGGAAAAGTCTCGATAACAGATAGGCCAAATACCTTAAGATCCTCGTGTTTGCAAGAAACTTGGAAATTAAGGGAATCACCAGCTTATGAGGTATTTGGTAAAACAGGTATTCTTGTATGCGATCCATGTGCAGTTCTCTCTAACATGGAAAAGAGAAATTATGACACATGTTATTTACGATCTTGCATATCATGCATCACTTCATTACATAAAAATGGGACTAAAACTCCTGCCAAAAAGTTCATCCATCATTTGCACTATCAAAATTTAGGATTCAATTTTGTCTTTGAGCGGAACCTCTACGAGCCTCCACTCAAAGAGGGGCAACTGATTGACGCCTAAATTTTGACTAGTATATTTTTTACATAAAAATTAGAACTAATTTTAGTTCTAAACAAAAATCATCTCACATATTCATTTAGCATTGGCATACAATTTGAGCTTAATTTAACAGGGTCCTGGACTAGGCATGCGGTGGAAAAATGCACCAAGAAGATTTGGGCTTGAAAGAAATATTTTCTCGGGACCGTATGTGCAAATACTCAAAACTTCAGGGATCAGATTGCAAATACTTGAAACTTCGGAAGCGCATTGCAAATACCAAAAGAAGATGGGGAAAGGAAGATGGTGAAAGGAAGATGAAGAAGAGAAGATGAAAATGGAAGATGAAGAAATGAAGATGAAGATGAAGAAGAGAAGATGAAAATGGAAGATGGGAAATGAAGATGAAGAAAAGAAGATGAAGATGAAGAAGAGAAGATGAAAATGGAAGATGGAGAAATGAAGATGAAGAAGAGAAGATGAAGATGAAGAAAAGAAGATGAAGATGAAGAAAGGAAGATGAAAATGGAAGGTGAGGAAATGAAGATGAAGAATGAAGGATGAAGAATTTTGCCTATAAAAGAAGAAGAGTTCTTGAAGAGAAGGGAGTTTTTTTTTTTGGGAATAGGAGAGAATTGAGAGTTTTTGGAGTGAAAGAGAATTGAGAGAGTTTTTGAGAGGAATTCTTTAGAGAGGAGTATAAAGAGAATTCTTGAGAAAAAATTTGGAGAGAGTTTTGAGAGGGCTTGAGTGTTTTGAAGCTCGGTGCTACCATCGCCAATTTCGCACCCATCAACACAAGCCACAAGTTCATCACCATCGTTCAAGCTCGCCGCAGAAAAGGAAAGCTAAGTGATTTCCTAACTTCCTCTAAGTTCGGATACAAATTAGCCCAGATTTTCTACACCGATTTTTCTCTCTACATTTTTATGTTAAATAACAGCTGCATATCAACGATAAGACATCAATTGTACAAGAATAGAAGGAGAACAAAAGGGAAAAAATATCAATGCCCGGATTGCGGTCTAATGGAATTCTAGCGAGATGAGAAAGAAGCGTCAAGGAGAGATAGGACCAAGAGATTTCTCGGTCTAACGAGTCACCAAATCGGTCCAATGATCAAGACAAGCCCGGAGCATAAGTTTGGTGCACGAGTTCAAATTGGGGAGTAATCTTGAACTTATTTCATCATAATTCCATGTAATTTCTTTATTTCAAACAAATGTCAAGAGAAGAAAAACCCAAAAAAATTGATTCTTTGATCTTCAAGTAGAATTCATCAAATTTGTCAAATCCATTATTTTTTTCATGAATTTTAAGGTACCGAAAGGGCATTAGTTGTAATTAATGTAACCAAGTCCCCGGACTCTTAATCTCCGGTTCGCGAGAAATAAGATAGTTTTCTCCCGCTATTTTATTTAGGTTTCTAATCGACCTACCGAAAATGATTAGTGGCGACTCCAAATTCAAATCACATTGCATGATCATTCGAACCTTAAGTTGCGATTTGGTATGGACTTGGGAGAGTCCGAGTTAGGTTAGTTAATTAATTAACCCGATAATCCATTAGCCCGGAAATGATAACTTGTTTATTTTTTTTTTTTAGGTCGCGACAGCATTCTCGCAATTCTCACAAGCTTTGCACAAGTCCAGATAGGTTCCGACACCAACATAGTCTCCGATCTTGAACTTGCCAATGCTGCCACCCACTTTTTACAATCCCCACGATCTCATGCCTATGGACACGAGATAAGAACCAAGGAAAAGAAAGATGGGAATTCCGAAAGTTTGATGCAATGAAGAACCACGTTTGTTAATGAACATATTGTCGTGACAACGCTGTCTCCTTTTCGAATAGACACTAGACGTGGCCAATACTTACCCGAGAACCAAAGGATACACGGTTTTCTTCATTTTGTTGCGGGTATAGACCATGTCGGTGTAGCACATGCCACAATGAGTGATTCTCACGGATACATGGTCGCTTTCACGCCTCTGTCAAAGGACACGTTTAGTCGTTCAAAGATGGAGAGAGATTCGATTAGGTACGACATGCATCCGATGTAAATATTACATTAACTAAACTCGTCACCTTCGCTCAAATTCGTAAGGAGAGAGAAGCCCCGAATCATCTCTCGCTGCCCATGCATAGCAGTTCTTGCTCATCTCTTTGTCCGGTGATGACCTCATTTTTCTTTGTCTAGTTTCACCTCTAAGGAGACGAAATGATGATTGTTTTCTTTTTCAACCAGATCGAGATGCAAATGTACGATGATCTCTTGTGGGGAAATCAAAATCCTAGTGAATTTTCATGCAAATATATATATGCGACCTCCTCACTAAATTACATCATCGCTTACGTCATGTGTGTAGCAACTTTGACGATTCCCATGTTTTCGCTTCAATTCACCCGAGGAAGAAGTAGGATAATATATTAATCCATTGCCAAATGGGTATTACGCATTAGCATGCATCATCATGTCAACTTAGAGTCTCCGACGATAGAAGGAAAAAACTTGAGGAAATAACGAGGCATTACTCACAAAAAAAAAAAAAAGGACCTGAATAGTTAAATATAATGGGAACCTGTAAGTTTGGCACACCTTATAATGTAGAGATCCATTAAATACTTTCACATTGCATAATTAGATAATCAATTATGTAGAGATCGCATCGCTTGAGCATTGCGATATTGCATCGCGCAACTAATCATGGGTGGCTTACTTTAGTTCAAGCATATAGGTTTAATAACAGAAAATAAACAGGTTTTCTTCCCGAGATTCGATCCTGAAAATTGATTGGTTTGATATGTAAGAGATATAACTGCGAGAGACTAATATTTACGTGCACCCGATTCAAGTAAACTCAATGGAAACGAGAGCTGTTGGATAACTCTCATGATCTGATGACTCAAGTACGTTAAGCTAACATGAGCTAAGCGTAGACATTATATAATGTTAATGAATGTAGTATTAAAGGATAAGGTTGGCACAAAGTACGTCAGAAACTCCTATTTCACGCGATGCAGGTGCCGACGTTCTTGAAGAAGGTTGATGCGCCTATATATTATTGCATGAAACTCTAAGGTGCTTACCCCGCAACACGCTCTATGATCTCTCCTTAAAATTTGTATCTTTTGCGATTCATCTCTTCAAGGCTAACATGTAGACAATGATTTCAGGCCAAGTGATGAGTAAGAATCGCTACGCATGGGCGGCGAGAGACAATTTGGGGTTTCTCTCTCTTTATGAATTCGAACACAATTAAATTTTCTAGGTTGTAAATAGCACGTCATGTATGCAAACACCTCCATGGGGCCGACTCATGACATGTGATGCGATTGTCTACCAACTTAACCGATATAATTCTTTCAATCCCATTTTCAAATGACTAAATCAAAAACCTGCCCTCCAACAGAGAGTGGTCGAACCGACGACATGTTGGTGAAAATCACTCACCGTGGTATATGCTACACGTACGTAGTTTACACCTGCAATAAGCTAAAGAGCTCTATTTACCCTCTAGTTCCCGGGTATGACATCATTTTATGTTTTTTTAAAATTTACCGACATTCGCTACAAGAGAGATGGTCACCAAGATCTATATGTAACAGGCATGAGATCATGGGAATTGTACGAAAGCGGTGACAATGTTAGCAATTTCAACGTTGGCGACCATGTGGGTGTCGGAACCTATCTCAACTCATGTAGACATTGTGAGTACTGTAATGGTGGACAAGAAGTTCATTGCTCAAAGGGAATAACCGAGACGATCAATGGCACCCAGGAAGGATGGCACCCCACATAGGGAGGGTATTCGAGCTTCATTGTTCTTGAAGAGAGGTTATCCTTTAAATATTCTTGGTGGAAGTTCTTTACATAGTTTACATTATCCTCGATACATTCATGTCTTTTTGTGCTACACATGTCAATAAGCGCAAGATAAACAGGTTTTGCTACAAGATACCCGAGAAGTATCCATTAGCTCGCAGCAGCACCTTTACCGTGTGTCGGAATCACGATCTGATCCGATGATCCACCTCGAAATGAATCAACTCGGGAAATCAATTGGCATGGTTGGACTAGGTGGGCTCGGTCATATGGCTGTAAAGGTTCTTGAGGCTTTTGGGTGAATGTCACCCTTTTTTGGCACGAGCATGTCCAAGAAAAAGGATGCATTGAACTTCTTGAAAGCATAAAATTTGTGCTCTCATCGACAAGGAACAAATGGGCTGTAAGAATCCTTTGACCCACATAACATCTTGAGGTTTCCTTGTTCCGGTTTGGGGATCACCGAGAGTCTTCCATTGTTTAGGCTATGGCTAAATCTCTAGATTTTATCGTCGCCATTGCATCGGGAGATCACCCACTTGATATATATATGTCATTACTTAAGACAGCGGGAGTTTTAGCTTTGGTAGGCTTCCGGTGAGGAAATCAAACTCAATCCACTTGGCCTTCTCATGGATAAGCATCCTGTTACCACAAGAACTATCGGATCAATCTTGTTTTTCTCGATTTATTGCAACATCTTTAGTTGCATATTTCGTTTAGGTATGAGGAGCATTTTGGGGAGTATAGTAGGCGGTATAAAGTGAGCGCAAGAGATGATCGACTTTTGTGCCTAGCATGAAATTAATCCAGAGGTTGAAGTAGTTCCAATCCGGTAAGCAAATGAAGCTCTCAAGAGGCTCCGGAAGAGTGATGTGAAGTACCATTTCGTGATTGACCTTGAGAACTCCTTAGAGTAACTTGGCTCGATTAAGGAATTCCATGATCAAGATTTAACATTTATAGTCTAAACGACCTCTCTTTCAATCTCTATGATTGAGCGTTCGAAGACGAATAAGTAGAAAGTAATCCTTCTTCATTACAAGTGTGTTTAATTTTCACGACAACAAAAGGTGATTGATTGATGAATATTTCTATTTTGAGTTGTATTTTGGGTGAACTCATTATAATACTAAGAAGCCAATGAGCCTCTTTGTATGGAATCGAAGATCAAATCTTTCCTCATTTGCTTCAACACATACTCTCTTTCAAATCGCACCTCAATTCCATTACAGCGTAATAGACAGTCCATTATAATATAAAGCTTTATTGTTCCAAATTTTAATCACTTTTTTCCTAACTTGACACACAATTTCGGTCACCTATTGAGCATGGGCTTGGTCAAATTTTTACTCTATCGGCTTTGTCCTACCATCCCCGATTAAGCTCAAACCCCTTACTTTAATCCATTAACTTGATTGCAATTACAATGCAATTATATGGGCCTATTACTATTAATGCTACCAAAATAAGAAAATGCTTTTACTATGCAAATGCAAACTAATAATTTTTTGGGATGTGGATCATGGTGGATTCCTAATTTTTCTATATAATGAGTATCCAAATCGATCATCAAAATTCAGGTGCCAAGAACTTCCATAATTAACAAGTCTTTTTTGGCACCAATAGTCCTTTATTGTCTTGTTTTATACCTTCCATCCACCGACTTCTTCATTGATGAAGCAAATATTCTTTCCTTTTACTTTCCTTCCCACTTTATCTAGCGAGAGAATAGTTGGTCAAACTTTAGATGGCTTGACCGAGTATGTGATTTGGAAAAGGGATCAAGATCATGAGAACGTAAATCATCATGATTTAAAAAAATGAGACCAAAATCTTAAGAGCATTTATCATTACGATTTGATAAAGGGACCAAAACCACAAGACCATATATCATTGTGATCTAGTAAAGGGATCAAGATCGCAAGAGCGTATATCATTGCGATTTGATAAAGGGACCAAAACCACAAAAGCGTATATCATTATGATCGGTAAATTGATCAAGATCGCAAGAGTGTATGTCATTGCAATTTGATAAAGGGTAAAGATCATGAGAGCGTATATCATCATGAATCGATACCATCAAATCTAAAAAGCACAATTATGAGGGATGTGTTATCGAACTGAATCATAAATACAAAAGGGATGTCCACTTGAAACTCATCAATGCGAACATAAGATGTCAAAATGACAACTTAAACTAGTAAAGCTATTAGTCTAAAAGGGTTTGGAAAATTTACCTAGATTTTCCAAACGAATGGTCAAGGAACGAAACAAGTTAAGCTGCTTCATACCCGCTTAATCACTTGAGGTGTAATTATGAACAAAATCGATGCAAATGCAACATAAATCATGTGGACTTTTTGCTTGCATTACAAAGCTTCAGTGGGGAATTCATCAATAAGGGAATATGCCGACCCTTTTGATAAATCTAATCTAATTAAATGACGAACTTTAGTCGGAAAGGACTTTCACTCACTCCCATGAAAGATCTTTTGAAAATGTTCAGAGTTGAAGATATACTCATCCGAGGATTTGGAAGACTACCCGGTAGACATTTGCCAACGAGCTTATTCATTTAATGACCCGAGATGAATTTCAAGACCTCGGGAGGTGACTCTAACATCGGGAATATGTTACCCGTCGGACGGTGTCGAGAGGTGACATGTGCGATCATATCCATCAACGCGTTCATGCAAAACTACTACGCCGAGCTTGCATTATCAATTTCTTTATTTCCTATCAAGTTTGATTAGAAACAAAATATGCATTTTGCTCACACACTATAATCATAATATGGTTCATGCATAACTATTCATCAAGTTTGCATTACCAATTTTGCTCAAGGAGGTTGTCGCATTGTGAATACCTCGAATGTAACTTGAATAGGGCACTTCAGTCCGAAAGAGATTTCCCTCACTCTCGAGAAAAGATGTTTATCCTGATCGTAGGATTTAAGAAAAATCACTCAATCTTATCATCAACGCATTCGATAAGAGTCTGAATAATCTTGCAATTGGTACGATCGAGCCGATCTGGGAGGTTTTGATTAGGACCATAATGAGGGCTAGGTCAAAGGTTTACAAATGGGGCTCTCTAATTGAGTCGGGGCTATTAAAATGAAGTTCATTGTCATCTCGCTCCGGGTTTACAAGTCAAGAACCCGTAAAAATGAGAGAGAAATAATCTTGCTCGAACTTTTTTGAGCGATACTTCAAATTATTTAACTCACGTTAACTCAAGTACCCTAATTAGAAGAGGCTTTGAAGGGTTGTAACATAGGTTAAGATTTGACACCGAGAAATATAAAAAGCGCGTTTTAGCTCGGAAAATATATGAGAAGGGCTTGTATTGGTGATCATTGCAAATTTGTCACCGATTTTGGCCTTCAAAAATATTTTCAAAGGATACCATCATTCTTTGAGGGATGGTAACCTTCTTGCTGAAAAATGGACTTTGCTAATTGACTTCTTTAGCGAATTATCTTTACAACCTGACCCCTTCAAGGTGTTCACAAAGAAAACAAGATGAAAATAAATGCATGAAATTTATAAACTAACATACAAAAAAAAGTACATCCAATATCCGAAGTACTTTACAAATGAACAATGATTTGAATGGGTATTAGCCTTGCTTTTGGTAGGCATTTTTTTATGCCGAAATTTTTAGTGAGATCAACATTTACTTTTCTTACTCCCGACTCCCTTTTCTTTTCTTTTTCTTGAGAAGAGATTTCTGTTTTCTTTTTGAGAGATTTTGTTTTAGATCTCTCTCTTTTCTTTTATTTCCCTTTTTTTTGCCTTTTTCTTCTTCTCTTTTGTTTTTTTGGAGCCAACCCTTTTCTTTTAGGCTTAATTTGTCTTTCATAATCCATGATTTTGACAATCTCATGATTACAATAACATATTTACAAACGAAAATGTGCCAAACATCACAAGAAAAATCTAGCATACAAGAGATGAGTTCATTCAAGAATTCTCTATCAACCCGATCTTCTTCGGTTTTGTTCCTTGGGGATGGCGCCGTCTTCATCTTGGAATAGGCAATGGTTTAAAAAATGAATTTGCGAGGTTCAAGCGGGCTATGTAAAGGGTAAAGTATATAGATAGAGAAACAAATGCTCTTTGTCATCCTAAAGCACTTGAATTAAAATTTGAGTATATTACAAAGAAACACCCGAAGATTAATGTTAGTTTGAGTAAGAAAATTTCTAACCATTTATCTCATGCTTCTTTCGGAATTACCTCATCCGGGCCCCGATATGGGATAGTTCTTAATAGAGGTAAGAAATGAAACCCCAACTCAAAGGGATTGACAATGGTCATCTATAGTGTTTAGGATGAAGAATGAATGCTTCCTTCACTTCGGCGATAGAACCTTTCACGGGAAAACACTTTGCCATGAGGAATGTGGAACTTAGCTACCGCTCAACTTACTAGGGATTAAAATGCGGGACGTGTGTGGAAATAGTTTTCTTTTCATCATCTTGTCATGCCACATTCGGTACATTCAATGCATCATATGTAATGTATACTCCTTATCCGGAGTTGGTAAATTAAACATAAAGAATAATCATCCATAAACTATGCAATGGGTGAGCATTTTCAATCATATAAACATGTCAATTTTCAGTATTAGTCATGTTTCATGAAAATATCATGCATTTTGTTAAGAAACAGATCGTGCAAATATGTGAGAAAACTCTTAGGAATGAGGGAATCGAGGTTGCCTCGGAACATGTGAGTGGATCAAATAAATAAGGAGACTACTCCTCGGGTCGAGGACTAGGTCCCTACTATCTTTGCCCTAGAGTAAGAAAACATATGTATGAACGAGTCGAGAAAACTTGAGCCGCTCTGGTTACCCCTATTTAACGGTGATGACCGTTGTGGTTGGTCGTATGCTTGTTCAAGAAGGAAAGTATTACCTTGAAAATCACGTGAAATAGAGAAACATACTCTCCTTTTTCCAAGTCGGGGACTGCTGTTAACTTGCCCCATTTTCAATCAAAAAGGATTACGTCGGATGATCATGGCTTTGCCAAAATGTGAGATTGCCCTAGATATGGCCGGTATTGGGAACTCGATTTCGAGCTTTGACAAACAACTTGTTTTAACACTTGATCCAACATAAGCAAATGTACATGAATAGGGTCTTAAAAAGATGAAATGAGCAAAAATTTAGAAAGCTCCTAATTGTCAATTTTCCTCAATAGTAGCAATCGAAAACATGTTTCCTAGTTTGGCACCTGCAAAAAAAAAATACAAAGCCATTTTCGAAAATGATCGAGCCTGGCAAAAGATACTCCATTTGAGATCGAGCAGCTTTGGTTTATTCCTCTTTCGTCGATCGACATGTTGTGACCAAAGAATCGGTCGAGGTGAAGCATGGATTTGCTTCGATTGGCTAATAGAATGGTATCCGAGTTAGGCGATGCATATCAAATAGTTAGACATGCCCCGATCAAGCCTCGATGGCAGTAGTTGCTTAGTTAAAGTGTCTTGTACCATCTAGGAAAAAATATGAACTCCATGGACTATCCTCTTTTCAGTGGGCCGTCTACGGATGAATTCTCGGATGTATTAGGCTCGGTTAGGCCTTTCCATTGATTAATGTTTTCACGTCCCGACTCTCGAGCCCGTGACATCTCTACCAAATCGCCACAGGTCACAAAAGATAGCATCCCGGGCACGCTATTGACCTATACACTTACGGTACATGCGGAAACGTAAACTCTCCTAAACAAAAATAAATAACGGGGATAGCAAAGCGGGAATAAACACAACAGCCAAATAGACAAGAGACATTTCATTTCCATAAAAAGAATAGATGATTCTTAACCTTACAGAGCTACCATATACATATACAACCCCATACTTCGGAGTGGCTCTCTAAGACCTCAAAAAGATATATGGTCGAGTTAATGTTAACTCTCATCTACTCCAAAAAAACTCTCAACCACTCTCGCCTTGGCATCAATAGGGCTCCAAAAGATAACGGCCCCATGTCTAGGCCCTCGAACCCTCACTAGACGGGGGTTCTTCCTCCAAGTCGAATTGGGGTTCTATATCTCCTCATCGGGAGTATCAATGTCCATTGGGTCCCAAGCGGGGGCATAAATGGCCTGGTTAGGTAGCCCTTCAAACCCACGAGCGAATCAAAGAGACCATCTCCGTCACGAAAATACTAGGCCTTGAAAAGATGTGCCATTAGGTATGGCATCCCCTCATCGACCTAGAGTGTCGTGACGTGATGCTCCCGGACATGCTCCGTGCCTAGGACCGGATAAGACGTGATATTAAATGACCGGTCAAACGGAACCCCAAATCTAATCGGTCTCTCCATCGCTTCAAACTTGGAAGGTTAAACAACGGGGTGGAATAATCTCGGTGAGTAAACACCTAAGCCCGACTAAGGCGTTGATTCGCTCGAGTATTCCACCAAACAATCAAGTAAGCGACCAATATATACGTCAACCACATGCGAACTTACCGGTCTTGACCATGCATAATGCAATGTTTGACTCAAATCAACAGCCACCACCGACAAACAAATGGCAAGGCATCACATCATTTTGCATGCACAGGACACCACACGAAGTCAATTTATTAACGAGATAAGGCCACTTAGCAAGTATACTAGGCGGTTGGTGCCAGCATACTAGGCGATTGGTGCTCTATTAGGCGGGACCAAGTATCGTCTCATTACTTTGGCGACGGCGACTACTATGCCGAGTGTAATTTCGATCGACACGGTGCGACATAACAGGCATTCCAAAAGGAGTGTCGGTCCATTACAAGTCTGCGATCGGCATCCGATCAACCCGACGACACGGATTGACGAGCATCCGACAAGTCATGTAATTTCGATCGACACGGCATGATATTGTCAAGGACAATCATTACGTGGTCAATCAAGCGCATTCGACAACAACTAGTCAAATTCTTATCTTTACGTAGCCGAATGCTCATGCGATCATGATTAAAGACTCGGCACCATGCCGTTTTCATACTAAAATATGCGGTTTGATTTCATTCGGTTCGCATGAATATATAAATTATCCACCGAGACTTTGCATATGAAAACGGGGGTGACACCCACGATTTTCATCCATAACATTCAAGAAGCAAGCCAAAGCATCCAGGCAAGCCAACGATCAAGGTAATTAGCCAAACATCTCCCATTAATCGGCGATAAGAACCGATCCGATTCATAAAATTGAGCTATCAAGAATCCAATCCAACAGGCAATCAATCATCCACTCTTCTGTCCTATCACTCGCTCGGGACGAAACAACATGACGATCTACTGCCCAATCAAACGGTCCAATATAGTCGCCAATTAGCCACGACGACCCGACTAAGCGAGAATGACGTAATTAATCGTGGCCATTTAACCTAAACTCAATCTCTATCTAAATCGATCACGATTAAGCTAGCTAAACACCCTATTAGATTAACTTAAACTAACTAATTACCACTAAGCGCAATTAGCGCGCTAATCGGGATTTAGGAGTTTAACTCACTATCTAATGGTTCGGAAACGATGACAAAGGCGGGGCTGTTCTCGGCGATGGTAGCAACTCAATGGACTCACGGCCACATTAAGGCCCATGGGCTTCTCGACGGATCTCGGCTTCGGTTGTGTTTAGGGGGCGACGGCGGCTCACGGGACGTCGACAAGGGATCGTGAAAGCGGCGATGACACACGAGAACCCACGAGGTAGCGGGATCCTCGGGGTTGTAGGAGCTGGCCGGGGGTGTCTCCACGGGCTCCGGGCGAGCGAGCCGACGATGACTAGCTCGGAAGGTATGGTCGGGCGATTGGAGGCTATGTGCGGGGGTGAAGCGGCGGTGGTGGCGACGTGGGTGGAGGCGGACATAGGAGGTAGAGGGGCGGCTCGAGGCGAGGGGTTGAGGTCGCGGTTCGGTCTCGACTTCTCACCGGCGACGAACGACGGTGTCGGTGGTGATGGCGGTGGCGAGAACAGGCGA
This sequence comes from Rhodamnia rubescens, assembly GCA_021437795.1. Classification (NCBI taxonomy): domain Eukaryota; kingdom Viridiplantae; phylum Streptophyta; class Magnoliopsida; order Myrtales; family Myrtaceae; genus Rhodamnia; species Rhodamnia rubescens. The sequence continues at coordinate 50,942 of JAILYA010000122.1, read as the reverse complement.
TGGGTGGGCGACTAGGAAGGAGGAGGCGACCGAGGTCCTCGGGTTTCATCGAACTGCGACGAACAATGGGGCTGGAGGAAGGTGTAAAGTTGGCGAACTTAGCGGCGGCGATTCGACGGACCATGGTTGGCACGACGAGGCTGGTGGGGGTGGTGAGGTGGGGTGGTCGAGCGCCGGTGAAGAAGAAGAAGAAGAGAGAAAAGGTGACGTAGAGGGGGGAGAGAGAGAGAGAGAGATGGGATGGATTGGTGGTGATGGGACAAGTGGTATCCTATCACCCATTAAGCATTTTTGTCTTATTTGTATTAATATATGTAGGTCTTTTTAAATATCGGGTAATTTAAGACGATTGGACATTTAGCTCAATTGACGGAGGGTAATTTTGATCTTTTCACAAATCGGGCTTGGTTAAGGTTAGGGCTCTATGCACGATTTCGATCCTAAAGTGCAACGACTAAACTAACTAAGCCTAATCTATTCGACCGACGTCTTGGAAATTATCCAACCATTATCACTTAAATCCTCAAAACCTAGTTTTATTCAATAAATTGGAATTCACAGTTGGACCTTAACTGGGTTCGGTTATCTTATAAACATGGGGGTTTCGGGACATAACAAATGTGATGCGATTGATGAGTTGATTGAGGGACCGGTCAAGAATTGCCCAAGGATCATAATTAGGTTGATCAAATGATAACCAAAATTAATGCCAACTGATATAGGATGGCTTACGACTTGTGTTAAGACTCGATCATCGGGGATCGTTGAACATTAGATCGATCGAAACTCTGCGATCTTATGGGAAATGATTAATGGCGAAGCATGGATCCGCCTCAAATGGTCAATGGACCGGGACTTGCTTGGGCCTTTTGGCTCGCTTCAATTGCCTAATCACCATGTACGAGGCCGTCCAAGAATTGATCGGGCGAGATGCATGGTTAGAGTTAAGAATCGGCCTTGAGCCCCCGAATGAACTACGAAACAAATAGTAGATGGATCAAGTAGGACAACCAGGGTTAAACCACATGCAAGTGCTTTTATGAAATTTTTTTCTTGAAATACCCTTTTGTTTTCAAAAAGCTTGGGACAAGAATTCTTGAGAAACCCAACCCTTAGTTGCCATAGATGACAAATGTTTGATTGTTAGCTATCGTTATTGGGTTGGTTTGGATACTTCGTCAAGATATCAAAATTTAATGAAATGCCTCTGTAATTTTGTTGATATTAAACCAATGAATTACATCTTATTGAAAAGGGAAATCCTAATGTGCAACATTGAATTGAAATGAAATCCTAAAAAGCAATAAAGTTCTCGCGCATGAGAGTGCATAAACATAAAGATGTTACTCATGTGGGCCTATGCTCATTTCTTCGGTGATGAACTCTCTTGGCTTCAAGTCGGGCTAATCATCCCATGTATTCCAAGTAACACCACGAGAGAAACAACGACACAACGAGGGTAGTTCATCTTTGAATAGATGAGGATATTCCAATCATATGCTTGGGACCACGAACATATCTTGATCTCGCCCACAATATTTTCATGTGCGAACGTAAGATTGCCAGCATTAATCATGTCCTAGACTCGAACCGTAAGGTAACGCACTTTTCAAGAGAGTGGCCTTCTTGACCATAATAGAAGTCACAAAACTTGCCTACGCTGAAACTCCAGGTGTTCTTAGTCCGAGGAAAAATTTGTTCCCATTGAATGACTCCCTTATTTAGGAGTATCGGCCATATGATGGATATTGTCACGGGAAGCAAAGTAAACTCCATTCCTATCACCATTGGAGGCTTATCATGTGGAATCGATCATTTCCTTGAAGATCCTCCACTACGTCGCATTCTCGGGGAGGAAAAGTGAGGTAGTCGGTGTCGATACAATCCTAAATGCGGCATCTCAATTGATAGCAATCTTTCAAAGAATGGCCAACTTTCACAAAGTAAAAGTCACAAGTCTTGTGGGGATCGTAGTTGACCAATTCATTGGGATTAGGGAACCTACGTTCCCTTTTTAGGACACCGAGACTTTAACGAAGGTCCAAACTTGAGGCACGGGCCATGGGAGTGTAGTGAATTGCCTTCCCCTATGGACAGGTGGCATTGTGGGAAATTGAGTCATCCCAGGCTAATGTTCAAGAAAATGGACAATATGTTCCAAGACATCAAAGGTTTCGTTTGATGCAGCATTCCATTATACTTTTTATCTCGAAGCTCCTCAATTTTCCTTTTCATAATGACTACCATTTCGACTTGGTCAGTCATCTTCCTCACCATCGATCGGGTAATTCATGGGGAACCTCCGATAAAACCTGCAAAAGATATTCAAAATGATGAGTACAACGAATGAGAACATCGAGTCGATTAATGGCTCTAAACTGGACCTATAGACACAACCCGACTTGACTCATAACCACAACCCTGGAAATTCCAGTTTCGTCAGATTTTGGCAAAAAAATTTCATAAATAATGCAGTGGTTCGAATGATGCCATAATTTATGGGCTTATAGAGGAGAGGATGATGAAAAGCTTTTATATTTGGTCTAAAGGTTGAAAATGCATGGATTGATATAGTTTAATACATCTTTGAAAAAATTTCATCCAAAAAATTATTTTATCCAGTTTTCATTTGAAAGGAAAATGAGCCATTAAAAATGCGAATTAAGGTTAAAAAATTTGCAGGCCATTAGTTCAAATCATGTCTTACAACTTTTATGTTTAGGAAGGGTGTGAAAAAATTCATCTACTCAAGGTAATTGATGGGATTAAACTAAGGTAGGTAAATTTCTGAAATTCTAGGCTGTTTCGTTCCCATGAATAATTCAGTAATAAGTGTAAAACATCCTGCATAAATTTGAAAATTGTACACAAGATAGATCAAGATGAATGTTTCTCATTTGATGGTCCAAAGTAAAAAATGATTCAAAGTAGCTCAAAAAATTTTCCTAACACAAAAAGCTCATTCGAAACGGCAACATGCTAATAATCTAAAGCACAATTCTAAACGAAAAGACAATGACTCACCTAAATTACCACAAACCGACTCAAAAAGTAAGCAAGTAGAAGAGGGAAGTGCTCAAGAAATTATTGCCTTTAGTAACTCGAAGATAGCAAACACATAGACATGCGCATGAAATGTTTCATGAGGTTCGATTTCTATCTAACATGGCTTGGCAAAGGTAGAGCCTCAAGGATATCCTAACCGAATCACTATCTTGTAATTGAGTCGAGGTCCCCAGTAAACATCCGGCTCAGCCAATTAGCGACCCGCATCACATGGCTAGGGATGGAGGTGGTAACTCTTGGTACCGTAATAGTTTGGGACTTGAGAAGGGCGATTCGGGCCAAATGGCAATGGCCGAAGTGTCTTTAATCAAGTACAATCATAAGCCTAGCCATTCGGGTTCAATTGCGGGTTGTGTGTGCTAAGTTTAAATGCAAAAACAAGAAGACCCGCACAACAGTTTATTGCACTCAACACTTAAATAAAAACCATACACAATCTCCTTCAACTTGCAAGAAAAGGTTAGCAATCACTCACCCCTTATTACTCCAAGTTTGCAAAAACATTTACCACCTCAAAGGTAAGATTCAACCAAGATCGTCAAAAGCGAGACATCCATGGAATTTTCTTTAGGCCTAAGTCCACTAAAGCTTTTAATTATTTTGAAAATTTCAAGGAATCCAATTAAGCCTTCATTTTTATGAAAAATTAAAATTTGATACTTAACGGAGTCGCCAAGTGTCATGACTTAAAAATATCAGGCTAATGGATTATCGGGTTAATTTTAATGACTATCCTAATATGGACTTTCTCAAGCCCTATCAAATGATTTTAACTTTAGAGTCGCCACTAACCAGTTTTGATAGGTTGGTTAGAAACCTAAATAAAATAACGGGAGAACTATTTTATTCCTACGGACCCGAGAGATTAAAGATTCGGGGACTTGGTTATATTAACTAATCAAAACTAATGCCCTTTCGGTACCTTAATTCCTCATGAAGATCCTAAGTTTGGCAACTTGATTGATTTTACTTCATGTTGTTGACACCTAAATTTTGACTAGTCATTTAGTCATTAATTGCATTTGAAAATTAGGGACTAATGTTTAGTCCCTACCAAAAATTAATCACATCAATTTTTATATGTATTCCGCATTTTAGTTTTTTTTTAGCATTTATCGCGTCACATTTTGCATTCAAACTTCACGGACGGTAAGTGGACTTAATTGAAGGGGCACTAAGCTTAACCGAACCAATTGGATTAAGCCACATGACCAAAAATCGCATGTTCACGGCTCATGAGACACATGCTTGAACTCACGGTTTGGACAAGAAAATAAATATAGTTTTTATTCATGGAAGATCTTCATGCAGAAAAGTCAAAGAAGGAAGTGACAAAATAATATAGGAGATTCTTCTTACACATCCACAGCAGGGAAAAAGTTTGAGCAGGAAAAGGAAAATAAGGAAAAGAATTAAAAAAAAGTAATATGTCCCGCAAGTGGATAAAAATTGGCTCTTTGTTCTTAAGCTACCCTGCATATAAAGGAAAAACCGTGACATATGACCGACGGGGTGAGAGAGAGGATATACATAATCGGCAAAAAAGAAAGGTATTTCACGGATTGTTTGAGGGAACGTATATTTTGAAGAAAAAATATTCCGCGAAGGATTTCTTTTCCTCAAGTAGCTCAGGTTTCTAAGCCTATAAAAGGATCCTTCATAATTCTTTGACGGGGGTCGGTAAAAAATTTTCTGCTCACAAGCTCTAGAAAACACGTGAGAGGAAAAGCTTGCGGGACGGTGGTCTTGTCTGTTGGAGCTCTCATACACCATCTCACTTCCTGTCGCCTATCTGCTTGAAGCCGACATTGCCATTCCTCTGTCCAACGCCCACGCTGATCAACCTCGACACTTCCATTGCCTTTCTTGTCCACTGATCCCATTGACGCTTCCTGACGTCCACTCGAACAAAGATTGCCTTTGCTTTGATTTTTTAGGGATCATTGGAACTGCTGCCCAGTTCCTTTGCCAACTTTGTTTTACTTTGAAAATTCAGTAGTGCTACTGTGGAAGTCCCCCATCCAGGCTGTTTGCTCACCACTAATCATCCAAGGATCAAATTGTGGCAGCTACCCACTGTTCCCGAGAAAGCCTAGGTGAATCAGCTTGATCCGAAGTGTTTGAGCGAGGTGCGTAAATTTTTGGTGCAAAATTCAAATTAGGAGGGCAATATTCAGAAGGTATATTTTCTTATCTTAAGAAATATTTTCTTGCTTAGTTTATATGTATTCGCATATCATTTAATATATATTTGCATATCTTGACATATCATAGCAAATCTTGATCATATTGCATCAAAGTGGATATCTTTTCAAAATACAGTTTGATTAGGAAACTTTCCTAATCCGCAACTTGCCATACGATCCAGAAAGTTCATCTTTAAGATTATTGATGGAATACTCGATTAGGCAAGGATTTGGGTTCAATCGTTAATTGTAGGATTACGAATTAAAGATTCACTCGAATATTCGCAAAATATTTCAAAACTTGATTGATATATCCACTTTCTTGATTGATATTGATTGGCATATTCACTTTCCTTATTTTGCTTCATTGTCTTACTTTTTAGAATATATCCGTCGCATGATGTAATCTCGAAAATTCTAAAAAAAATTGCATTCATTCATTTTTCATATTTAAAAATTGCATATCTTTTAAAAAATAGCATCATGTAGGTAATTGCATGTCTTATTTTTTTTGTAAATAATTAGATTAGATTAGATTGCATTTTAGGATAGAAATTGCATGTTTAAATAGAATTTCATGTCTAAAAATAATCTATCTTTAACAGGTTAAGGTTTAGGCAAATTTAAACCCTAAAATATGCAAGATAATTATCTTTAGGCATAGTTTTCTTTAGGGTCATTCATTATTCCGAAAGTACAAAAATAAATCATTCATGTCATATCATCATGCATTGTACATCATTTTTGCCATGTCATATATATTGCATTTGAGTTTATATTGCATAAAGAATTGCATGTTTAGGGTTTTAATTAATTCACATGTCATGTAGTCAATTTAATTAAACTGAACCATCATTTATACCATAATTTAATTTAATTGCATGTCATCTAGGTTAGTCATGTAGTCAATTAAATTAATTTCATATGCATGCTTAGGATTTCCTTGCATTTAATTTAATTCATTTGCATCTTAGATTAAATTCATGCATAGCATACAGGTTAGTCTTTATCCCCTTAAAAGCGAAAATCCAAAAGTGAGAACAATATGCCTTGGGGCATGCTCCTTGCACACTATTGACTTTTGGTTGTTATGTTAATTGATTGTGCACCCGTTTGATCACCTTTGTTAGTGACTTAAGTTAAAATCAATTAACGTTGCCTTCTCAAATGATTTTTCATGAAATAAAATGGTACCAAATGGGCGTTAGAGTAATTTAGCGTAATCAAGTCCCCCGGACTCTTAATCTCTGGTTTGTAGAAGTAATTTAGTTCTCCCGCTAATTTACTTAGGTTTCTAATCGACCTAGCAAAAATGATTAGTGGCGGCTCCAAATTTAAAATACATTGCATGTTAATCAATTGAACCTTAAGTTGCGATTTGATATAGACTTGGGAGAGTCCGAGTTAGGTTAGTTAAATAATTAATCTGATAATCCATTAGCCTAAAATTAATTTTTTTTAGGTCGCGACACATGTTCAAATGGAGTGATTTTTAGGTTTTCTCTTGTTTAAATGTATGCATAAATGACATGAATGAATCATATCGAAATTATCTAATTGACAAGATGATATGCAATGCAGAACATGCAAAATTACGTCACATTATCCTATACGCAAAGTTTAATTAACTAATTAAAACATGCAAAATAATGTGGGACAATCTATTCCAACTATGCATGACATGAATAACATGGACGGGTACAAACAATTATGCAATAAACATGCGAGAACCATATGAAGTGCAAAAATTTATAATCAATTTAGAGAACGTGCGATTTTAATTTAACAACTCAAGCATTAAATTAACTAGCCTAAGATGAATGAACCTAAACATATTTTCTATATGACATGCGAATGATATGGCATAATGACAAAGCGAATATGACACGTGACATATAGGATGCAAACATACGACATGACATGATATGGTACGTAAACGTATAACATATGAATGGCATAACGTGATATGGTAGGTAAACGTATAACATATGAATGGCATGATGTGATATGGTACATACGAATGACACGACGTGCAAACATGAGAGGCGAGCATGGGATATGTGGACATAAGATATGCAAATGTGAGATGCAAACACAAGATATGCAAATATGTGGACACCAGAAAATATTACATGTGAAAATATAATGATGTGCAAACATGAGACTTTAAAAAAATATGGTATGCAATAACATGATGATACTCGAAGATATGATATGCAAAAATATGGTATGCAAGATAACATGTGGTATGCAGATATGAGATATGTAAAACATGGGATATGCAAACATATGTGTGAGATATGCAAGATATGCATGAGCAGATTTTCTTGTGTTTTTTATATGAATTTTCGGCAACATGGGATAAGATATGCAAATGTGAGATGCAAACACAAGATATGCAAATATGTGGACACAGAAAATATTACATGTGAAAATATAATGACGTGCAAACATGAGACTTTCAAAAAATGTGGTATGCAATAACATGATGATACTCGAAAATATGAAATGCAAAAATATGGTATGTAAGATAACATGTGGTATGCAGGTATGAGATATGCAAACATATGTGTGAGATATGCAAGATATGCATGAGCAGATTTTCTTGTGTCTTTTATATGAATTTTCGGCAAAATGGGATAAGATATGCATTGAAGATTTTATCATCCTGATTTATATCCCAAAATTTTAATGAGATAAGGTTTTCTAGGAAACCTCATCTTCCTAAAGATTTCAATTAGATAGGATTTCTAAGAAACCATATCTTACTAAGGAATTTTCAGTAAATGGAAAATCAAATAAAGATAATATCCATCAACATCAAATCCAATATTCCAACCAAGATAAGGAAAAGCAATTAATGAGATCATGACTATCCATCCCCTTTCAATTTTTTCGAATCGGATCTAAATGGCAATAGATCGAATTGGCTATCTTCCCCTTTTTACTAAGTTAGAGGATCGTACCCGAATGGCGACGGCTAGGATATGTCCAACTTAACATAAACGTTGCATATTAGTAAAAATAATTTTGCTAATTTAGATTTTTTTTTATTTCTAAAAATTGTGCCTAAGGTACCAATCAATGCAATTCAAGCCAAACCTTTTCTGAAAATTGAGACTTTAGACTGATCTCACAAAAGTGATTCCTCTTGATTATCAAAACTTGTAATTCGGAAAATTGTTTAGCAAAAGATAAGGTTTGTGCCTCAATTTGTATAGTAAATACGCATCGATCATAAACATATGCAAATTTAGTCTAATTGACCACATAATTGCTGAACAAAGTGAGAAAAATTACCGTGTATTGAGGTAAAAAACTGCACCAAACCAAGCTGTTAAGTCTCGCAAAAACAGCGCCGTTTGACTTGATTCGTGGCGAATTGAACTCCGAAATATCAGCAAAACTCTATTACAAGACAGCAATTGAGTTAGACCTCGATTTGTAACAAAAACAAAGTCAATTAGCCACCAAACAGCAGCTGAACAGTGGCTGGTTTCGCGCGGCAGCAGTCTGGACGGTGTGGAACTTCGGGTGTTGAGTCTGCTGGACTTGCGGAGGCGAAGCAGGACGACATGAGCTGGACGCCGGGGGGCTGCAGAGTAGAATACTTCACGATGGGATTATCTCTGAACTGTGAGTTGTTATGGCCCAGATCAAGATCGGCAAAGGACATTGTCGGCGCATGTTGCTTTCCTTGTAATGTATTCCCATGCGTTGTCAGCTTCTCCAATCTCATCTGGAATTCGTCAACTGGTTATAGCTTCTTCGGGAACATCACAGAAGTGATGCCATTGAGATTGCCTGAAGTGTCGCTGGACTCGTTGAGAGCTGGCTCGGCGGGCGTGTGGGTCTCGGGATTCCTCTCTCTCTTTAATTCCTCTCAGCCTCCCTCAACTTTGCCTTGTACTCAATGAATTGGCCCTCCTAAAACCCTAAGCGAAACGTTTTTATAGACAAAGACGTTGCAGGCCGAGGGCCTCAGATTTTTTATATTCCTAAAATCGGACCAGGATCAAAATATTGTCCTTTAAGTAAGTCCCCGATGGACCAATTTGTGTTAAAATGAACGTCTGGCTCTTTGCAAGATTGCCAAACCTAGCAATGATCAGCCGAATTCTAATCTTCCATCCGTGGGCTGGTTTTCTTCAATTAGATTGCCATGGGCTGAATTAACGGTAATTTGTAATTTTATGTCTCCTGAACTCAATGCCTTAACTGAATTCTTCATAGGGCATCCCTGGTCCACGTGATTGGTTTATACCCATTAATCTAATTAAACTCAAATTTCTGCTGCTCCAATTAAATGGATTTAACCTAACTTAGTTAAGCTGTGAATTTCGGCCACTCACTCCCCTAAATCGCGGAAAATTTGCAACATGCTCTGGTCCAAACACAATGATTGCTGAAAATAAACATGAAAAATGGTTTAATTATTTTGGGTGAGAACTAAAACTAATTCTCATTTTCTTTATGCAAGATAAATTATTTAAAAAATCAAAATTTAGGTGTCAATAAATATTGAGACATTATTTTATTCCTATGAACCATATATTTATGAGTTCGGAGATTTGATTACGCTAGATTTTTCTAACGTCCTTTTGATACCATTTTTTTTCACAAAAACAATTAAGCAAGCAGCCTGGATTGCTTTTAGACTAGAGTCCTAACATGCAAGGGTGATCATACAGGTGTGCATACATTATTGAATACCTAATAATCAAAGCATGAATAAATTGCAAGAAAGGAGGAATGCACGTACCTTAAGCAAGCATAAGCATCTGCTACGTTACTTAGCAAATCACACAGACATCCCTAATATAATTTCTGTTTAACATCACATCAAACAAATCTTTTTAAAGTTTTATAGTTTAAATGAATGCAGAATATATTATATGAAATGCATGAGATGCAATTAACAAAAATGATTATCCTAGATATTCATACTAAATGTAATGCAATTAATGACATAGTAAGGCCTACGACATTACATTGGCACACGTGGCACATGACATACATATAATGATGCAACCTAAGCTACATGAACTAAGCATGATGATGCATATGACATGATGATGATGATTTTTTAAAAATATTTTTTCTGGTATTTTCCTATGAAATTTGTAATAAATAAATTATTGAAATAAAAGTCTGTTCTAAGAAAGATAACATTCAATACAAATTAAGAAATTGATTTTTTTTAAAAATAAAGCTCCAAAATCACCTGAAATTATAAAGCCCTTAGAGAATACTGTCCACTTTAGTCCCGTTTTGCCCTTCATACTCAATTTTTAATCAACAACGAACAGTGAGCCACCAAACTACTACCGAGTACTAGCCAATTGTTCATTCAAATATACCGGTGAGGATCGATAGTTGCAACAATTAGAAATTTTTCAAACACAATCATAAAAATAGTCGGCTAAAGCTTGAAGATATATCTCTTTGCCGGTATCTAAAAAATCGCTTCAAGAACACTGAATGAAAAATTCTAATAACATGCTGAGTGAGATGTTGACAATAGGCCGAGCTTCAACCAGGACATCAATTCATCTTATTTCATCAAATCCGGGATGTGATACTGTTCCGCAAGCATATTGACTTCTTTTTATCATCACATGGCCATAAGGTCGCCATAAGGAGAGAGGAATCCGCAATCATCTCTCGCAGCCCATCCATGGTAGTTCTTTCCCATCGCTTTGCCCGAACTCATTTTCTGTGGTTTTTGATAGAATATACGTTCAACAATCTATTGCCTTCCATGTAATATACACATACCGGGTTCTTGCAATGTGCTCAAAAACGTATTGGCTGACGTCATCGCCTACTCTCTTTTTTTGGGGGTCAAAACATCGCCTACTTCATTTGTTTTGCTTTTCTTTTATATGTCGACCCCCGATAGGGTTGAACGTATAGGGTGACGTCACTTAAGCGTCTTGACGGCGGGTTAGGGTTTTAAGCAAACAGTTATCCATTGTGGGCTGACTAAAATTTTGGGAAGTGCAAAATTGGATTTAAAAAATGGCAAATCTGTAGATAGGTTGAAAGTTTTTAGTGTGTATTGCATATAGTCATTTTCTCATGTTTGTACTCATCTTCATTTGTTATTTTCTGTGGATTCAAACTGAAACTGAGACCTGAATGTGACTTTAGAACCTAGTCCGTGTCCATCGGGTTTTAGTGATCGCCAAATCCATCGAATGATTTTAATCGCAGACCTTTACTTAGGTCATCCTCGCCAATTCATATCCAGAGACATCTTATGATGATTATAATCTCTATTTTTACGTAGATGAAATGAATTTAAAGAATGAAGATGGGACTATAGCACAATATTTGTATCCGATTCGAACGGACTTTCGGCTCGTTTAGTTGGAGTGATGAAATAAAATTGTAATGTACTATCTATTCTGCTGCAGTCAAATTGAGTAAAGATTTCATCTTCGATTCAATTCAGAGGCTCATTGGCTTCTTTGTATACAATGAGTTCACTCAAACTATCACTCAAACAAAAACATTCATCAATCAATCACCTTTTTATTGTCAAGAAAACGAAACACGCTTGTAATGTAGAAGGATTACATCCTAATTATTCGTCTTCATACGCTCAATCCATAGAGATTGAGATCAAGTTCGTTTGGACTATAACCTTAATTTGGATCATGGTATTCCTTGACAAGCCGAGTTACTGTAAGGAGTTCTCAATGTCTATCACAAAACGGTACTTCACATCACTCTTTTGGAGCCTCTCAAGAGCTTCGTTTGCATATTGGATCGGAATCACTACGATCTCTGGATAAATCTTATGCTTAGCGCAGAAATCAATCATCTCTTGCGTTCGCTTTACACCGCCTACTACACTTCCAGAAATGCTTCTCATACCTAAACCAAATATGCAATTAGAGGTGTTAGGAAGTGTATTTTGAACCGAGATAATAAGATCAATTTGATATTTCTAGTGGAGAGAATGCTTACCCATGAGAAGGCTAAGTGGATTGAGTTTTATTTCCTCGCATGGAAAGCCTACCAAAGCTAAAACTCCTCCTGCCTTAAGTAATGACATGTACAGATCAAGTGGATGGTCTCCAGATGCCGCGTCAATGATGAAGTCCAGAGATTTAGCCATAGCCTAGAAAAAGCACAAAAGAGTCTTAGGATAGCCAAAACCAACTCTACGAAACCCGACGGTATCAACCGAGTCATAGGATTCATACAGCCATTTGCTCCTTGTCAGATGAGAGCACAAATTTATCTGCTTTTAACAAGTTCAAGGCGTCATTTTTCTTGGACATGCTCGTGCTGAAAACGGTGACATTCAGTCCGAAAGCCTTAGCAAACTTCACAGCCATATGACCGAGCCCACCGAGTCCAACCACGCCTACTGATTTCCCGGGTTGATTCATTTTGTGTTGGATCATTGGACTGTAGACAGTGATTCCAGCACACAGTAAAGGTGCTGCCAGAGCTAACGGATACTTTTCAGGTAACTTGTAGCAAAACCTGTTGATTCCGGAGTTATTAACAGGTGCAGAATGTGAACCATATCAGCAACTTTCACAAAGAATATGTAGAAAAGTACCTCTCATGGACAACTATGAAGTTCGAATATCCTCCCCGTGTGGGGGTACCATCCGCGTACGTGCCATTGATTGTCACTGTAATTCCCTTTGAGCAATAAACTTCTTGTCCATCATCACAATACTCGCAGTGTCTACATGAGTCGAGATACGTTCCGACACCTGCATGGTCTCCGACCTTGAAGCTGCCAACGTTGCCACCCACTTCTTGCACAATCCCCACGATCTCATGCCTATATATATGTATAAAAGATTGAAGGGTTCATTTTCTTTCTCGGTTTGAACGAGATTTTCTGGAGAAGTTGTGAAATCTCAAATATGTGCGGTTGTTCATTTGTGATAATGTTACTGGTTTTAATTACTGTCTGAGTTTTGCTGATTACACCGATAGAGTGCTACTGGAAAATGATGAGAAACATATTTTGGTGACCATTTCCTTGGTCGCGAATGTTGCTAAATTAAACGAACAAGGACATACCCGGGAACCAAAGGGTAAACGGAGTTCTTTCGCTTGTTGCGGGTATAAGCTACGTCGGCATAGCAAACACCACAATGAGTGATCTTCACCGACACGTCGTTGCTTCCGACCACTCTGTTGGAGGATAGGCTTCCGATTAAGTCATTTGAAAATGGAAATGGAAGAGATATCGATCCAGTTGATATATAACCCAGAAAGTATACCTGCGTTCAAACTCATACGGAGAGAGGAGCCCTGAATCGTCTCTTGCTGCCCATGCATGGCAGTTCTTTCTCATCACTTGGTCTGAACTCATTTCCGTGTCTTTTGAAGAGATGGATAGGGAGAAGATTCTAAAATTTATGGAGAGATCACCAAGCGTATTGCAGTGAAAACACCATGAGAGTTTCATGCGCTATAAATAGGCTTGTGAGCCATCCCCAAGAACGTCATCACATACTTCACGGGAAATAGGAGTTCTGACTTTTTTCGCTAACCTTAGTCATTGGAATTAACAATCACTTTTCCTTGACCCAATACCAAAAAAAAGCCTCTAACTTAAGCATTTGCGATAATTATATTTAAAACTTTTTTTTTTGTCTCATAAAAAACCTTTAATTTTTAATTTTGTCCCAATTCTACCTCAAACTTTTACTTTCATCTCAATTCTACCGGCCTAGTGCCACAAAAAAAAAATCTCAATTTTAGCATATGTCTCAATTATATCTAAAAAAAATTTGGTCTTATAAAAAATCTTTAACTTTTGCTTTTGTCCCAATTCTACCTCTGTTAGCATTTCGTCCATAATCACAATTAGTTAATCCTATGTGACATTTACACGTCATTAATAAATTACACCTCTGCAAAACCGACATGAAGAAACCCTTGAACTTCTCTTTTGTTGCTTGCCTTCCTACATATTGCCGGAAAATACGGAGTTACTCAAGACGGCGCATTTCATATTTTCTTCGACACCCAAAAGCCCAAAGAACTATTAGACCTGGAGATATTTGACAAACGATCTAAAATCTCATGGTCCCTAAAACCTACTGTTTTTAAATTTCAAATATTCATTGGTAAGTTCGGCAAGAAAATTCGAGCCACATAGGATTAAATAATTGGTCTGATATGAGAAATATTTAATTTCAAGACAGTATGTGATTTTAGAAAATGTGGGGTCTATGTTATTATTATCCTAATATTTGTTCCTTTCCGGCCTGGCTTGGGGAAAAAAACCCAAAGAGTCAAAAGTGGTAGACGGGTGAAGTTGGCGATGACGTTACAGAGGACGCCGCATGGACTATGTATTCCATGGACTCACGGAAATTTTTTCGTTGCCTCACCTTAGGAATCCTCGAACACCGACGGTATTTACTCACAAGAGCTCTCACATATCGGTTAAAATGTTGGATGAAGACTAAAGACGTGGATAGAAGGTTGGACAAGCTCTTTTATCCCTAGGATTCAGGATTCACACAACAATAAAAAAAAATTAACCAAAAAAGTCCTAAACTTATTGAACTTGCCTCGATTTAGTTATAAACATTTTGATTGGGCCATCAAAGTCAAAAACCTTTCGATGATTTTTCCATCGATTCTAAACAATTCAATTGTGTCAATTTTGTCGTAAACAATTTGATGATTTGCCAATTTTGATCGAAGGTCGCCGACGTGGTGGTTTAGTCGGTCTTTGGTCACCTTACGTGGTACGGCCGGGCCAACATAGTCGATTTTCTTTTAATTTCTCTAAATTTTTTATTTTATCATCTTTTCTTTTTTCCTAACCCTAGGCCGATAAGGTCACCCGCCAATCCTCTCCGGTCCTCGCCGGCCCAGGGTTAGAAAAAAGTAAAAAGTAAAAGGAACAAAATAATTCTTTTGAAGAAAATTAAAAACTTGTCCATGTAAATATCGGTCCGCCACATCGAGGTTGGCATTGACTAAACCTATAGTCGGTAATTTTGGGCTGCGGTTGGCAAATCGTCAAAAGATCTAGCACTAAATTGGCAAATAGTGAAAAGTTTTAGGACAAGATTGGCTCAATTAAAAGGTTTATTATTAAATTGGCAAACCGTCAAAGGGCTTAGGATTAAATTGGCTACATTGAAAGGTCTATGGCTGTATTGGCACAAGTGTAATAGGTTTAGAGCTTTTTGGTAATTTTTCCTTTATACATATGTATATGTATAGAAGGACTGAGTTTAACTAATCATTTCGAGACTCCGATGGGAGACAGATAGTTGGTTTCGTAATTGTGCAAGTGACGAAGATATGCGGATTCGCATACGTCTATCACAAAGAAGAAAATACTTATCTGGCATGAAGAATAAATGTAGGTAATTATTGGATTTAGTAATATGGTAATAACTCAAATAGTTTATGCTGAGAATATAGATTTGAATGCCAATGGACAGACGGTGGCCTATGGGGGAGGATACGAGCCGCTGATCTTGCCGCATTAGGTTAAATTTCCCTCGATCATTGCTATGCACCATCGTTATACGTCTAGACCTTGCCTTGATATATAATGATTTACGCCTTGCCTTGGTTAAGCTAGTTGTGTATTAAATTACTAATCATGGACCGCCATTACCCATGATTATTTGCCGCGTTTTGAACTTGTTTTTTCCTACTAATTTCAGTAAACTCGATTTACCCGAATGACGTGAAAGCAGCAATTAAGTATCGTGAATTTGGACCCGTCAATTGTTAATTGTGCAGTGGTTTTATCACGCAAGAGAAAAAGTGGGGTCCATGTTATTATTATCCTAATATTTGTTCCTTTCCGGCCTAGCTTGGGGGAAAAAAACCCAAAGAGTCAAAAGTGGTAGACGGGTGAAGTTGGCGATGACGTTACAGAGGACGCCGCTACAGAGGACGCCGCATGGACTTATATATTCCATGGACTCACGGAGATTTCTTCATTGCCTCACCTTAGGAATCCTCGAATACCGACGGTATTTACTCACAAGAGCTCTCACATATCACCGTTCGAGGATAGAGAGAGACAGAGAGAGAGACATGACTTCAGACAAAGTGACGAGGATGAGCAAGAACTGCCGTGGATGGGCTGCAAGAGACGACTCAGGACTGCTCTCTCCTTATGAATTCGAACGCAGGTAGATTTGTGTTTTCATGGATTGTTTTACTGAAGTTGTCGCCTGAAACCTAAGTGGCAAGGACATGGATAAGGGGCACGAAATACAACACCACACGATACGACACATCGACATGTCATTTCGAATACATAAAAAATTTCGACACGCTGCGACGCGTTATATATTAAATATTTATTTATATATGTGTGCAAAGATAGAGGAGAGAGAGAGAGTCAATGTGTCGCTCTAGTGGTGCGTTGAAAAACAGCGCCTGTGCAGAAAACGATCGATTGTAACTCCCGAAGCTTACCTTTTCATCTTCCATTCTCGGAGATCTGCACGCTTTCTCTCCTCTCTCTCGCTTCGTCTTCTTTCCCCGACTCTCTCTCTCTCGATCTCGATCTCGATCTTCGTCTCTGTCTTTACTTTTCTTTTTTTTTTGAAAATCTCTCACTCGCGTCACCTCTCTGTCTCTTGTCTCTGTCTCACGAAGCAAGCCGACTACCATGATTTTTGGCTGTCTCGGCTTTCCTCCGCCGCTCTCGCTCGCTCTTTCTCCGGGGCTCTCTCGTTCTGTCCTCCGGCGCACACGAAGCCCATCCTCCGGCGCTGGCTCGCTCCATCACTGCCTCCCTTTCCGAGATCCGCGCTATCCAGCCCTCCCTTCCCACCGACTCGCTCTTCGCCGGCTCTCTCCCTCTCTCATGGTCCGAACGGAGGCGCCCTTTTCCTCCTCTTCCTCCCTTTCCGACCTCCGGATCTATGCTTCCTCTGCCCTCCTTCCTCACCGACTCGCGTGTCCCCGGCATGTCGCCGGGGTTGACCACGAGTCGGACCTCCGATACGCGTTGACCGCGTGTCGGACGCATGTCCGTCTCCGACGCGGTGAGCTACTCAACGTGTCGGTGCTGCATAGCCTGAAACTCGTCCGTAAAGAAGCACTGCGCCTATGTGCTTCGTGTCCTGTGAATGGTTATGTCTGAAATTTGTAGTTTGAGACAATTATGATCACGTTTGCTATGGAAAGTCTTAAAAGGTGTCCACAACTTTTCCTTTTCTAACCAAACATGGTTTCATAGTCTTCTATGGGTGGGAACATGAAGTTTGTAGTTATTCTTGAGAAATTTCAAAAAGTTTGTGGCATCATTGGGAAAAATCCCAAGGTTATAGTCCTTTTTTAGGCATCGACAAATATCTCTCCCTACGTTTTCATGTGAATCCACGCTTGAATATGTTATCAACAGCTCTCACTATTTCCCTCCTGTCTAAACTGAGAAAATTATTCATGTACAGATCGGTCGGAGGCGATGACGTTTCAGTGAAGATCACTCATTGCGGCATTTGCTATGCCGATGTAGCTTACACTCGCAACAAGAGAAATAATACTGTGTATCCTGTGGTCCCGGGGTACTTTAATTCTTCTCCATTTTGTTTACTAATGTGAAGTTCAGCTAAGTCTTCGAAAAAGTTAGCCATGGATGCAACACTTAATATCCTATAAATTAAGCTTGTATACATACGTGTGAATAGGCATGAGATCGTGGGGATTGTACAAGAAGTGGGTGATAAGGTTAGTAAGTTCAAGATCGGAGACCATGTGGGCGTTGGACCCTTCGTCGATTCCTGCAGAGAGTGCGAGTACTGCGAAGCTCGCCATGAAGAGCATTGTTCCAAAGCAACTGTAGCGATTAATGGCACTTGTGCGGACGGTACAATCACCAAGGGAGGATATTCTAGTTTCATAGTTGTCCATGAGAGGT
Source organism: Rhodamnia rubescens (assembly GCA_021437795.1). NCBI lineage: Eukaryota > Viridiplantae > Streptophyta > Magnoliopsida > Myrtales > Myrtaceae > Rhodamnia > Rhodamnia rubescens. The sequence goes on along the minus strand of JAILYA010000122.1, from coordinate 32,798 downwards.
AACCTTTCTACGTATACTTGTTGCCCTATTGGAAGGATACACAATGGTGTTCATATGCAGAAACTAACGTAGGACTAGTCTTATTGACCCGACACTGCTCGTGGAGATAATGTTTTGCATCGTCGGCGAAGAGCTATGCACTAGCTTTTAAGGATTTTCCATCTTTTAACTTGTCAATATCTTCGCTACTGAAAGTCATTTCCATCTGACTCTGAGATTTCACGACGGATTCAAATATTAAACGCCTATTCTACAGGTATTGCTACAAGATCCCTGACAAGTACCCTCTAGCTCTAGCTGCACCTTTACTATGTGCTGGAATAACGGTATATAATCCGATGATCCATCACAAGATGAATCAGCCTGGTAAGTCGCTAGGGGTGGTTGGCCTTGGTGGGCTCGGTCATATGGCTGTGAAGTTCGGCAAGGCTTTCGGGTTGAAAGTCACTGTTTTCAGCACAAGCACCTCCAAAAAGATGATGCCTTGAATCTGTTGAAAGCAGACAAGTTCGTGCTCTCATCGGACACGGAACAAATGAGCGTAAGAGTCCAATGATGAAAACCCACTTGAACTCTTGAGGTTTCCCAAATGGCGGGTGTTGTAAGTAGATCTGATTCTGTAGTTTTTTTACTCTACAGGCTCTGTCGAAATCTCTAGACTTCATAATAGACACTGCATCAGGAGATCACCCCTTGGATCTATACATGTCATTGCTTAAGATAGGAGGAGTTTTGGCTTTGGTGGGCATTCCAGGCAAGGAATTGAAACTTAGTCCACTCAGTCTTCTCATGGGTAAATATTCTCTCGGTAGATCTCAGCATTCGTTTCCTCTTCGAGTAGATTAGGACCCATGACTTTCTTTGCCTTCTTAAATTTACGTGTATCTTGTTTAGGAATGAGGAGTATCTCTGGAAGCGCGGTTGGCGGTACGAAGCGAACACAAGAGATGCTCGAGTTTTGCGCCAAACATGAGATACATCCAGAGATTGAAGTAATTCCTATTCAGCATGCGAATGAAGCTCTTGAGAGGATCCAAAAGAATGACGTGAAATACCGCTTTGTGATAGACATTGAGAACTCCTTAAAGTGATCTACTGATGAAGGAACTGAAGGAATATATTTTCGTGCGTATTCTATAAGGATTGCATCTTCATTTTTTACTCTCTTTATGAAATATAATTAGATAACGCAACAGTAAGTGGAAAGTATGTTCTTCCTCTTTTTGAAGTGATCTCTCTCTCTCTCTCTCTGTGTTTGTGAATTTGGGGATTGCAAATCTGTGTGTTGTGGAGTAACGTGGATAGAACACTCCGAGGATTTTGTGATCAAAATCTAACCCGAGAACTGGAAATTGACAGAAAAAATGACAATGAGTGATAAAGAATACGAGAGTTTTACGTGGTTCAGTTCGAGAGTTGGTACCTACTTCATCGGAGAGTCAACCGCAAAAGAAGTATCGTATGAGCCCAGAGGATTGTATAATTATTACTGCTCAATTGCTCAAGTGTTTCCCAACACTATCTTACACCAAAAAACAACTTTACTAAGCTCACAAAAAACTCTCTAAGAAAACTTATGGAGAGAAAACCTAACACTCTTCTTGTTTGACATGATTTATGATAATCGAGCAGAGCACCTTTCTTGTAAATTCTAATGCGAGTTGCTGGCTCAAACTAGAAAACCTTGACTTTCTTCCTTTTTTATCCTTTATCCAAGATCAAACCCCATCAAATTCTGGACTCACTAGAATTTTGACAGTCTAAATCCAAATCAGAAGACACCCAAAATGCGGGCAAGACTTCTAGCTAGTCAAATTTGAAATATGAGCTCAAACTCGAGACATAATTTGAGAATATTGCAGTCGAGTTATATTGCAGTCCTTTAGGGACACCGACCCCCATAGAACCCCAGCCCAAGACAAAGGGAAAAATCGCTTTCGGTCCACTTCGTTTATTTGTTTTTTCGGCTAAATGCCGTATCTGTTACAAGGAAAATCACTACCTTCACTGGAAATCAGCTCAAATGCACCAAGACAGATGGAATGCGAAATTCAAACTGATTATTCAACAATTATGAGAACTAAATCCTTCCCAGGACTCAATAGCCTCGAGTCTAAACAAGGATTATCGGATTGCAAAATTAAGAGGCGTTGGAGTAGCTATCAATCAAATTGATTTGGTCAAGAACTCCTTGTCGACTCCACGGCATTAGATGGAAGACTCATCGGAGAGAGAGAGAGAGAGAGAGAGAGGGAAAGCGGAAAGTCTCAATAAGAGTTAGGATCCAAATGCTTTCTACGTACTGAAACAAGCAATCAAGCAAAGGCACATCGGACAACTAACATGACCGATATATTGGAGAATAGTGTAACTATTACATCAATCTAATCCACGTATTTGAATGACTAATCACTTAACATCTGGATGAATATAGGCTATGTTTTTTTCTTCATCCTTTATTCAAGAAACTTCTTCCAACAAGTCCTTTGATTACGGATATGGACATCTCTCACATTTATATACGTAAATTTCCACCCTACAGCACCTGAATGGCGAGTTTACTCCTAAACATAAGACCTAGCTAACCCAACCTAACAAATAAAAGCCCATCCTCTCTCTCCTCCCCCTCCCATGATGCGGGAGCATCGGGCTTTGTTCGTCGTTACCAGTTGAAGCTTTCGATTATGTAAGAGAGTTGTAGAGTCAGTATACAAGTAGTTGATTTCATGGTTGCCGATTGACTACTTATGATGCCGAAACACGATAGAAATTGGCTAAATAGACGAATTAGAATTGATAATGAGGAATAATATGTTCTCTCATATTCGAATATCAAATTTGAATAATTTCAAAGTATGTAAAAATATGCTTCACTCGAAACCCTAAACACCCTTTTGTACATTATTAACCTTAAATTACAATAGGAAACGCAAAATTATGAAAACGCCATTAAAATTATAAAAACTGCCTAAAAACAAAAATGCTGAAAACTCATTTAAACGACTCCGAAACATGAAAAAACTGCGTCGGTCACAACACGGTAGTGAGTTTCGATCAGCGGCTTGTTTCCTTGCAACCGACCAAATTTCAGTCCATTTCGACTTCGCTAACTCTAAGTGCATCATTCTCCCCGCTAGGAAAAGATTCATCCTCGAATCGCTTCATCTTCATTGATATCAATCTCCTCAAATTCTTCCTCATTTGCATAGAAAGGTGACAAATCTGCTACATTAAAAGTCCCGGATACGTTGTACTCACCTGGTAGCTCAATCTTATAAGCATTGTTATTAAATCCGCTCGAGAACTCTAATGATCTATCAGCTCTAGGTTGCAACTTGCCAAACCTCGCTAGTTGAAAAATGCTCACTCCCGAGATGTATCCACACTAGATCTCCCTCTTTAACGATGGCTTTTTTCCCGCACCTATCCACCCGCTGCTTATACTTCATGTTTTGCTTGTTGATTTGGTTATGAACCCGTGAATGCAACTCTTTGATTTGTTTGGCATGCTCGTCCTGCGTCCGAACCGAATTGTATGTGAACTAGCAATGGCGTGAGATCTAGAGGAGTAATTGGATTACGCTCATAGACTATCTCGAAAGAACTATTGCCTGTAGTTCGATTTTGTGACCTGTTGTAGGCAAATTCCGCTTGAGATAATGCCTTGTTCCATTGCTTATGGACTATCTCCAATGAAACTTCACAACGAGTTTCCCAAGTTTCGATTGACAACTTCGATTTACCCATCGGTATGGGGATAGTAAGAGGAACTAAACTGCAATATGGTTCCCATGTGCCTCCAAAGAGTGCTCCAAAAGTGACTCACAAACTTCACATCACGATATGAGGTTACGGATTTGTGAACTCCATGTAACTTCACAATCTCCCGTAAAAACAAACAAACGACTGAACAACATCAAAGGTCTTGTTATAGGGAATAAAGTGCACCATCTTCGAAAATCATCGACAACCACCATTATGAAATCTTTATTCCGCGGGCTCTTGGTAATCTCAAGATGAAATCACGGCGACATCCTCCCTTGGTGCAATTGGGATAGGTAGAGGCATATATAAACCAGCATTAGTACTTATTTTTTTTCCATATGACATACATTGCACCTCTCTACAAATCGAGTCACGTCACGCTCCATTTGGGGCCAATAAAAGTGCTCACACAAAGAAAGCCATCGTCTTATCCATCCTAAAATGCCCAGCTAGACCTCCTGCATAACTCTCAATAATAATAGATTCCCTCAAAGAGCACTTGAAGGATACACAGCCTTTTGCCCTTTGAAAAGAAAATCTTTCATAGTGAGAAACTACCGAAAGTGCCCTATTTTGTACTTCCCCCAAATATCTCCAAAATAGGGATCATCAACATACAAATCTTTAAAAAAATAAAATCCCAAAACTCTCACCCGCATCGTAGGCAATGAGAGAATGTTTTCCGCTCAATGCATCTGTCACCTTATTCAACACTCCACTTTATGCTTAATGGCAAAACGAAAGCTTGAAAAAACTCCACCCACTTTGCATACCTACCATTCAATTTATGCTGCCCATTATTGTAGTTCAAGGCCTCATGATCGAATACAAAATAAACTCCTTCAAAATAAAGTAATGCCTCCAATGCTCCAAGCTCCTCACTATGACATAGAATTCGTTGTCATAAGTCGAATACCTTCTCTTTGCATTGTTCAACTTCTCACCGAAGAACGCCACGGGTTTATTTTTCCGACTTAGAACACCCCCAATACCAACGCCCGAGGCATCACAATGCACCTAAAAATTCTCATCAAAATCTGGAAGCACTAAAACTAGGGCTTTAGTAACTTTTTTCTTCAACAACTAAAACGCAAAGATTTGCTTCTTTAGTCCATGAAAATCTGCCTCCTTTCGGACAATCCGTAAGAGGCGCAATAATGGTGCTAAAATCCCGAATAAACCTCCGCTAAAAGATGCTAGCCCATGAAAACCGTATACCTCATGAATATTCTTCGATGTCTTTCAACTCGTAATGGGCTCAATCTTAACTCGGATTCATCTGAATATCTTCCATCGACACAATATACCCCAAAAAATGTCACATGATCGGTTAAAAAGTGACACTTCTTGGTATTGGCATACAATTTCTGCTCCCTCAAGGCCTCAAATACTTTTCCGAAGTGTTGCAAGTGTTGCTCAATCGATGCACTATAAACCAAAATATCAACGAAATAAACGATAACAAATTGGCCAATAAAAGGACAAAAAACATGGTTAATCAGCCTCATAAAAGTGCTCGGTACGTTAGAGAACCCGAAGGGCATCACCATCTACTCATAGAGACCATCTCTAATCTTAAACGCCGTCTTCTACTCATCTCCGGGCCGCATATTAATCCGACGATAACCACTCCTCAAGTCTATCTTGGAAAAGATAGTCGCCCCATATAACTTATTAATCAAATTATCAAATTGTGGGATAGGAAAGCGATACTTGATTGTGATTTTGTTGACAGCTCTACTATCTATAGACATTCTCCATGACCCATCTTTCTTAGGAACCATCAAGGCCGGCACCGCGCAGAGGACTCATGCTCTCTCGAACCGTGCCTTTCTCTAACGACTTGCACTTGTCTCTGCAGCTCCTCATGTTCCTTAGGATTCATTATGTAAGCTGCCTTATTAGGAATAATAGTTCGCGAAATGAGATCAATATAATGCTGAATGTCTCTCATGGACAGCAACCTAGGTAGCATTTCCTTCGATGCGACATCGACAAACTCCTCAAACAACGGCGAGAACTTGTGTAGGAATTTCGAAACTATCGAATTCCGCTCTATCACCACAACCGCAAAAAGCTCAAGCGCGTTCACCACCTCTTCCCGGAACTCTAACTTGGATAGCAGATTATTCTTCACCTCCTTTCTCAAATCTGAAGGACCTAGGGTAATGGTTCGGCCATCTTTCTTGAAGGTGTAAGTATTCCTAAAGTCATCATCTTTGTGTGTTTATGTCGAATTGTCACAGCCTCTCCAACATAATATGACAAGCATCCATTGGGACCACATCACCCCACACTTCATTAACATATTTCTTTCCAATCGAAAACTACACCAGCATTAATCGCTTGCTCACCTTCACCTTGCTCTCATTCTTAAGCCACGACAACTTATATGGTTGAGGATGATCTTTTGTTTTTAGCCCGAACTTCTCCACCATGATAGTGAACACCACATTCTCGCAACTCCCTCCATCTATTGTCATGCTACACACTTTTCCTTCAATAGTGCACCTAGTATGAAAAATATTATGCCTAAGCCAAGATTCGACTTTCGCTTCAAAGAATATTTAAAATTCTTCTAACAACTAGGGACTCACTAGAATCAGCATAGATAATGTCATCCTGATCCGGATCCGCATCCTCTTGTTCTCCATCAAATTCATCACGAGTGGATCTTCATCAAAAGTTGGATTATCAACAAGTGTCGCAATCTGTCTGTTTGGACAATCGCCAGCGAAATGCCCGAGTCTCGACACTTGAAACATCGCTTGGTTGCAGCTTCTCCCTTGCTAGTTCAAGCATTACTCGCCCCTCCTTGGATGCAGGTTTAGAACTCGCACCCTTAATCGTGGCTGGAATCGAATTGGCTGAAGATATCCCCGTTTTCCTCGGAATTCTTTGCCTAACGATCGATTCTCGAATTTGGAATTGTTGTTCTTCCTTTTACACCGACCTTCCACCTTTAAGGCCAACCTATACACATCCTCATAGGTCTAATATTGTTGTAATTGGGCAACACCATAAATTTCATATCGCAACCCCGCCAAATATCGAGCAATTGTTTGCTCGTCTTCCTCGGCCACATTACAATGCATCTCGCAATCCATCAAACTCCTTGGTATATTGCTCAACTATTAAATCTCCCCGCTTAACATCGTGATACTCAATAAACGCCTCCCGCCTATAATGAGTAGGTAAAAAAAAAATTGCAACAATTTCTTCAACTTATCCCGATTAACTTTTGATTACCCCTCTCTTGCAGCTGCTTTTTCACATGCTCCAACCATATCGAGGCATGTTTTCATAGCCTAATAGCCACTAATTTAATTTTCTACTCTTTAGTCGGATCTTTAATATCAAAGATCCTCTCTACTATATCTAACCAGTCAATAAACTCATCAAGATGAGCCTTACCTTGAAACTCGGGAATCTCAATCTTCATCCCGAAATTATGAGAAGATGGCTAATTTCCAGGTCGTACTCCTCGATTCAATCCCTAGTTCAAAACCCCGAAAGGATTGACGTCCTCCTCTTCATCATCGGATGAATCCTCGATTTCGCTCCTTCTTCGGATTGAACATCCAACCTCGCGTCCGCAAGTTGTTGCTCTAAATCCTAGATTAGCCTTCTCTCGCTCTTCAATTTCTATGTCTCTCAAGTGTTTTAGACGCGGTTGTTCGATCCGCTTTAGAAACGACTCCACGTTCCCGGCCACCACGAGCCCGCCGTCCACGACCATCATGATTATGTTCAGCCATTGATTCAAGGCACCCTATGCTCCGATACCAATTGATGCCGAAACGCGATAGAAATTGGCTAAATAGAAGAATTGGAATTGATAATGAGGAACAATCTGTTCTCTCATATGCGAATATGTATCACCGATTTCTATATCCTTAGAAAGTGAATTCTTCCTCGGTGGTGAGCCAAAGAAGCATTGTATTATTGGCTGATAATTTCTGTTGGCCTTGATTGTGAGTTTTTCCTATTCCGATCTTGGTCCTCAGCTCGTGGCACGTCTTGTATGACTTAGTTCTCGATCATAATCTATCATGCATCCATTGGCATTCATTCCATGCACTCTTCATCTTTCCGGACTTCCATCGATGCCACTCACAATGATATTCACCCATCCCACGCACACATCATCCCAAATCCTAAATCAAGATAAGTTTACATGTGCGGATGTCAAGGGGATGAATGACCAATAATCAACTATCGAGTTGGAGGGAAGTATACCTTATATTAATTAAACTTACACGCTTGTGATGTTCATAACTTGAGATTTATCAATGAAAGATATGATTGGAGGAAATTTCTTCTAACTACAGATGAAGGAAAATATAACCTCGAATGACAAATTTTACAATACTATACGATAGTTTTTGCGGATGAATCTTCTATTCCTTGATAGTAAATCAGCAAAATTTTAGTATTAATATTTATGGAATAACATTTATATGGGCGCCTCTTGTCGAAATCATCAATCAACTCATATTTGCATGACATTGAAATACATTTAGGACTTGATTATGCGAATTAAAAGATTTAGAATCAATTGCATTCCGTCCACGACATTTGAAATTTCCAGCATACTTTTCCTTATTTGTTTTTTTTGCACAAATCATCTTTATTTATTGTCATTGACCCTTCGCGCTGATTAAAAAGGTGTCGCTGTGCAAGCGTGTGGAATATAAGCACGGTCATAAAATGTCCAAAACAAGATGAAATATGACACGAACACACACGAATTAGAGTGCATTTGTTTCGCGCAAAATATTTGGTTTGAAAAATCTTTTCCTAAAAATGATCGATTATATCTCTAAAAAAAAATTAATGTACAAAAATATTTTCATCATCTAGGAAAATGTTTATATATAAATTATTATCGGAAATAAAAATAAATTTTACTGAATAATTATTTTCAGTGATAAGCAATTGTTTTTAACAAAATACTTTTCAAATAATTCATTTTTCGAGCCTTAAATAGCAACAATCAGGTCTTTTTATGTAACGCCAAGAAGTATTATGAAATTACCGTTATATATTTGGATTAGTCCAACCTAGCTTGTTCAACAATGGTTGCGTGGACTTTTCTTGCTGTCTCTACTTCGTGTATGTTTCTTTGTCCAATCATCGTTGGGTGTTATCTGGCAGTAAGCCATGACGCTTAAGTGACGTCGCCCTATACGTTTTATGTGTATAGTGCAAGAAACCGGGATGTTTATATAACATGGAACGCAATAGGTTGTCAAACATCTCTGCTTCCAACCCCTTCAAAAGGGAAAGACCAGAGAAAATGAGTTCAGGCGAAGCGACGGGCAAGAACTGCCATGGATGGGCGGCGAGAGATGACTCTGGATTCCTCTCTCCTTACAAGTTCGATCGCAGGTAAACTAGCCAATCGCGTGCTAAATCACCGGTCTCGCTGCGTAAATGTGCGGCCTCGACCCCGTAAGTTATTTTGTCATTTCCGATGAGTAAAGTCTATTGCATTATTCTCGCGACAGAGCGGTTGGAAGCGAGGACGTCTCGGTGAAAATCACTCATTGCGGGGTTTGCTATGCGGACGTTTTGTCCACACGCAACCGAGTATGGCACTTCAAATATCCCGTGGTCCCAGGGTATGTACCTTTGTTACTAATGTAATTGTAATATTGTCTATTCCTTCAAATATTCTTTCTTTGAAATATTCCTAGAGACGATGCCGGCCAAAAAAAAGAAAAATCTCCACATGTGCCGTTCATCACCGTTGATCTGGATGTGATGCTTATACGAGATATACGTAAGTTCAGGCATGAGATCGTGGGGATTGTAACAGAGGTCGGCGGCAACGTCGGGCAAGTTCAAGATCGGAGACCATGTGGGTGTCGGGACTTATGTCGACTCGTGCAGAGATTGCGAGTACTGTCATGGTGGACTTGAAATGCATTGCTCGAAAGGTGTTGTTTCTACGATCGAAGGCACTTATGAAGATGGCAGCACTTGCAAGGGAGGATACTCCCAGTTCATAGTTGTTGATGAGAGGTGCGTGATTACTAACTTCGGTTTAAAGATCCACCCAATTATCGTTTGTCACGTCACGTAGTATACATAAGATTACTCGAATCTCATCCGACGTTGATTCCACGACAATTTCTGGTGCCGACTTACCAACTTGCTAGTATCCTCAATCTTCTATCTTCATATCTTTAACCCCAATGCCAAATCCATTTACATTGTGCACTTTCTGCATTTTATAGCTAAGTGTTGAATCTGTAGGTATTGCTACAAGATACCTGACAAGTATCCATTAGCTCAAGCAGCACCCCTGTTGTGTGCTGGGATCACAGTCTACACTCCGATGATCTGCCACCAGATGAATCAGCCTGGAAAATCATTAGGAGTGATCGGGCTTGGCGGGCTCGGTCACATGGCCGTGAAGTTCGGCAAGGCTTTCGGGTTGAACGTCACTGTTTTCAGCACAAGCACCTCCAAAAAAGATGATGCCTTGAATCTGTTGAAAGCAGACAAGTTCGTGCTCTCATCAGACACGGAACAAATGAGCGTAAGAGTCCAATGATGAGAACCCACTTGAAATCTTCAGGTTTCTCAAATGGTGGGTGTCCTAAGTAGATCTGATTTTGCGGTTTTCTTTACAGGCTCTGTCGAAATCTCTAGACTTCATAATCGATACTGCATCAGGAGACCACCCCTTGGATCTGTACATGTCATTGCTGAAGACAGGGGGAGTTTTGGCTTTGGTGGGCTTTCCAGGCGAGGAAATGAAACTCAGTCCATTGAGTCTTCTCATGGGTAAATATTCTCTCGACAGAGATCTTAGCATTCATTTCCTCTTTTGGTTGTGCTCTTAAATTACATATACCTTGTTTAGGAATGAGGACTATCTCCGGAAGCACGGTCGGCGGTACGAAACAAACACAGGAGATGCTTGAGTTTTGCGCCGAGCATGCGATACATCCAGAGATTGAAGTAATTCCTATTCAGTATGCAAATGAAGCTTTTGCGAGGCTCCAAAAGAATGACGTGAAGTACCGTTTTGTTATAGACATTGAGAACTCCTTGGAGTGATCTACTGATGAAGGAACTCTAGGAAGATATTTTCGTGCTTGTTGAATAAAATTCTACCTTACGTAAGTGCCAACGTCTCTCTTTATGGAATACAGTTGGATAACTCAATAATAAGTAGAAAGCACGTTCTTCCTTTTTTGAAGTGATCCCTCTTGTTTGTGAATTTGGGGATTACAACAGGTGTGTGTTGTGAAATAAAGCGGATAAATAACCGATTCTGTAAATCTAAATCTAACTCGAGCAGTAGAAATTAACAGAAAAATCAACAATGAGTGATGAGAAACACCAAGGATTTATGTGGTTTGATCTGAGGGTCGATAACTATTTCACAAGGAGAGTCAACTGTGTATATATATATGAGAGAGAGAGAGAGTTTGACTCCGGAGAATTGCATTGCTACAACTGCTTAATGGTTCAAGTGTTTTCTAAGACTATCTTATAGCCAAAAATAATCTTGTAATCTCACAATCTCTCACCAAGAACTCCCTAGGAAAACTTACTGCGAGAAAACCGAACACTCTTCCTGTTTGCTTACATATATGATAATTCTGATATGTTCTTAACCGACTTGATGGCTCAAACTAGAAAACCTTAATTTTCTTCTGTTTCTATCCTTAATATGAGATCAAACCCCATCAAATTTTGGACTCACTAGAATTTGCGAACTGTCTAAATCTAAGTAGGGAGACAACCAAAATATGGGCATGACTTCTACCTGGTCAAATTTGAAATATGAGCCCAAACTCAATGCATAATTTGACAGTGTGAGGATCGCTTATTTATCTCTCTCTAAATTTCTAGAGTTATTAGATAAATATAAAGTTTCTAGAGTCTGGAATGATAAACTACCACTTCACTGGGAATCAACTCAAATGGGCCAAAGACAGATGGCGTCTGAAATTCAAACTGCTTATTCAACAATTGTAAGACTCACTACCATCGAGTCTCAACAAACTTCAAGTACTCACAACAAAAGCAAAGATCATCATATAGCAACTTTGCAATAAAGACCGTTGAACATGAAACAAGTTCACGAGTTTCAGGTTGATTTGGGATGATTAGCCGAAACCAAATTAAACGGGAAGGACACTACAAGCGTACAATATTTGTGTACGACACTCACTTTAATGTTAAATTTTTTTAATTATTTAAGTGCCAATTTTTTCAAAAAACGACTATTTGAGTACCAACTCGGTGAGTTTCGCCGGAAATCTGACTTGACATCTACATGTCTCGCTTGGAAGATCCCATTCAGCAATAAAAAAAAGAAAAAAATTAATTAAAAAACTCAACATAAAATTTTAAAATTTTTTTTTTAAAAAAGCTAGAACTAAAAAAAGAAATAAAAAATAAAAAAATCAAATAAAATACAAGTTGCAACCATCCTTTCGGTAAATGTATTCTATTTCATCCCTTCAGGTCTCAAATAAAATACAAGTTGCGAGGGTTGCCAGCCATTGTTCGGGCTCACGACACTCATCGACCCATCCCCCCACCCTTGTCGGCATTGCAGGCGGTGGTGGAGTGGCTACAACAAGGGCACAACCCTCGCCGCTGTGCAAAGAAGTTCTTCTTCTTTCTTTTTTTTTAAGAATGGTTCGGTTCCATTCGATTCAGGCAGTACTTTTCGAGAGGTTCGGTGTTCAATACCAAATTTAAGGCAGGCGGGACTCTTAGATAAAAAAAAAGAAATTGTCTTATTTTAGATCAAATTGAAAGTGCGGGTACTTGCTAAACTCTGTAATAAAAAAAAAAATCAACTTCCTGTAATAGATTGCTATGAGATTTTTTTCTCCCGACTTGACGTTAAAAATGCCTTTATTCACGGAAGGTTAAATGAACCCATCCGTGTTTATGGAACGACCCCCAAGACTTCAAGGATTCCAATAATCCGGACTATGTCTGCAGTCTCAACTAAGCTTTGTATGCTCCCCTTGACAGCTTCAAATCCGACATTATTTCAAAAGCTTATCACTGCGTTGGGAAAGACAATTCTCCTTGAAGGATCGGGGCGACATTCATTACATCCTTGGACTTTGAAATTGAAAAATGCCATCGTGGGTTGTTTCTTAGACCATCCCTATAAACTAATCTGGCAAAAAAAAAGTCATTATTTTTAGAAAAATATTTTTTTTGTGAAACAAACGGAGCACACGTCTTACCAAAAACCTCCGATAATGCTGCGCACAACCTCTCTCCTAGCAAAGTGTCAGATATAGTCACAGACACGCGCGTCTGGATGATGCCTCCATTATACTTCTCGGAACTTTTAGACTCATAAACTTAATTTCTATGAAGCCCTCTCGGTTATGTCTTTGACTAATAACTCCCCCTAACGTCCTAGTCCTGATGTCTCTCCCTAGGATCTCGGCATCGCAAGTCTCTGTCCGGCCAGCTTCTTCGTAAATTTCCCGACCGGTACGAGCTCCCCTGGCTTCGGTTTCGAGCAAAGCGCGCTGTTCTTCAGCTCCCCCGGGAAGATGATCACCGATCATGGAACGCTTGAGAAAGCAGGTAGCAAAATGGATGAAGAACGCCACAAACGACCTGAAGCTTTGTGGACAGTATAGTTTTCGGCCAGACATTTATTCAATAATCTCCTTTCTGCTTTATTGAAAATTGGCCAAAAATGACATTTCAGATAGAATTATATCTATGCACCAAGATTTGAAAGATCAGTATTACAATGTCAAATGGGCCCCCTCTCTCTCTCTCTCTCTCTCTCTCTCTTCAAGTAAAGCCAGTGTACGAATGTTAAGCTCCAAATTTGAACTCATCCAATCGGGTTTGAAAGTACGCTGGATCACCAGATTAAACCTCCAAACTACACGGGGCGTACCATGATCAATTTACCGAGATAATTATCCAAAAGTCCTAAACCTTTAGTAAGGCGGTAAATTCGGTCATAAAGTATTCAATTTGGCCAATTTAGCGCTAAGTCTCTTGCTGATTTACTAATGTAGTCCTTCCTGTCAATTTTAGCCGAAAATTGCTAATGCGAACATCAACCATACTACTTGGTATGACTAGTGCTTTGAAGGGAACAATTTTCGCAATTTTTTTTTTAAAATTTTTATTGGTATTTCTCTTTTCTCCTTTTTTTTTCTTTGTTCCTTTCATGTTCTTTCTTGTTTCTTGTTTCTTTGTTTTCCTATCTCCCTCTGGTAAAGGTTGCTCACCACAAGCGAGAAACAATGATATATAGATGCCTTTGCCCGAATCCAGCAAGGGTGTCGCAGCCCTTGCCTTGCCCTTGCTCAAATCCAATGAGAGCATTGAGGCCCTCGCAGAATTTGAGCGCCCTTGTCTCGTCGTCATCCCGCCGTCATCTTGCTTGCTTCATGTTGCAACCACGGCTTCACCGGATTTGGGTGAGGCTACTACACACTCGCCAACGCCTCGGCTACCAGCAGAGAGAAATAGTAAAAAAGAAAAGGAAAGGAGAGGAAAAACAATTAAAAAATCTAGAAATTATTTAAAAATTATCCACATAAGTGCATGTCGCCATGTAGGACAACCGACGTTGACTAGACCGTCCCCGTCAACAATTTATAGCTAAAATTGATCGAAAAGACTACATTGATAAATTCTCAAAAAGTTTAAGACTAAAATGGCCCTACTTGAAGAATTTAGGATTACATTGGCCGTCATACAATAAATTTAGTACTATTTCAAAAATTGTGCACTATTGTTATATTATGGTGTAATTGGTTGAGGTGATAGGGAATTTCTAATTTAGAAATTAAAGGTCACTTGTTCAAATCTCATCAATTATATAAAAACTAGTTGCATCTTCACGCCCATGTTGTATATGGTTACCAAAAGAAAGATACATAAGTATTATATGATGTGGTCCAAGGAAAAGATTGTCCTAAAATCTATTGCACTTTTACCAATTCAGTCATAAATCTTTCAATTGTATTAAGTACTAAACATTTTCGCGCTTTTTCAATTGTGTCTATTTGGTTAATTTTGACCAGAAATCGATGACATTGATGTCACACATCCTATGTGGCACGGTTAGCATCGATGTGGACCATTTGTAGTAATATTCTAATATTTTTCTAAATTTTCATTTAATTTTTATTTTATTTTCTTTTTCCTTATCTTTATTTTCTTCTATTTCCTTCCTTACTCTTTTTTTCCATTGATCTTATCTTTTTTTTTTTTTTATTTCCCCCTCCTTTCCACCGATGGCCTCAAGCAAGGGTCGCCTTCACTTGGCCTAGTGAGGGTCGCTCCTTCGCAGATTGAATGAGGGCAACCCACTCCCACGCTAGTGATGATGACCCTCGTCAGGACAAGTGCGGGCATCCCTTGCCCAAGGCCGATGAGGGGACTACCAATGAGGGCTATCGGGCCCTCTCCGGCCGCAGTAAAAAAGAAAAAAAGAAGGAAAAGAGAAAAAAAAAAGAGAGAAAGAATAAAAAAAGTGTTTAAAAAATATAAAAAATAAATATTAACGTCAAGACGCCATGCCACATAGGATGGCTAGCATTCACATCGGTGATTTGCGCAAAAATTGATCAAGTGGACTCAATTGGTTAAAAATAAAAAAAGTTTGGGACTCAATTGATATAATTAAAAGGTTTGGGATTGAATTGGCAATAGGTTTAAGATTTTGCAGATAAATTTCACCGATCTCAAGCATATGATAAATGAAAAGATCGAGGACTCAATTGACATATTTAAAATAGGACAAAATGACACCGCAAGTGTCAATATTTGTGTGTGGTACTTACTTTGGTGTTAATATTTATTTTTGGATCACTTAAGTGTCAATTGTTTTTAAAAAAGATTATTTAAGTGCCAACTCGGTGAGGTTGCCGAAATTTCTTACCGTTGGCACTAAAGTGATCGTTTTTTCTCCGATTTGTCACTAAATTGATTTTTTTTCATCATTTAAGAGCCATTGTTTTCAAAAAAAAATTTATATAAGTGGCAACTCCGATGAGATCGCCGAAATTTCTCGCTTATTTAAGTGATCCCAAAAAATATTAGCATCAAAATGAGCACCGTATATAAATATTGACATTTGATGTGTCCTTATATTATTAAAAAGTTTAGGACTGGATTGGCAAAAGTGCAATAAATTTATGATTTTTTGGGCGATTACCTATGGTCTTAAATCTCTAATTCTAAAACATTATGATGCATCAATCGGACAAAGTGTTAGACCAAAAAAAGGAAAAATTAGACCAAGTGAATAGGCTTGAGTATGCCGCTTGTACCCGGTTTAGCGCGATGTTTTTCACTTTGTTCATGTAAAAACAGACTTCCATTTCCCATATGACCGTAGTTGAAACAGGTGGCTGAAAGTAATGCTAAAATGCGTGGCTGAAAGTAACGTCGAAACACAATAGAAATTTGGCTAAATAGGAATTAGGAATCGAAAAAAGGAACAATTTGTTCTCTCTAAACTGCGATTATCAAATCGGTAGAATATCAAAAGTCTCGAAAGTCTCCTTCACTCGAAATCCTAAATACCCTTTTATACGGTATTAACCCTAAATTATAATAAGAAACACAAAATTACGAAAATGCCATTAAAATTATAAAAACTACCTAAAGAAAATGCCCGAAAACCTCCGAAACACGAAAAAACGATGTCGGTCATAGCATAGCGGTGAGTTTTAATCAACGGCCTATTTCCTTGCAGCCAAATAAATTTCAGCCCATTCCGACTTTGCTAAATCTAAGTGCATCATTCTCCCTGCTAGGAAAAAGAGTCGCCGTCAAATCTACTTCATCTTCATTAATATCAATCTCCTCGGGTTCTTCCTCATCCGCATGGTAAGGTGACAAATCTACTAGATTAAAAATCTCGAATACATTGTACTCACTCGGCAGCTCAATCTTATAAGCATTGCCGTTAATTTGCTCAAGAACTCTAAATGGCCCATCAGCTCTTGGTTGCAACTTGCCAAACCTCGCTAGCTAGAAAACGCTCTTTCCCGAGGTGAATCCATACTAGATCACCCTCTTTGAAGAAGACTCTTTTCATTCACCTATCCACATGCTTTGCTTATACTTCATGTTATGCTTGTTGATCCGGTTATAAACACAGTGAGTGCGGCTCTTTGATCATTTCGCATGCCCATCTCGCCACGAATTGAACTGTTTGTGAACTGTCTATGAACTGTCAATGGCGTGAGATCCAGGGCGAGTAATTGGATTACGCCTATAGACTATCTCGAAAGGACTCTTGCTTGTAGTTTGATTTTGTGACCAGTTATAGGCAAATTACTTCCGAGGTAACACCAAGTCTCATTGCCACGGGCTATCTCCAACCAAACTTCGCACAAGTTTTCCAAGCTTCGATTAACAACTTCGGTCCCGCCCATCGGTCTAGGGATGATGATAATAAACTGCAATCTGGTTCCCATGTGCCTCTAAAGAGTGCACCAAAAGTGACACACAAAGTTCACATCACAATTTGAGGTTATGGATTTGGGAACTTCATGTAACTTAACAATCCCCTGCAAAAATAATCGAGCGACTTGTGAAGCATCAAAGGTCTTGTTACGGGGAATAAAGTGTGCCATCTTCGAAAATCTATCGACAACCACCATTATGGAATCCTTATTCAGTTGTGTTCTTAGCAATCCCAAGATGAAATCAAGGTGACATCCTCCCAATATGCAATTGGGATAGGTAGAGAGCATATATAAACTAGCATTGATACCTCTAGTTTTTGCCATATGACATACCCGACCTCTCTATAAATCGAGTCACGTCAGCTCCATTCGGGGCTAATAAAAGTGCTCACACAACAAGGCCATCGTCTTGTCCACCCCAAAGTGCCCAGTTAGACCTCTTGCATAACTCTCAATAATAATGGATTCCCTCAAAAAAAAAACACTAAGGGATACATTTCTATTGCCTTTGAAAAGAAAAACCTCCACAATCGAAGCTGCTTGAAAGTGCCTTGTTTTGCACTTCCCCAAATATCTCCAAAATAGGGATCATCAACATACAAATCTTTAAAAGAATCAAATCTCAAAACTCTCACCTGCATCGTAGACAGAGAAAATGCTTTACGCTCAATGCATCTGCCACCTTATTTAGCACTTGACCTTATGCTTAATGGTAAACGAAATCTTGAAGAAACGTACCCATTTGCATGCCCGGCATTTAGTTTATGCTTGCCCATTAATGTACTTCAAGGCCTCATGATTAGACTACATAATAAATTTCTTCGAAATAAGGTAGTGCCTCCATTGCTCCAACCTCCTCACTATAGCGTAAAATTTCTTGTCATAAGTCGAATATCTTCTCTTCGTGTTGTTCAACTTCTCATTGAAGAATGCCACTAGTTTATTTTTCTAGTTCGGAACGCCCCCAATACCAACGCCCGAGGCATCACAATGCACCTAAAAAATCTCACCAAAATCTTGAAGCACTAAAACTGGAGCTTGAGTCACTTTTTTCTTCAACAAGTGAAATGCAGCATTTGCCTCTTTGGTCCACGAAAATTTGTCTCCTTTTAGACAATCGGTAAGAGGGGCAATAATTGTCTTGAAATCCCAAAAAAACCTCCGATAAAAGGATGCTAGCCCATGAAAGCTACATATCTCATGAATATTCTTCGGCGTCTCCCAACTCGTAATGGCCTTAGTCTTAACTAGATCCATCTTAATGCCTTCCATCGACACAATATACCCCAAAAGGTCACATGATTAGTTAAAAAGTGACACTTATTGGTGTTGGCATTCAATTTATGCTCCCTTAAGGCCTCAAATACTTTTCTCAAGTCTTTGCAAGTGTTGCTCAATCGATGCACTATAAATCAAAATATCATTGAAATAAACGACAACAAATTGGCCAATAAAAGGTTGAAAAACCTGGTTCATCACCCTCATAAAGGTGCTCGACGCGTTAGACAACCCTAAGGGCATACTAGCCACTCATACAGACCATCTCTAGTCTTAAAAGCCGCTTCCACTCATCTCCGGGCCGCACCCTAATCGATGATAACTACTCCTCAAGTCTATCTTCGAAAAGATAGTCGTTCCATGTAACGATTAATCAAATCATCAAATCGTGGGATAGGAAAGCGATACTTGATTGTGATTTTGTTGTTTTTTGCTACTTGCTATCTATATGCATTCTCCACGACTCATTTTTCTTAGGAACCAACAAGGCCGTTTTTTTTTTGCATTTCTCTAACACTCTTACACTTGCCTCTGCTGACTTCTCATGTTCCTCGGGACTCATTATGTAAGTGCCTTATTAGGAATAACGGCTCCTGGAATGAGATCAATACAATGCTGAATGTCTCTCATTGGCTGCAACCTAGGTGGCATCTCTTCCTGTACCACATCAACAAACTCCTCAAATAAGGGCGAGAACTTATGTAGGAGTTTTGGAACTGTCGATTCTGCTCCATCACCACAACCGCAAAAAAAGCTTACACGCGTTCACCACCTCTTCCTAGAACTTTGACACAGGACAGTAATTTATTCTTCACCTCCTTTCTCAAATGTGAAAGACCTAGGGTAATGGTCCAGCCATCCTTCTTGAAGGTGTAGGTATTTCTAAATCTATCATGTTATGTCTTTATGTCAAACCCGCACCTACCCAACGAGAATATGACAAGCGTCCATTGGGACCACTACACCTCATCAACATAATTTTTTCTAATCGAAAACTGCACAAGACACCTCTTCCTCACCTTCATCTCATTCCCTTCTTAAACCATGACAACTTGTATGGTTGAGGATGATCTTCTATTTTCAGCCCTAACTTCTCTACTATGGTAGTGGACACCACATTCTCGCATCTCCCTCCATCTATTATCATGCTGCATACTTTTGCTCCACTAGTGTACTTAATATGAAAAATATTATGCCTAAGTTACGATTCATCTTCCGCCACAATAACATTTAAAACTCTTCTAAAGACTAGGGACTCACTAGAATTAGTATAGATAATCTCTTCTTGATCTAGATCCTCATCCTCTTGTTCTCCATCCGATTCATCAAAGACCGAATCTTCTTTAAAGATTGGATTATCAGCAAGCGTCACAAACTATCTATTCGGACAATCAGCAGCAAAATGCCCAATTCCCGACAATGTAACACCGCTTGGCGGCAGCTCCTCCCCGCTAGTTCCAGCACTACTCTGTCACTCTTTGGATGCTTGTTTAGAACTCGCATCCTTAACTGCTGCTAGTGTCAAATTAACCGAAGAACTCCTTGCTTTTTCCTAAGAATTCTTTGCCTAACCACCGATTATGAAATTTGGAACTGCTACCCTTCAAGGCCAATCTGTACACATCCTCATAGATTCAATACTGCTGTAATTGGAAAACATTAGAAATTTCAGTCCGCAACCCCGCTAAATATCGAGCAACCTGTTTTCTCGTCTTCCTCAACCACATCACATCGCATCCATGAGCGATCAAACTCCTCGGTATATTGCTTGACTGTTAAATCTCTCTATTTAACATTCTAATATTCAATACACTCCTCTTGCCTATAATAAGTAGGCAGAAATTTTCTTTGTAGCAATTTCTTCATCTTATCCCGGTGAAACCACCTTCGATTTCTCCTCTCTAGCATGTTGCTTCTTCACATGCTCCCACCATATCAAAGCATGTTTCCGTAGCCTTATAGCCGCTAATTTAACTCTCGCTCTTGATCGGATCTATAATATCAAAGATCCTCTCAACTGCATGCAACCAATCAATATACTCATTAGGATGAACCTTACCTTGAAACTTAGGAATCTCGATCTTCATCCCGAAATTATGAGAAGAGGACTGATTTTTAGGTCGTACTCCTCGATTCCGCCCCTAGTTCAAAATCCCGAAAGGGTTGACGTCCTCCTCTTTGTGATCGTATGAATCCTCATATTCTACTCCTTCCTTGGATTGAACGTCCGGCCTCCTTTGCGCAAGGTGTCACTCCAAATCCCGGATCTGCCTTCTCTGCTCTTCAATTTCTATGTCTCGCAGTCTCTTAGACGCGATTGTTCATCTGTATCAAGAACGACTCCACGTCCCCGGCCACCACATGCCCGCCGTCCACGACTACCGCGGTTTTGTAAGAAACTTTTTCTTACTTTCTCTGTTACATGGCCGATGTGGAACAAGGAAGTGCACAGGCATACATAATTCCTTCATAGAGCATTATTATTTAATTCTCTTAGTAGGTCATCCATCCCTCATAGGAAGAGTTCCTGGTCATGAAACTAAAAAAGTTTAAGAGAATTATTATATAAATTCATTCAAGGGCTTTTTATTATTATTATTTATTTGTGACTTCAAGAAAGTAATAATTTATCGTGTATATATAAAAATATATATTTAATATACAACGTGTCTCAACGCTGTCGAATTCTCTATTTTTTTTTAGAATTCACGTGTCGTATCGCGTATCGTGTCCCGTGTCCGTGTAACATAGCATGCATGTACCACCTTAATTGCAATAAACTTTCCTCCTTTTTTTCCCCATCTTTTACTTCAATTGAGCACCTAATTCAAAACGTATCTCGCCTCTTCCTACTATTAAAACCATTTCTCAAACCTAACATAATTGACGACCCGTCTTAGAAAAATTGCAAAACCTCGATGCAAGATTATGCCTGGCGTCGCTGACGTCTCCATGTTTCCAGAGTCGCAGCTAACGTTCCACGCACAAGGACAGAAGACGATTTCGAAGATTGATTATTGTGCACTCGCTGCGCCACCGGACACGCCCCGTCGTTGCATGGGCGACGGATTATGGGATAGAAAAATCAGTACTAGGTCAATTGTCTGGAACTCCATGACGCGATCGCTTGTCCTTGGCTATATCGCAGGCCGAACGGATTCGATTCGGAGAACTATTATAATAGACTCAAATTACAATTGTCTTTGCTAACAAATAGTACCTTATTATGCCTACGTTCAGCGTCAACTATGATCTACTGGATGACATCTGATAGAAATTGATTGATCGAAAACCAAAAAACAATGGCGGTCTCTACCGGTTTTCCTATAATTCATTGAATAAGTATATGTATATAGGGAAAAGTATTAAAAAAGTACTAAACTTATTGCATTTATGTCAATTTAGTCTTAAATCTTTGCTAATTTAAGCCGAAAATAGTTTACGTGTGTGCCAGCGGTTCTACATGACATTTTTTATGCTGATGTTGATTTTTCAATATGTTTTTGGTTATTTTTCTTTCCCTTCTGTTTTTGCCAATAGCCAACCAGCCTTGCCTGAGCGAGGACTGCTCTTGCCGCGACAAGCGTGGGTCGGCCTCCCTCTAGGCCCGATGAGGCCAACCCTTGCCCAGGAGACCCCCGGCAAAGCCAGCATGGTCTAGTGCATGGCCGGTTGCCCACGGCCAACCATTAGCAAAAAGAAAAGGAAAAGAAAAATAGGAAAAAAGAAAAATCATAAAGTGACAAACGAATTTACTAAAAAATTATAATAAAATGTCCATATCAGCGTTTACCGTGTCACATACGACTGTTGACCCGGGTCACGCGACCCCATCTCGACGGCCACACGTGATCGCGTGACCTCGAGCGACCCTAGCGACGGCTCGTCGACCACCGATCCTTCGTCCATTTTGAGTTTTTTTTAAATAAAAGTAAAAGGGCTTTGCAAATTGTAATATTACCAAACACTATTTCAACTAAAGTTGTATCTCAATGTATTTTTAAAATACACTTTATCAAATACTTCTTGCAATTCGAAAAACCACCCTTTTAGTCCAAAGATCTTGAAGGAGATTCCGCCAAACTCAAACCAAACAGACCCTGAGACATTGAGACATTATGGCAAAGGCAGCACTTAGATTTACTTTGATTACCTCCTTAATTTAAGAATAACCTCACCAACCATCTCTCTAGTTTGTTCAAAATTCAAAACCGTCACTTTACTTTCTTGTGACGCAAAATGATCCTCGTACTTTAAAAACGATTGCTAACATGAACTGGAAGGGCCTTTAACTCCTATTATTTTATTCTCGAGTTAATACCATGAAAAATCTCAAATTAGTACAACTTTGACAAGCGGAGGGCAAATCCCAAACGATATACTGCAACGCCAAGTATCAAATAACTCAGCAATTTCATGATAAAATGACGGAAGATAAATTTGTCACGGGTGTATCGGTTTGGAGTTTTGATTGTCAAAAAATTAATTTGAGATAAACTTTTCACGGGTGTGTCAATTTGAAAGTTTTCGTGATATTATTTTTTTTTAATTTTTCATGATATTAATCCTTTTATTTTTTTTATAGTACACAAGCTCTTTCAGTTCTTTTCTATTTTATGACTCCCATCAGTAATAATGTATTGATCAAAATGCGACGTGTGTTCGTTCTCACATTGCCACCTGGCTTTCCAACTGTTAATCAGCACCCCGGCAACCAGATTTGTCTGAAGGCTTAACTGCGGCACTATTTAGGACGTACAAGGATCATTTTGCAGAAAACACCCGTATCGCAATTTTGAAGTTCTCATAATAGGCACGTGGTCCGATTGGTAAAGAGATTAGAGGATGAATACCCTATTATCGCAAATGTGGAGTTTGACTTTCGCTTTTGCAAAGAGACAGAGCGAAATCAAAGAGATGAGAATTAGAGATAGGACGGGCAACAAAATAATTGACCTTATTCATTTTATTTTTTTATTTTTTTGTCAGAACATTATTCATTTTATTTATGTTGGGCTATATTTGCATTTTTTTTTTCTAAACTAAGATATTAGTCACTACTCGAGTGACTCGTGTGAAACAAACAAGTTAGGTAAATATGGAGCATGCACCTGAAGAACTACAGACAAACAAGAATCAACTGGCGCTATACAACGTCATTGCTTACACTCGACTGGGATTTGGTATTAATATTGCACGGACGTTCTTCACCCTCTTCATGCACTAATGAAAATATTCTAGGTTTAAAATCAAGTGACAACCATGAAAGGATTTCTTTTTTATACTCATGCTGAAATAACTCTAATTTTTAAGGCTTTGCACCACTTTTTGTTTCCCGGAAAGAGATTCCATGTTTGATTTCCGATGATATCGATTTCAGTTCTAAGTGCATTTTACCGATCATCATAGTGGAATTTGGTAATGCGTAGACTTATTTTTTTTTTTTTTTCGAGATAAGAGAAGCCCGTTCGAGATGGCTTGGACCCATTAAACAGATCCCCACGATACTCAACTAAAGAGATGCGATTATGACACAATACGAAAAGACACGGAGAGCCTCAATCTTACGTAACATTGATCGCCAGATCTCGCACAATAACGTAAGAACACACGTTACTAATCTTTGCATCAATCAAATCGAAACGTTGTTTTCATAGGAACAGACGCAATACTATCTTGGGTCAAAACCTATATAAAAAACATTGCAGCCTGATATATCTCACTTACCCGATAACGACATGCGTAAGACAGGTACTTTATATGCGTCTTACGAAAGAGCAAAACGACAATCCGAACGTGCGATCTCAAGATGATCAAAGGGAAACGCCACACCGAAAATGCCAAGTGTGTGGAGGCCCCTCCTATTCAAGATTAAGTAAACAGTTGACCGGCGAAGATGTGGATGGATTCTCATAAGAGGCAATGGCGCTTCCTTGGACCATTAGGGTTTCGTTGTTTCTAAATGTTTTAGGTAAATCAAACCCTTCATTTGTAGGAAAAATAGCAGATTAGAGAAAGCATGAGGTCCTCTTCTCTTGGCCTTTTTTTTTTTTTTAATGAGGTGAAATGGGATTGGCCTGCGATGACAGCAGCAGTTGGACGGCAACATGCTAACCACCAACATGAAGAGCCCAATGTTATTCATCCATCAAAATTTTATGGCCCTTTTGATCTTTTGTCCTTTTTTTTTTTTTGATTAGTTAATGAAAGGTGTGATAAGATTTGTCTGGTTCAATGAATTCGAAAGCACAAAATGCCTCCCCCTTCATGTCTTGAAGGAGTAATTCATGGCTGAGATTTTCATTGGTGAATTGTATGTATACAGTCATGAGTATATAAACAAGAAGATCATGTAATCTATAGGAGCATTTATTCAGAAATTTAAAAGAAATGGACGGAATATAAAGTTGGGTTTTGGTAATAAAGTGAAAATGACCAATCGAAAGATCCTAGGTGAAAAAATAGGCAACTTGGTCTTGTGTAGCGACATAAAAGATGGCAAGTTGGTTATGGACAAACTTCTTTCGGCTTTTAGTGCTAGACTTGGAAATACTGAGTTGCATTGGTATTATCCACGTACTTTCTGAGATCATTATTGATAGAAAGTTGTATCTAGCTTATTTGGTGCAGCTTTTTCGCAGCAGTTCAGTTGCGGGAAGGAGTGTTGCAACACTTTATAAAGTGTTCACTCCCCTCACACCCGTGGAACCGACCTTGTGCGCAAACAAGGCCCCGGCTTTCATCAGTGGAACAAATTCCTCTCCAACTTTCAAATATTGTCCTAAACTTTCATTCGAAAGACAAATTTGATCGCGGTTAGCCTTGCCTTTGGACTTTACTTTCATGGCGTCGGATGTGTCAAACGGAGGACGAATGGCCATTGCTGACTTCCACAGCAGCCAATGTGCCAAAAACTTCAAACAAAAATGACTTTGTCCTCTCTGCTAAAGAAAACAACGTCGTCAACTTAGGGGTCCGAATTAGAGAGACCTAGACTTGATTTGAAGTCGATTTCATCATCTTGAGAGAGAGATAGATTGGGGGGCTCGACTTGGGGGGATTTGGGTTTTAAAATTTAGGGGCACAACGTTGTTCAAGTTAAATCAAGACTCGGCCATGATAGCGGCACAGTAGTCGTTCCTCGTTTGTTTTCAAAAGCATACTCCATTTAACAGATCGGACGCCCCATAAGCAAAGTCTAACAGCAAGTTTGGTGGTAGCCAGATTTGTTCATCGAGCCTTTCTATGAGACACTTGAACATTGAGAACAAGTTTATAACACGGAAGAAAGTTGAGGCCTTGTTTGGGGAAAAACCCTACGTAACCCTCATAGCTCCGATAACTTACAGCGAGATTCACTTCGTTTTGAGGCGCTACAATTCATATATATGCGTACAACCAAACACAACTCAACCTCGGCGGATTTACAGCATAGTCACAATTATACCAAACAAACGCATATGAAATACCTTGACGTAAAACTGAAGGATACGCAAATTATTTGAAAACAAAACCACTTTGCATCATGTAATTGCTGAAATTTTCGTTTAATCATTTGTATTGTATCGCAAGCACACATCATACAAGCAGATAAAGTCAAAATGGTTAGTCATGGTTCACGTGGATCATCCAAATCAGGATCTGACCCCGGAGGAGTAAGCTGTTGATTTGGATCGTATCCGCCATAATAATTAAGACCAACAAAATAATGATCGAAAAGAGTTTCCAAAATCATAGTTTTATCTCATTAAGCAACTTGTTAATCTTATTTAATCACAAGATGATTTTCCACATAGTCCTCATAAAACTAGTATCATGCAGCCTTTTCTTTATAAATAAATAAAAAACAACATATATCGATGTAAAGTTGGAAAAAAAAATTCAACGAAAAATAATCGCCTTTGGTGACGGGGGGACAAATGCAAAATAAAGAAGGATACGTTATTTGAATAGCGACTAAATTTCTTGAAAAGCACATGTGTCGTCCAAGTGATGCTAAACATGGAGGTGAAATCAATGTGTTTTTATTTGGCCATTAATGTGGTTTCTAACAAAGCCCCTTTTTCTAAAACAAGTCTTGCATTAGGTGGTGTATATAAATACATGTAGATGGCCCAACCACACTCACCGCAAAACCCCTCCATACAACCCTGTCTTCACAGTTGCTCTCAAACCTAGCAACATCTCTCTCTCTCTCTCTCTCTCTCTCTCTCTCTCTCTCTCTCTCTCTCTCTCTCTCTCTCTCTCTCTCTCTCTCTCTCTCTCTCTCTCTCTCTCTCTCTCTCTCTCTCTCTCTCTCTCTCTCTCTCTCTCTCTCTCTCTCTCTCTCTCTCTCTCTCTCTCTCTCTCTCTCGTATATGGCTCGGTTTAGCACGGTGCTACTCATGACCTTGATGATCGTCTTCGCGACACTTGCTTTGAGTACTGAAGCCAGGAAGCTTTTGGAAATGAAGGAGGAGAAGCAGAAGAAGAAGGAAGTGCCATTAATGGATGCGAGCTTGATCTTCAGTGCCCTTCCCAAGGGGGACATCCCCGGCTCGGCCCCTAGCAAGAAGGGTCACGCCTCACCGATCGACCGTAAGCTGTTTGCCAGACACCTCGTAAGGCCCAACTGGGTCTTGCGTTCCATTCCAAGCCCCGGTTTCGGCCATTAGTCATAGCTCTCTCTAGTATTATTTCAGCTGCTCTTTTCTGCATCTTTAATTTTAGCTAGTAAATTTTGGGATAATTTTTTGGTTTTTTTCTTTTTCTTTTTGGTGGGGTTTAGAATATCGTGGATAAGTCAACGTTATAAGTAACATGAGTAAAGTTGTGATATTTCCCTTCAACGTCACCATGTGATGATTGTTTTTATTATTGTATACTAAGAGGGATGCTGCGCTTAATAGAACTTTTGATGTTGTGACAAGTCCAGAAGTAGTGGATCGAAAATTTCACACAAGTGATAACTAATAATAACAAGGGTGGAATAAGTTAATTATGCTAGTCAAATCTCGACAAACATCATTCGACCAAAAAAAAAAAAAAACAAGTATTCATATTAATAGTAGTTTATAATGTGATGTCGTAACTATTTTCTTGTTGGATACTTTAAAATAAGGTTTTTCATATAATTTGTTCAAACATCCACTTATGCCACAGTTGATTGTTTAGCATCAGTTCTTTCTCTCTATAATTCATCATGGGCTTTTGTTTTCTCCGACCGCCATCCCGATTGCTGAATTACATGTTGTGGACATGAACCACATGCAAAATTAGCAAAGGACAAATGTTGATAAAATCCAAAAGTTATAACCCACCAGCCAAAGGAAAGTGATAAGAGAAAGCTTTCGTCAACCAGGTTGGAGGAAAACGTTTGCCCTTTCGTCATATGCCTAACGTTTGATTGCAATGTGAAGTCCAAACTTTGATGCCTAATGATTAGTCGGCGGTCTTATGTACTCAGTCCTTCCATCTTGTGGACCACTTGGAGAGAGTAAAAGAAAAGGAATTAAGACCCGTGGTGATGTTAACCTAAGTGACACGGGGACTTACATTCTAATCCATGAAGTCACGAGTTCGAACCCGTTTGCGCTAGTAGTATGTGATTCTTGCGTCGATGAATTGGTTTCTGGACATCTAGCACTCCATTGGAGCTATGGTTGTGGGCTCGAATACCAACAAGTATACTAAGTAACTATGGCTTAACCAGAATATGTTGTAACGTGTTTATGACACATACGATTAGCAAATGCTGAAGCCGGTCACTCCTCGCCTCCTCTCTTTGTTTGACTGAAAAGAAAAAAAAATGTAGACAAGCTTCGTAATGTTGATTTGGATAAATGAACAACAGATTTTAGAATGGAGTTCAAGCACAACTCCTTTTAATCCTTTTATGGAGCTTTTCTTGTTTTGTATGCAAAATTTGCAATCTAATTTCAGTCATTAACACGTTATTTATTTTTTATGGAAGCCTGATTGAAATAAGAACAGTTAAACCTAACTTCGTGGATCGGGTTAAACGTAAACTGGAGCCCATGTAAAAGCTCAAACATGAATTTATTGGAGTGAGAAACGAATTTACGTCGTGTGCTCCTTTCCTTGTTAGGATGCACGTGTGAGTTGTGTTAAAGAAGTTCCACATTGAAGAATTGATGTGGTGTGGAATAGTTAATATATCCTAGTTAGCCCATAACTCATTAATTTAAGTTTTTGAGTAAAGGTGGGTCTAACAGATTATGTTGACCGGCTCGGGCTTGGCTCCCTCTTGGCGATCTCCCCGAGTGAAGTTATTGAACTTCAGCCGCACACTCCCTAACAAATGGTATCGAGCCAGATAGTTGATTGGTTGCTCACTCTCAATCTGTTCGGGTGTTTGGTGAATATATTAAGAAAGAAATCTTATGATTAACTATTATTTCGGGTGAAAATTGGACCGCGAGAAGAGACTATGGACAATTGCTCACACGGGCACCTGAATTGGCCCATAACTCATTAAATTAAACTTTTGAGTGAAGGTGGGTCCATTGGATATGTTGACAAGCTTGAACTTAGAGCCTTCTCAAGATCTCCCAGGGTAAAGGTATCAAACTTTTGTTGTGCACTCCCAACACTCCTTGCATTCAAATTTGTTCTTTTGACCACTAACTCGGTCTCGTAAGGTTAGTGTCACTTTGAATGGAGATCGGGATTTATCGTTACACTCAAGCAATAAGCTACATTTTATCATATAACTTAAACAATATTAAGATAAATTAAAGATAATCACTTATTGCTAGATATCGGAAAATAGGTAAATCGGTGTTCGTGTATAATCAATTTTCATGCTTTTATTTTGAGAAGGACGGTTAAAATACTATGGATTTAACACTTTCACCTAATAATTTAAAATAAATAGTAATATCTACTACCTGTAACTCTCCTCACTTATTCCAACATCAATCATTTTCTATGAAAAAAGTTAGTGCATTGCATAATTTCCATATGAACCTATAAATCATACAACATGCTTAGAATTCCTTAAAGACACTTTATAGGTATGGGTGAGCGGCTCCAAGTTCCATACAAGTTACACTTGGAACCCGTAACATACCCTACATATCCTAGAACGTGGAATCTACCTGTCAAAGATTTGAGTTGGTTTCCGAGTATACTCGGATTCTATCGATATTTTGAATTGAATGATTGCAATGAATCATCACTCATATTCATAAGTGCACTTTGAAGACATTATTACTATAGAATTCATTGACTAAACTCATTTTACAATACCAAGGTAATCAAATCTTATGACAACAATAATATCTAAATTGAATTGAGTCCCACAAAGGAACAGTCCAAAATGTTCCCTTTCCTCCAATACGTTTGATTGTATCCAAAGAAAATCATGTAGAACCGGCAAAAGGGCGGACCCGTTGCGTAAATGTAAAAGATTCGACATTCGAAAGTTCTTAAAAGATCGTCATACTGCAAATTATAAGCATTAGTAAGTATAAAAGGAAATTATTGACGCAACATGAAAGGATTGTCCGCATATTTTCGTGGAAAGAGAATTATACTTCAAGATTTGAGCATTTTCAGATAAGGTTGTTTATCAAACATAAAAGATTCATAATTTGAAATTAAGACATGCCATGGAACAAATAAAATTGTCAATCCAAGCATTTGTTCATTCACAAAACGTTCATAAAGTAACTAATCGAGGATATTCCGAGAATGAGAGAATGATGATTATCTTCTTGAAATGGGAGACCTTCTTTACTTTGGGCCTAACTCTTATTGGGCTCGAAAAGTAGAGAATCCTTTTTTTGCTAGAGGCCCCAAAAGTTGCCCTAATTTATGATTGTCAGAATCAATCAATCTAAGGTTTGCACAATCAATCTGAAGAATCAAATCCTATCTTCAACAAGTTCAATCGAAATGTGATTATGAGACAGTCTTCTTGTGCCATCTTATTAATCAACGTCCTTGGGAATACATCTTTTCTGAAAATGCAGCTCCTTAAACCTAGGTAAAAATAATTCGATCGTGAGGACGCGGCCATAGCTCGTTTCGGAAATTAGAGACATTTTTGTCCTGCGATGTGATTTCATGAAATTTTTTTTTTTTTTTTTGGCGCCATGCCATCTCAGAAAACACCCACACGACATTATGCTGGTGATATGGAGGGAAAAAGAACAAATGAAACAAATGCCAATGAATAAAGCTGATCAGTTCATAATAGTTGCAATATACAACAAAGGATTTATGGTATATTGCTGATTGGTCCCTGAGGAACAAATATTCATAGAATTAGTCCCTACAGTACAAAGAGAATGGAAGGAATCGTGGGGCATCTGGAAAAAAAAAAAACAAGAGTACCTGGTGGTAGTTGGGAAGGTCTTGGGGCACATGCCACGGACAATGCCAACACAAAAGGGTTGTCTTAAAATATCCATGTTAACAAGAAGATATTTTGCTAATTCTATTAATTATATCAGTCAAATCCCACCATTCCATAGGAATTGCAGTACAGAGGATTTAATTAATATATCTCGACCCAAGACCTAACTCCCATCTAGATTTTAATACACGATTTTGCAAGAATTTTCGGACACATGTTTCGTTGTAATGAAAGTGATAGTTTTGGACGCGTCTCGATCTACCAAAATTTATAGACGCGTCTTAAATGCTACAATTCCTATTTATTCCTTTTAGATTGTCGCTCGATTTCGGCGGGGAATATATATGTGTCGATTATCTGAAACCTTTTTTTCTTATTTGCATCTCAAAACTCGTACTTACCATTAAAATTTATGTTTTTATTTGGATACCGACACAAGTTTAGGGTGTGCGTAGGTAACATTTTTAAAGTGAATTTCTGGCTTGAGGAGTCTTTATGGAGCGAAATTATTCCACGTATGTCTGTCCGTTTAGTAAAAATTCTTACTTATGAAAAAAATTTCTACTTTTAAATTGAATTTTCATTTATGAATTGTTTTTCCCTCAATTTGAGAAGCTAACAGAAAATTACTTTTCAACTCAGGTAATACTTCACACCTCATCCTCTTTGCATTACGCCTCTCTCACCCAATCACCCTTTTGCCTTCGCTAATCACCGATCTCTCGCCATCCACCGCCGCTTGCTACCACCCCTCACCGCCAACCACCGCCTCTGAGTCGCTATCTCCGGCCCGGAGTAAAAAGTAAATAATAATTCTTTATTTTTAAAAAGTAAATAATATTTTTAATAAATGACGTGTCAATTTTTATTGCGATAATAATTCGTCTTAGAAGATTTTGTATTAATGACGTTTCATAAGTAGAAATTTTTAATTCTTAAATGAATTTCTCTTATCGAAATCAATTTCTACTTTTGAGGAGAAATGGAAAAATCGAACTTACGATCATAAGTTAATTTTTGAAGCGTAAGTATTGCCATGCGCGCCTTAGAGCCTCGGCGACCTGATTTTTTTTTTTTTTTTTTAGATATGATGTCGTAGCGGGCATAATTTAGGATTTTAGGCAGGAACGATAAAAAAAAATAAAAAGAAAAAAATAAATCGAGTATTTGATGTTAAACCCTTTTGGAAAGTGCTAGAAAAATTCTATGTGTCTCCATAGTATTAAATAGAATAAAAGAAGGTGTTCCATTCATTAATTCCGCCTACCACAAACTCCCGCACCAACTTGGCACAAATTAGGTGAAGACAGCTCACGGCCCCCACCCCCGCGCGCGTTCACATCGTAAAAGATTTGGTCAAAACGGACAGCGATCTGGTCCAACTCCCGAAAAGATGTGTTTTCTCGTACCCTTTTGCCCTCGCCGTTTTCCACGTTGTCCTCCGCATCGAGCAGCGGGCGGTAACGGTAAAATCCGGAATCTCCGGGGACGAATTTGACATTTCGGCCCTTCCCCCGAACTTGCTCCCCCTGACTAGAAAGCACGTTGTTAATTCACATGCCACCCTGACCGAAAAATAATAATAATAATTCACATGCCACCAACCCAGGGGCCGAACCGAAGCCATATCCGCTCGCCAGCCAATGGGGGGCCGCCGCGTGTCCTCGTGACGCATCGGGTGATGCCACCGGGAGCGGCACGTCCTCTCCTACGTGTCCCGCCGTATCCCACAACGCGCTCCCCCGTCCTTCGATCTGCCACGTGGAGGGCTCGCGCGCTTGGGCTGGGGGTCTCCACAGATGTGGGTATATTCAGGTGCTCCGTGGACCATCGGGCTCGCGTCGCTTTCTCCACTTGGGTCGCGAGGGGTCTCTGAGCAGATGACGTGGCGCGATGGGAGCGGTCCGTCATGGGAAGGCGCCGCGGGTGCGTGGAACACGTGAGGA